>OX454415.1:40422915-40889251 GCA_949715475.1 Microchrysa polita | reverse complement strand
GTCTCAAGCGACAAGAACGTAGCAGCTGCAATAGGGTTGTCCCATAACGCCCTCAGCGTGAGGTTAGTGGGTGCAGCGGGGCATCGAAACAGGTGGTCCACATCGTGTGGCGTACCGCCGCAGCTCGGACAAATGTTCTGGATGTCCGGGTCTATTCGAGATAGGTAGGAATTGAGACGTGAACAAAAACCCGACCTAAGTTCGGCTAGTGTAACTCTTGTGGCTCTCGGGAGCCTAGTCTCCTCAGGCGATATGGGTGGTGGGGGCACTGAGAGGACTCTATTCGGACCTAATCTCCCTATTGACCTATTCATAACGGTTGTGTGAATATCTGCGATGGCCGCATGGTATGCTGTGTCATCAAATATATCGGGAGGTACCCGTTTGTATCTCTGGACGTCTCTCTCGAGATCTCTGACTCCACTCCTGACATGTCGTGGAGGAGGAGTATTGTCCATGAGATGATGATTTGGGTGATCCTCACGATAGCAACCGACCAGATATTGAAGAGACAAGAGGTGATTGTGATCACGCACTGATAACATGCTGGTTTCTTGATGAAGATGCTCCTGGGACGACATGAGATGGCAACCTGTGGCGATACGTAGAGCAGCGTTCTGGCATGCCTGAATCTTATTCCAGTTTGTGTCACAAACGGTTTGTGACCACACCGGTGCTGCATAGCTAGGGATTGCTCTACCTATCGCTTTGTAGGTGACCAACATAGTTTCTTTGTCCTTTCACCAGGAACTCCCGGCTAATGCCTTTAGGACGTTGTTTCTACTGTGCATTCTATCGACTACGTTTGTGACGTGATTTTTCGATTTCATCATGGTGTCTAAATAGACACCAAGGATCTTGGGGGTTGGTTACAGTAGGAACAACGTCATCAGCATGCTTACCAGTACGGATCCCAAGCACCTCCGAAAATTCCTGCGTCCAGGTGGTAAGATGTTTTGCGGTACATTTAGACGGTGAAATGACAAGATTGCGGATATTGAAAAACTCCACCAGTTTCTCAATATAGCCATTTAATCGAGCACACATGCCATTTAAATCATTCACCGAGGTGAGTACGGTGCAGTCGTCCGCATAAGAAATTAGTTCGATACCTTCCGGGGGAGTTGGAAGGCTCGACAGATAGATGTTAAACAGTGTAGGAGAGAGTACACTACCCTGTGGAACTCCCTGCTTAATTTTTCTTTGCTTTGAACGACTGCCCCGAAACTCTGTGAAGGATTGCCTTCCAGCTAGGCAATCCATCTAACCACTTGTGCAGGAATATGCATATTGGGGAGATCGGCCAACAGCGCAGAATGGATAACCGTGTCGAAGGCTTTCGACAGGTCAAGTGCCACTAGGACAGTTCTGTCACAGGGCGGTTTCTGGTTGAGGCCATTATGGATGTGATGGGTGATCAGATCCAGCTGTTGTAGTACTATGCATCTTCCTGAAGCCATGCTGGTGAGAAGCTAGCTCAGCATGTGATACAAGGGTAGGAGGGATGAGTGCTTCGAGCGTCTTCGCAACGGGTGATAAAATTGTGATTGGACGGTAGGATTCGGCGAGTTTCGCGCTTTTACCGGGTTTGAGAAGGGGGATGATTCGTCCCTTTTTCCAGAATTCAGGGATGACAAGCGTGGATATCGACAAGTTGAAAGCCATCGTTAGGTATTCGATGGCCGGAAGATATAGATGTTTCAGCACGGCCATTGAAATGCCGGTCCAATGGCCTTAGAGTTTTTAGCGTTCTTGATCGCTGCTGAAACTTGGTCCGCTGTATAGGTGGGAATAATGTCAACTGTTCGGTTGCGTATCCTTCTTTTTATTTTGCAGTTGAGCGACTTGGCCTTGGGATGCTCAATAAATTGCTTATTGAACAAGCTCGCACAAAGTTTAGGATCTGCGGTAGTTTTCTTGCCGAATCTGATGGCTACACTACCTTTGTCTTTGGTTGGATGTGACAGGGCGCGGACTGTAGCCCAAAGTTTGCTGACACCTTTCGAGAGATCGCAGCTTTCGAGATGCTCGTTCCATTTTTCTTTCTTGTAGGTGTTGACTTGTCGATTTATTTCGGAGTTTAGCTCCTGAATTCTGGGGTCTGCCGGATTTGTGCGTCTTAAGTTGTCCCGTTCGTCGGCTAACCTTGCGGCAGTAGTTGGGAAATATGGCCGAACTTTGGGGATACGTCCTGCCGGAATGAAGCGAGCTGCCGCTTTGACAATGACGTTCCTTATATTCTTTTCGGCTTCCCTGGTCTTTGTTGGAATAGGTAGCGCGGCGAACTTCGTCGTAGTGAACGTAGTGAAACCCTCCCAATTTGCCTTTTTGTGGTTGATAAACGTACGCTGTTCTGACGTCGCGTCGTCAGTTCAGCTGGTTTATCAATTTTGATAAGTATGGGGAGGTGATCGGATTGGAGGGAAATAGTTGTCTCCCAGTGGATTTCACTTATCAAACTGGCGCTTACAATAGTTATGTCAGGAGAACTATGGCAGGCACCAGCGACGCGTGTAGATGATTAGATAGATGTAGATTCCATTGAGTGCGCAGAAGTCTGATGGGTCTAATTTGGTCGCGATATCTATACCTCTGGCATCATTTTCGAGGTGAGAGTGCCAGAGTTCGTGATGCGCGTTAAAGTCGCCAAGTAGGATCCTATGCTGTCCTATGAGGAGTGGACCAATATCGAACTTATAGCCAGAGCCACAGCTAGATGCTGGTGGAACATAGATGTTTATAAGTTCGATATTGGTATTGCCGGATTTAACGGCAACAGCTTGCATTTCCGCCGTGCCGTCGTTGAAACGAAAATCTAATACACTGTATTGCACGGTTCTGTGTATTAGGAATGCAAGCCCTCCTCCTGGGTTAGGACCCTGCCTGCCGACTCTATCACGCCTCAAAAGTATGTAATCGCCGCGGATGTTAAAATCGGGAGTTGATGGTTGGAGCTTTGTCTCCTGAAATGCCGCTATCAGAATTCTGCGTGTACTCATGAAACGGACGATCTCGCCGATCTTCTTGCAAATGCCATACTGCAAATGCAGTTAAACTGCAATATGGTGAGTGGGGTGGACACTGCTGTGGGGGGTGCAGGTGTTAAACTTGAGCTAGTATGCCTTGTTGTATTGTTGACTACGGGTGGTGGTGGTGGAGAATTGGCTCTGGAGCTAGGGCCAGGAATGGCAGGAGATGGTGGTAAACCATTAGCTTGTGAGCTAGGGCCTGGGGAGGCTGGGGGGCCGATTCGTATTCAGACACCCAGGAGCAACAAAAAACAACTTGTTATACTGATTAATTTTTTTTTTTTAAGCCGGAGCAATAAAAATGACACCATTCTCTACAGCAGGTACATCTCAAAGACCTGGCATTGCCGAAGATACGTCGGTTGCATACACAACAGATGTAAATTTCAGGACCTGGATTAGTTTCGATGCCGGCGCGGATTAATAGAATTGAGAGCAACCGCGCTGAGATAAAATGCTCCCAATTTGACGAAAAAACACATAGAACACTTCCACACACATACACAGACATACACAACCCTCCTGAATCGAACTTTCATAGCTCTTGCCATGGAGGGTATCAAATGGTAGCCGTGGGATGCCTTGACAAGGAGTAAAGATGTGTCAGGTCCGACCCATCTACCCCTCCCTCCCCCACAAAAAATATGAAATTGAATATTTTGGGTTTTGCGTGCCTTCTAGGTCTATACATGGGTATAGGGTATACACTCATCGTGCTATTCGCACGATTAGAACTCGGTCTCGTTGTAATTGTTTTGCAAATTGATGTCGCCCTAATACATATAAAATAAACTCTCTGGATTGGATATCTGAATTGTTTCATGCTATCAAGAAAATTTTAAGTGTAAAAAACCTGTAACAAATATTTTTTGAGTTCGGTTACTATGTAGTAGAATCCAAAATTGTTGAGAAAAACACACTTCCAGTTATCCGATTGAATTCATTTAAGTTTTATTTTTCAATGTAACTCCCCTTTACTTCAATACAACGATGAGATCGTTTAATAAGATGCTGCATCCCTTTCAAAAAGTAGTCCGCGGGTTTGTTTTGAAAATGGTCCAAAACAGCATCTATCAGTTCCTTCTCAGTCTCAAATTTTAGTCCTCGGAGGTCCTTTTTTAATTTTGGGAACAGGAAGTAGTCACTTGGGGCCAGATCTGGGCTGTACGGGGGGTGTTCAATTTTTTCAAAGCCGCATTTGTCCACAGCAGACTTGGCCACCGCGGCGGTGTGAACTGGTGCATTGTCGTGAAGAAGCAGCACCCCTTTCGCCAGTTTTCCATACCGTTTCTCCACGATGTTGGCCCTCAATTGGGTCAAAATTTCTGCATAATATTTCCCTGTTACTGATGTGCCCTCTTCCTTGAAGTCAATTATTATTATTTCCTTGGAATCCCAGAAGATGGTGGCCATAATCTTTTTCCGGCTCTGCTGCACCTTCGCCTTCTTGGGCCGCTCCTCATAAGGCCTCCTCCATTCCATGGACTCCCTTTTGGTCGTGGGATCATAGTAAAGGACCATGGTTTCGTCTCCTGTCACAATTCTGTTGATAATTACATCCGAGTCGGCGCGACACAGCTCCAAAAAGTCTTTCGAACATTTCATCCGCTGCTTCATTTGATCTGCTTAGAGGAGTTTCGGGATCCATCTTGCCGAGATCTTCCTCATCCCCAAATGGTCGGTAATAATTCTTTCGACGGTGGTTTTTGATAGACTTGTCCTTTCTGCAATCTCTGATAACTTTAGCCGCCGATCACTCAATACAACTTCCTCGACTAATTGGACGTTTTCTTCGGTGGTCTCAGTTATTGGGCGTCCGGTGCGGGGTTCATCAAAAACATTCGTCCTTCCTCGCTTAATTCCAAAATCCACCGGTAAATAGTCCCCTGGAATGGTGAAGAGTTGCCGTACACGGATATGTATGAGTTCATCTCGAATCTGGGACGCCGTGTATCCTTTCAAAAAAAGGAATTCAATGACCGCGCGGTACTTGATCTGCTCCATTTCAAATACGAAATCAGAATACGACACAAATAATTACCTAGCCGGGCCCTTGATTGCACAATTGAACTCATGTTTAGTCCTGTTATGACCGAAGAGTTGTTCTATCGAATAGCGGTAAAATGAATTCAATCGGATAACTGTAAGTGTATTTTTCTCAACAATTTTGGATTCTACTACGTACATACTTTGGATGTTCATTACATCGAAGTGACACAGAATGCTAGTTCCTCTGACAATTGTGAAAGATACCTTACTTTAGTGCTGGTTAAAGATGCGTCCGTCTCCGAAAAGCTATTTACACCACTGGTGGATAGAACACGATTCCAAGCAGTAGTCGAAGCGCTAAAACATCAAACACCTGCCCATTTAGTTGAAAGGTACCGACGATTCGCTACTATAACAATAGCCTAAAACCCTTTACCACTGGGAAAAGTGCATCAACCCGAAATAAAGATGTACTCTTCCCAGCATAATGCTGAAACAAGCAAAACCCAAAAATTAAAACCCTGACCACTACTTACGGAATTGGCAAAAAAAAAAACATTTTCGAAATTTTGTTGACAGTGATCCGTAGTAATTCATTTTCAGGCGAAGTGGTCCGCAGACATCTGCGAGTTGGGAACCACTGCTCCAGATATTATGTGTTACACTTTTTAGCACCGGTAAACAATATTCAAAAAGAAAAACATTTGTTTGCAATTTTTATGTTCGATTTTTATTTAATTTTTTATATTTATTTGCTGTTTACAGAGATAAAATTAAAAAATAAAATTAAAAAAAAAGATTTATAGTTTATATAATAAGAATATATTAAAAACGAAGGAAATATATTTTATAAAATATATTGGACAAACTAAGACGACAAGGAAACGAACGTGTGCATGAACGATTACCATATATGTATATATAAAAGAATCGTACACGCCGCACACTACATCCATACGACGACATTATGTTTGCATCATGTTCACTTATCGTGTTCGATTCTGCTTTATTTTTATTTATTTATTTTTGTTGTTGTATTCATGTATGTTTAGACGATAATCTTATGCAATTGTTCACAAAATTACCAACTGTTTTTTTTTGTTATTTTAGTTTTTATTTTTATTTATATTTAATCACAATTATGATGGAATCAAACATATCCCTTCCACGTATTTCTCAATCTCTACAATTTTTCAATCAGCAAGTAATCCGAATATTTTCTTATTATTTGTTTTTTTTTTTACATAAACAACTAGTTGTTAATTTGTATTGTTGTTTTTAATGTTTCCTTTTTCTTTTAAATAAACTATACATCATGATCGACTTAATACATATACAATATCTACTTTTTACTGTAAGACCATCAATCATTCGCAATATTTTTTTTTTAGTTTTTTTTTACTCATATATCGATTATAAATTTTCTAAGAATTTGTCATAATAATTTATAGTATTTACTAAAAACATTCTCGTGTTAAAACGCTCTCCACACACATTGAAGGTTTCGGGCAACAGGGCGCACTCTCTCGCGAGACGAGAAGCGGGCAATCAAACGACTAATTTTGACCGCCTAGTCGAAAGATTTCGCAGGAAAACATCCATTGTCTATGGAGAGAGTGTGAAAATGATAAATTATCGTATTTATCAAAAATTTCTTTTTTTAAATCAAGACAATGCGACAATGTGCAACAATTGTGGGAATTAGAAAAGTTATGCAGCAACCCCGCTCGTTGGTCTAGTTAGATGCACAAAAGTCAGCCCTTGTCTTTGTATTTTGAAATGTTATGATTTTAATGAAAACATATTTAGATTTAAATACCAGTCCACATTCACATAAAAGCAAAAAATCCCCTGACATTTGAAAATAAATTAAGACAAATATCAAATGAAATTAAAGTAAAACCATAAAGACCGCAGTCGCAAACGTCATAAAATCACCAGTCCACTATTAACTTACACATTGAACGAATATTTTCTTCTTTTTGTTATGTTCATATTTTTCCGTCTAAGCTTGTTATTTTCTCATGTATCGTTAAGAGTTGTGTCCTTACCAATAGTTCTTCAGTACAGTTTTATTGTTAATTAACTTTCAATATATATATAATATGCCTTTTAAGATGCAATATCTTATCAGTAGGTTTTAGTAAAATCTTAGCCACTAACATGCTTAGAGATGCACAAATAATATTTATATACGATATTTTATCATTCTTAATAATACAATATAATTGCTTACAGTCAAAATACTTAAAATCAAATAAATAAATATTCTCTTCCTTCTTGTTTAGTACATTACTATGTTTAGTTGTATCTGTTTCTTTTTTTTTTCTTTTTTCGTTATATATTTTTACTGTAGCCTTCAGAATCTAACACGATTAATTTATGTTCTTATGTGTCCTTTTACTTTTATATTTACGCTTAACATGCTACGTAAATTCGTCCTTAATTATGTACAGAAATGAAAGAGTGACAACTTACATAAAACAGAAGCAGAGGATCATAAAAGACATTTGTTTTTATAAAAATTAAATTACATACTTTATAAAGTTTGAACATTTCACGCAAGAACATTATCGTCGATCTTCCTAGGATAATAGGATCACTACGTATATTAATGGAAAAACGTTGTCCCATTTCAAAATATCGGACCTACAGTTCACTTCCCCAAGACCTGAACGTTTTGAATCGTATCAAGTTCCAATACAGGAGTACCTGTGATAGTAAATTGTGTCGGGGAAGATTATAATGTCAATTTAGACCCTAGCTCCGGGTGGTGCGCATTTGAAATTTTATAATGTTTAATATAATACAACTATACTACATCCTTTCCGTGACAGGGAAGTTATATCTTCCATGCTTATCGGTCGTCTTTGCCATCATCGCTACTATGCGACGTTGACAAATTTAATGTTTCTGAATTTCCAGATTGACGTGTCCTCACCGTTGATCGAAGCTCACGTCTTCTTTCGGGCGGATTGCATGCGTCCAAATCGTGTTGAAGGGCTGACGAGCGCGGTCGCTTCAGACGACCCGATCGTCTCTCTTCACGCCCGCCTCCATGTCCGGAAGACGAGTGACCAGCGGCGGCATCATCATCAATGGCCAACATCATTTTTGGCTCGGCAGGTGTGGGTGTCGGCGTTCGCGGATCGTTCATTGCTGACACTATTGTTGGAGGAGTGGGTGGAGGTGGTGGCACTGAGGCAGGTCTGCTGCCCGGTGACACGGTCGCTCGAGATGCCGGTCGCGACGGTGGTCGTTGGCTCAGTGCCGACGGTGGAGGCGATGTTTCAATTGGAGTCGGAGGCTTTGAGTACTTGTGTTGAACGACCAAATCTTCAACATCCGTGTCGGAAGCATGATGCTGAAGTTGTTGTTTAAGTGATGAATTTCCGTCACAGCTCGATACGGTTAAACTAGAACGTGGCTCACTACATCCGCTACTAGTGCTCGCACCACTACTTATAGGTGGTGCAATAGTAATCGTTGTTTGAGATGGGAGAGAGGCGGCTATGCTGGCGGCAGAAACAGGCGTTAACGTAACTTTATCGAGCGAGGCTAGATCGCTACGACTACCTTTCTCGGACGAACTGCCCAAATTCAAGGGAATTATATCATCCTTGGAGCTGCTCGACAAATGGGTTTCGGATCGCATTCGCTTCGGCGGCTTGTGATCGTCATTCAACGGAATGGCGGACGTTGGTGTCAGCGATATACCGGCTCCAAGTCCCAAAGCTCTGCTGTACAAATCCATTTGTTTCATATTATGCTCGAAAGCGTCCTTCATATCCTGATCGCGACTTCTCTTTCCGCTACTCGAACTGCTTGACGTGGCAGCGGCCATGGCTTGTGCCGCCATTTCAGCCAAAATGGCCTGATTTATATCTGGCGGCATGCCTAGTGACATTTGCGGATTGTTCTTCGAACTACTCTTTCCGGAGCTTGAACTTCCTCCCATTGGCAGTTTGCCCTGGGTGAATGCCTGAATGGCAGCTAGATCGGGTGGTAGCGCTCCACGTGCCAAATTCTCCATCCATTTCTGTCGTTCTTTTTCCGCCTGTTTCTCTGCCGATTCCTTCGCCAACATGGACGATGAACGTTTATCCGACGTTGGTTGTGCGCCACTTAACAAGCGCGATGCCTGCGCCATATCCATACCAGTCATTCGACTTAGCGACTCTAAAAGATGAGGATCGGCAGTGGGCATAAGAAGACTTGATAGCTGTGATGCTTCATTATTGCGGCTCGATGCACCACGTCCACGTCCGCTGGAACTTGAAGATGAACCGCCCATTCCGGATGAACTCATGCCACTCGTTCGCGAGCTGGACGATTTACTTTGCGATTGCCTGCTATTTCCACCGCCAGATGCATTCGATCCACTGCCGCTTCCGGTTACACCGCCGTTCAGTAAGTTATACTGTTGCGCCAGCTGATCGTACGGCGACATGGAGTACGGGTTTAATCCGCTTAATCCCAGCGGAGGATATAACAAGCTCGGATTCGGGAACAAGAATGGGAAAGCAGAATTGTTTTGTCCACTCGATCCCGAAGCGCTAGACGTTGGCGTCTTACTCGACGAACTGCCTTGTGATTGACTCTGCTGTTGTTGGTCACTGCTCGATTTACTCTTCTTGCTATTCGTACTGGGTGATGCTCCCATTTTTCCGCCACTTGATCCAGTCAGTGAACCCAAATTAGCACCACCGGCAGCTGCCATAAGTGCAGCTAAACTTTGCGTATCCATTCCAGCTAAATTGCCAATACCACCGAGTCCGGCTAAATTGGCGAATAAATTCATATTCAAATTGCCCAAGCCGCCCATTCCGCCTAAACCAGGCATACTTCCGAACGGCATGAGCAACGGATTTTTCGGATCAAATCCAAGTCCCGGCAGACTTGACAGCAGATTGGGATTAAGACCGGCCAAGCCAGCAAATTGCATTGCATTTGCTTGATCGGCAGCGCTAGGGCGACCCTTTTTAGATGTTTGTTGTTGGCTACTAGATCCCATTGAGCTGGACGATGAACTGTTTCCAGATGATTGACCACGTCCGCCATGACCTTTTCCAGATCCGCCACTCGTCATACTGCTTGTGTCTAATGGCGAAGGTTTGGGCGATGGTGCCGGCATCGGTCCGGTTTGCATTTGTATAAGCTCTATCCATTTGGGATCAATTTCATAGTTGGGATTCTCGTTAAGCCTGGAATGAAGCGAACGAAAAAAAGGTGATACAGAGAATAAGATAGATAACAAGTGTTTACTGAAACGGAAATTCCACTAGATACATACCATTGCATAAGTCTCTTCAATTGTGGCGCCTTGTTGCCCGAGATACGTTTGCCCGTCTGCTTATTAATCACAGGAACATATTCTTCGCCTGTCAAACTGTTCAATCCCATTTTTTGTTGTTGTTGTTGCTGCTGCTGTTGTTGTTGTTGCTGCTGTTGTTGTTGTTGCTGCTGCTGCTGTTGTTGTTGTTGCTGTTGTTGGGCTTGTTGTTGCATAGCTTGCTGATGCTGCTGATGTAGCTGCGAGGCAGACGAAGTTGGCACATTCATGCTGCTACTATGTTGTTGTCGCGTCGAACGACGTCCATAGTCCATCGACATTTGTTCATTCAACGCGGCATTTTGTTCTGCAAGCCACTTATTTACCTTCGGATCGTGAGCGCCGTATTTTGCACTGTAATAAATCAAATGTTATAAAACTTCAAGGCATAAAAATAGATATTTAAGGCTTCGTTCACACAGCGCGCAGTACAACTCTCATTAGCAAAAACGAGAACTTTTTCTCGCCTGAATACAAAACGTATTTTGCTGTCACGAGCCACGCTCAAACTTGCGAATGATGGCCTAAAGCCCTAAAGCCTAAAGGCATGTACACATTTGAGCATTTTTGTTCCCACAAACGTTTTTTGCGCACAAACGCTCAAATGTGTATGACTGCAGCATTCGCTCGCGTTTAGTTTCATACGCAAAACTTGCGAGTCGATCATGCTCGATACTCTTATGCGCAAACAAACTTTGTCCAAAAGTACACACGCACAGCGAACTGTTTGCAAACAAATATTCCACCCGTCTACAGTTGAGAATTTGTGCGTGTTCAGATTTCGTTTGCGAAAACGTCAACATTTGAGCATTCCTGCACGTATAAATAATCAAATGTTCGGATGCCTTTACATGTACGACCAATTCAAACAACTTTGTTGCCCGAAAACTCATATCCATTGAGAAACTACTGGCATTTTTTTAACACATACCTAAACTCCATTGCTTGTTTCATCTCAGCAAGCATACCCTCGTACGCCTTGCGTTGTGATGATGGCATTTGTTGAAGCAATTTTTGTTGTTGTTTAAGGAAGCTTTGCGGATCCGCTGCCATTGTTTGAGCAAGCAATGAATTCAAGCTATCCTTGGACGAGCTTCCGCCGCCCATTGCCATATTTTGAAGAGCTGCTAGACCCGAATTCGATGGCGATGGAGACGGAGGTGGATTTCCTTTCGATGTGCCTATTGAGGAAAAATTTAAAGATTAAACATTGCAAAATTAATAAAAAAAAGTTTCAATGTAATTTGCTATTACCTGGTACACTGGTAACAGTGATTGTGAATGGCTTTTGATTCGACTGACTCGAGGCAACAGAGTGTGGAATAGCTGGTGTGACCGAAACACTTGGTGGTATTTGTGGCTTCTTGGATGAAGGCAGTGACGGATCGGGGAAGGTCTTTTGTTCCTTGGCTGCTGATAGGCCAAGTACAATTTCGTCAAGTTTCTTTCTCTTCTTTTCTTTTCCAATGATAGGTGGCTCCTCGATTTGCTATTGGTGATACAAAACCAAAAATTATTATTTCACGAAAATTTGAGCAAGGGCCATGTAGTAATACTTACGCAATTGTTCTTCTTCATAAGTTTGCTCAACGTGTCATCCAATTTGCCCTTTCCAGGAGTGCCGTAGTTCATGCTCATATTTGAGGCTTGTTTCTTCGGACCCATTGAGAAATCTTGAACTTCGCTCAAGTCGATTGGACTCTTCATATCGCTCAAGCTGGGCTTCGACAAGCCCGCCGACAGATCCATGGCGCCCATTGAAGATTGTGGCGACGGTAAAGCAGCCGGTTTACTGAAAGAAGTTGACGGAGACTGCCGGCTGAGAGATGCATGCTGATGTGCCGGAGGTGGTTGCCGAGATTGCGGTTGCAATGATTGTGAACCTCTTCGGGAGTCTTGTCCGGAGGGTGGAGCACAGTTTCCTGCCTCCTCATCCCAATTTTTGCCTGTAACTGGAGACACTTTTTTAATGGTTAAAATAAAACTGTAACTTTTCAAAACAACTTACTTGTCACTTGACTGCTATTTAGAAGAGCGTGCAACTTGGCTCGCTCCGTTTCCACGTCAATCGCAATGTGCTTCTTTCGTTTCTTGCCAGTTCCCGTACTAGAAACATTTGCAACCATACCGGCCGATGAAACTGACACACTGGCAACGCCAGACATTCCTCCGACACTGGTGGGCGGCAACGGACTCAGTGTGGTCGAGGGGCTTGGGGCCGAAAGTTGAGCTTGCAAATGTTTGGGCACGCCCTGATCAGTGGTGATGGTAATGACATCGGGTGTAGTTGATCGTCGATCAAGCAAATTCAAATGCTTTATAGTCTCATGCAGTGGAATGTCCAAATCCACGCCATGGCAACCGATGTAAGCTGAATAATTTTTACCCACTGGCCATTGATTCTTCTCGACGCATGTTACAATGTGAGAGACACGTTTCTCGAGAGCGAAATCACGGAACCACCGAACCATCATCATGTTTTCGATTTTTGGTCGGTCGCGTTCTTGTTTCACTTTGAGTTGGGGCTGAATGACTTCCAAGTCGGGGAATCGAGCCTTAAGTTCGGCCGCTTGCTTTTTGCATTCCTCTTCCACGGCTTTTTCTTTCTCTTTCATTACTTCGTCGTCGTCGGGATCGCCAGACGAATCAAGAATGAGAATTTCTGGTGTTTCTTTCTTAGGACTCTCAACGAGTTCAACGTCTTTTTCTTTCGTCGGCTCTTCTTCTGCCTTCTCCTTTGTGGGTGTAGTGACGGCAGTTTCCCCCTCAGTGTCTTTTTCGATAACTTTCTCTGGTTCTTTCTCAGGAGTTTCAATTTCTTTGCTCTCCTCTTTCTCGACTTCAACCTCCTGTTCTTTTGTCTCATTTTCATCCGGTGTTTCGGACTCTTTTTCCTTTTCTTCGATTTGTGGTTCTTCTGACATTGATTTATCTAAGTCTTTTTCTTCAGGTTCTTCTTCGTTGACTTCTTTTTCGGTAGTCCTTTCAGCTTCTGCATCTTCTTTTACGTCTTCCTCCTTCTCCTTCTTTTCTTCGGTTGCTATTTCGTCGTCTTCCCTTTCCTTTTCTTCTTCTTTCATGGAAACATCTTCTGAAGATACATTGGCCTCTTCTTCCTTTGTTTCCGGCTCTGCCTTCACTTCTGCCTCTTCTTTCACCTCAGCTTTTACGGGCTCTGCTTTTTCCTCCTTTACAGGAGTTGTACTCTCCTTTACCAAAGTCACTTCACTAGTAGGAGCAACTGGTTCTTCCATTTTTGGCGTAATGACTGGCTCAATTTTTATATTTCTCTGGAATTGTGCCTCCAGTTCGCGGGAGAATCGACGTTCGCATTCCGAGAAACTGAACATCGGGTCATTGAAAATGTAATATTCAGATTTGTATAGACCGTGTTTGAGAACAGCAGCTATCAACTCTTTGTCATGACGACCTGGTTCCCACCAATCGGGTGTGTCGTAGTTGTTTTGACACAGTTTAAGACGTTCATCTAGCAAGTGATGGCGCGATATTTCGCGTAACTTTGACAATAACTCTAATCGATCGAGCACTAGACGAGCATGATCTTCGCTTATGTCTTCGATAATGCCCTCAAATCCCTTCTCGTTTTCTGACAATTTCACACCAGCCTGTCGCTTGCACATGGCTATAAACACTTTATAGTAATCGCTGAGTGTTTCGTCACTCTTACGATCCAACTTGGACATAGCTTTGAATTTTATCCAGTCGGGAGCCGGAACGTTGGATGGTTGCAAGTCGATTCCGTAGCCCGTGAGAACACGAAGAAATTCGTTTTCTTCGCGTCGATTCCACTTTTTCGGTAAGGTTTCCAAACGGCTGCGTTCACGCTCCTTAGCGGCGTGTTCGATTTTACTTTGACGTTCCATTTTCTGTACAGTAACGAAAAGATAAACGTTTTATTAATAACACGTTGGCAACTTGCAATGACTCGAAGAGGATGTACATGTGTTTGTCGTCCCCACACCACACAATTTACGCACCAATATCGGGCATGCAACAAAGAAAATCAATGATAAATACTCAATATATAATATCAACTAGAAGACAAGTGTATAACTACGCTTTTGACGAACTAATTACCAATTGTGTTCAATTAATACGCAAGTGCATACTACTTTTCTAATGTACTCGGTATATATATTCAAATGTAGAATTGTACGCGTTTTCGCTTTGAATTCGGCAAATGGCTTCTGACAACAGCTTTTGCATTCAGCAAAGCTCTCCGTGATGGCACATTTATCCAACTAAAGAACTCAAAAGTTCGAGCATTCAGTTCTGAATACAGTTTTATTGCCAGACCAGTATTAATCAATTTAGAATAAAAACTGTAATATGCAGAGTAGATTGCCTGATTCCTATTGTTCGTCGACATTCGATAGCAGGTTTCCTCTGCCTTCTTTGATATTATTTGAGTAACACACTTTATGTCGAATTCCAGGTTAATAAGCCAAATTATTAGTGGAAAACTTAATGTATATAAGAGAAGAAAATGCAGTCAATCCTTTCAACCCTGGAACACAGCAAAACATCAGACTAGTCGACTGATTCTAAATTTTAATCCTAAATGGCCAAAAGTTTTCTATCTCTACGAGAAATTGTGAAAATTTGTTTCAATTTTGACTATAGATTTTGTTCCAGAGTTAAAGACAATTTTCAAAATCAATTTGGAGGCTAACATGAAAAATTTCGACAATACCACGCAGTGGATGATTATGCTCAGACCAAAAGAAAAATATTTTAAATAAAATTTCAAATATGTATGCCAAAAGCTTTTTGTAACATGAATGGATCTGAATGAATTTACATTTTTCATCCATCATCAAAAAAGAGACGAAATGTGGGTTTGTTTTGTTTCTTGTTTTGATGGGGTCGAGGTGTTATTGATTAATTGTTTATAGAGATGAGTATACTAACCAAATACATGGCCAATTTGTTCAAATCCAAATTGGCTAATTGACTTGGATCGGCCGGATTCAAAAGGCTAAGCATCAGTCCAATATCAGCTGCTGATGGCATTTGTGATCCTTGTTGTGCTTGCGATTGATTGCCATTTGGATTTTGATTGGCCATTGTGGTGATATTGGTCGAAGATGGCGTTACATTAACACCACTCACGCATGTCGATATATTTCCACCGACTCCTCCAGCAGAGGATGTGCCCTGTATCGTGACGCTCGTGGATGTATTGGATTGGGATGATGCAGCAGGAACGGCACCAGCGCCCGACATTATTTGTACACCACCGCCCATGGCAGAGGTTTGTGTTTGTTGTGGTGGCGTCGATACCAACGCTTGTAACTAGATTACGATAATAAGGACGGTACGAATACATAATATAGCAGAGAATAATTGGATATCAAAATAAAAGTAAATGTTATTTTGCTTAGTTTCTTTAGTTGTTTTTTTTCTCTTTGCTGGTCCGATTCAAATAAAATGTTAGTAATCGAAAAATTCAGAAAATTTTGAGGTTAACTATCGAAACTAAATACAAAAAAAAAATAAAAATAAAAAAATTAAAACAAGACAAAAAGATAATAATATTACGTGTCAAAAGATTTAGCTATTCTCGTTTCCGTAATTGTCTATTCGTTTGTTTTAGGTATATAATATTTTTGGTGCTTTTATTCGTCAAAATTAGAAAAGACTTTCTCATTCCTCGCATTTTTTCTTGCCAGAATAGAGTATTTAAACTATATAAAAAAAAATCTACGTATTTTTATTATAAAACAAAAAGAAAATTAAAATAAATTTGCCAAATTCTACGAAAAACGTGTATACTTCTAAAATAAAACATTTTACATTTAAAGACACAAGTTCTATATGTCTGACTGTTGTAAATACCTTGGCCTTTTGTTGCATTTTCAATTCTTCCTTCTTGTAGTTACGCTGATACGATGTAATAACACGACGTAAACGTGTATTAAGATCTTGCATCGATGGCCATGTGTTTTCGTCTGACGGTAAACCGCCAGCGGTTTGTAGGAATGAATTTCCACCATTTTCGTCTTCCTCGAGTCCTAGAAAAGGAGAATTTGATTTTTTAGTATAAATTATTCATGCTGCAATGTAACTGAAATAAGGTAACATAATTGTTGGTGGGGGATCACACTGAATTATTTTCGCAAATGGAATTAATACAATAATCTAGTTGTGGATCGACAGTCTATGAAGTTTATTGTACTTATTCTATGTGCCAACCTACTAATGTATTTTTCGGTAATAACCAAGTGATTCGACGGCTAAAATATGAGTGGTTCAATGAGCAATTTGAAAAAATGATTTATATTGATGATTGTCTCCGATCCCTAACTGCCACTTTAGATAGGATTGATCATTGTTCGGCAGACTTTATTGGCATAAAAAGCCAAATTTCATTCCTTTCTTTCTTCTCCGAGTCGAACAGGATTTCGATTAGTAGTTTAGATCCTGAAGAATGAATGAAGAGTCTTCCGGTGGTCGAAACTAAAGTGAAAATGAATGTCTCTAAAAAGTTAAAAAAAAAACTGAAAACCATCTGCAATTTTAGTGTTTCGGAAAAGAACAATTGTGAATAGCGACGTATATGAAATTTATTATTGAGATCTACAGGTTGTTTTTTTCGAGTAACAGAACTTCAAATTAAAATAAAGTGACTGCCAGAATCTTTCGCAAATATACCGTTATTTAGAAGTCGCAATTTCGCACATTTTACTTACAAATTAGGCTCTTTCTTTGTGAAAACTCATATTTTAGCTTTGAATTCCTGAGGTGGTTCTGTTGTAATTTATCATTTTATCTACTCGAGGGAATTACTTTAATCTGATGAAATTAGACAAACGACTTGGGAAGCTAGTTCAGATTTTTCGCAGATCATGGGCATCCTTTCAATAAAATGAGTGTGTCATGTCCTATGTTGCACTTTTTACTCATTATCAATGGATTTCAATTGATAATCGAAAAAACTCCGAGAAGTTTTCCCTTAGGGGAAAATCTTAGATCATGTATATGTCTACGTTATTGCTTTCAAAATAATCCACATTGCATCAGCCGTTATCTTGTCACTCCAGAAGCCCAAAAATCCTTTAAAACCGATTACATACAGTACCCCAATTGTCGACTTTCGAACGACAACCATAATTCACAATCTCAGTTTC
Source organism: Microchrysa polita (assembly GCA_949715475.1). NCBI lineage: Eukaryota > Metazoa > Arthropoda > Insecta > Diptera > Stratiomyidae > Microchrysa > Microchrysa polita. Next base: position 40,871,750 of record OX454415.1, on the reverse strand, counting down.
CTTAGAGAAGTGTCCTTTTTGGTGATACATATGTACATAATATCCTTTGAAAACCCAAAATGAGCTTGTGGTGATTTTAAAGGGCTCAACTCACCGAATACTGTATTTCGAAATGCATATCGACTATAATGCGTTCCCAAAGAAAAAGCGCCCTTTTTTGTCCAAGAACATCTTTCTCATAACAAATGCCGACACCAAAATAATAAGGATCGCACCACTTAAATTCCCTCCGAGGTTCATCCAAATCGTTCCACAGGGGGAGCCAAGAGAACCAATTAAAAGATAACTTTTCGTTCGCTTCAACGGCGAATTTACCGCTATTCCCGCAACTCATCAGTGATTGTCAATTCTAATTTCCTTAAAATAATCACACGTGTTTTACTATGCTGCAAATAATTATCACCAAGCTAAACAAATTGTTTTGGACACTAATAAAAGAAAAAAAATATATATGTTGCTGTGGGGACTCGAACACATTGCCCTACGCACCAAACCTGGCGGATACCCAACCAGGCTACATCGACTACAGATTGGCCCGATAAATCTAGCAATCATCATATGATCATGTTCGAACATTTTGCAGAGCGTACGTACTGTACAACCACTGTTACGTACTGTTTCATTTCAACATTCAACGTTCAGTGGCTGTACAACTACTGTCAACCAACGTCCCACAATGTTCTGAACACACAATATCATTCTTCCGTTGCCCAGAAGCACTTCAACCAACGATGAAGATAACGACGACAATGGCAATTATGTTCTGCCTGCATGCATCGACTTGTGCGAGATAATCTGTGATGATCGCTAGATTTACTTTCAATCATCGAGGTCGACATAGCCGAGTAGGTTAGATGATAGGTGTTTGGTGCATGTCACCCCAATTGGTTTCGAGTCGCCACAGGGACGTTATTTTTTTTTCTTTTTTATTTAGTTACCTGAACATTCTTTTGATTTTGGTGATCATACTAAAACGACTATTGATTTTCTACTCTTCGTAAATTTACGCGATAAATCGTATGCATTTTGGATGCCTCTTTTTTATGCGCGCGTTTTACATGTGACAAATTTTAAAGTGCACGCATATGCAAACGAAAATTCAATTTATACCTTCTCGCCATTTGCAATTGAACCAAGCAATTGCATCAGCCATCCGTTGCACGTCTCCACGTAACTATACTGCACTGTGTGATGACTATATAGACCAGATGATGATCACTAAAGTCATTCGTACTGACGACGGTTAGGACCATGGTTCGAACCTGCGCTGGGACATCAGATTTCTTTTTCTTAAAAAAAAAATATTTTGAAACCGATCACATCAAGTGCCTCAAATATCACCTTTCGAACGACACCCATAATGCCCATACTCTGTTTCCTATGCTAGAAAAATGTTCTTTTTGGTGGTAATATCCTTTAACAAAACTCAAAATCAACTTGTCGTGATTTTACAAGACTCGTCGCAACGGATTCTGTATTTTGATATCCATATCCTTATACATAGCGTCTATAATGGATTCCCACAGAAAAAAGGACATTTTGTGTCCAAGGACATCTTCCTCATAAAAAGTGCTGGCACAAAAATGTTAAGGATCGCACCACTTAACTTCCATCCGAGTTTCGCCGACATCGGTCCACAGGGAGAGCCAGGAGAACCAATTGAAAGATGAATTTCCGTTCGCTACAATGGCGAATTTACCGCTATTCCCGCAACTTATCGAAATCGTGATTGTCAATTTGGTGAAGATCGAACTACGGGAAGGTCGATTTTAAGCGTTAAACGTTTTCGTAACAGTTTTTCGTCACACTTTTTCACGGAACGACACCCAGTTTTTCTCAGGTAGCCTTCGCAAAGACATATACATGTCAAAAGATAAGATTCATGTTTATACCGCTCGCAGTTGGCTGCAATATTAAAATAAATAACAGCTGCAACAGTCCAACATTGAACTAAGGCCGCAGATGTGTTAGTGACATCGAATTTCCAAGATCTTACATATTTTTTTTTTTGTTGAGGAGTTGCGATCAACAGCACGCCACAGTAATGTTATTTATCCCCATAAATGGGTACTCGTTTAAAATCTGAGTGAGATCATAGTCCGCCACATGGGTCGTGTCTTCGAAAAACATCAGAAACTGAATTGGTTCACGGTGAGACTCGAATCCACGACCCTGTACACCGAAAGTGTGCGCACTAGCCACAACATTAACCATACTACTACTGCAATATTGCAAGCAACATTATTTCTAAAGACTCACAGATTAAATCACGCCCCCCTATAAGGGCATCAACCTGATAGCTCTTACTGTCCCTAATCAATAAATTTGCGAATCATTTGAACAACAACAACGTCTGAAAAATCGAGATTCGGCACTTCGATGCCAGGATTACTAATAAGCAGGGCTTACGAAAATTTGACATGCAGATAACACACAAGCGATGGCAGCATTAAAAATATAATCTTAAAAATTATGATCTAACATAAATGGTAAACCTTCCTCTTTCTAATAAAAATTGTGAATATTTTTGGTAAGTGTGCAGATGCATTGTACTATACATATACAATTTTTCGAACAATATGTCCGTATTCTAACATTAGTGGTGTCAAAAAAACTATAAATTTGTATTTTGTAATTTTTATAGGCTTTGTATTTTCAATCCAACTCTTACTCTTACAGTTTATAATACTTAAATACACAGTTACAATTTCCTATCAGCTCTAATGTTTTCTCCAGCATGTACGGAAATAAGACACGCCTAAAATCGAGCGATAAACATCGTAGAGTGGCGGCTCAGCTGTTCTTCTTCTTGTAGCGGTGCAGAAAGGTGTGAAACCTCTGTGCATCTATGTGGGTACGATTTATGGTTCGTCAATGTTTGTGTCCGTGAGGTCTAAGGACAAAAACATAGCTGCTGTGATAGGGTTTTCCCACAGCGATATAGGGGTAAGATCAGTGGGCGCAGCGGGGCATTGAAACAAGTGACCCACATCATGAGGAGTACCATTGCAGTTTGGACAGATGTTTTGGATGTCCGGGTTTATGCGAGAAAGGTACGAATTAAGACGTGAACAAAAGCCCGACCGAAGTTGACCTAGTGTTACTCTAGTGGCTCTCGGGAGCCTAATCTCCTCAGGCGAAATTGGTGGTGGGCGCTCTGAGAGGACTCTAATCGCACCTAAACTCGCGATAGACCGATTCACTTCTTCAGTGTGGATCGCTGCAATGGCGGCTCGGTATGTAACATCATCGTAAGGATCCCGATTGTATCCCTGAACCTCTCTCTCAAGGTCTCGTAAACCACGCCTGACATGTCGTGGTGGAGGAATTCGGTCCATGAGATGATTATTGGGATGATCCTCACGGTAACCAACAAGATACTGTTTTGAGAGTAGGAGATTGTGGTCACGTATTGGCATCAATTTTGTCTCCTGATGTAAGTGATCAGAAGGCAACCTGTCGCGATGCGTAGAGGGGCATTTTGGCAGACCTGAACTTTGGACCAGTTTGTGTCACATAGACTATGTGTCCAAACTGGGGCTGCATAATCAGCGGCCGCTCGACCCACCGATTTATAAGTAGCTAGCATGGTTTCTTTATCTTTGCCCCAGGTGCTACCAGCTAGAGCTTCTAGGATGTTGTTCCTACTGCGCATTTTTTCACGGACTGAAGCTGCATGATTCGCAGACGTCATCATGTTCTCTAGGTGAAGCCCGAGAATTTTGGGGTTTTTAACAGTAGGAACCGAATTGTTGCCAATACGTATATCCATCTCCCATCTGATGTCCTCCCACCAAGTGGTTAGAAAAGTCGCAGGGGATTTGGACGCAGAGATGGTGAGGTTTCGGCTTTGGAAAAATGCCTGTAATCGTCTTAGATAGCGATTAATTCGGAGGCGCATTTCATCCTTATCGTTCCCTGTGGCGAGTACGGTGCAATCGTCAGCATAGGAAATCACCTCGATTCCTTCAGGTGGTGTGGGAAGGCCGGACATGTAGATGTTAAACAGAGTGGGGGAGAGTACCCCTCCATGTGGAACTCCTAATTTGATTTTCCTAAGCTTAGAACGTTTGCCTCGAAACTCGGTGAAGGAGTGCCGACCAGCTAGATAGCAATCCAACGAATCTCTTGTGCAGGAAGATGCATATTCAACAAGTTTGCTAAGAGCATTGAATGATTGACCTTATCGAATGCATTTGATAGGTATATTGCCACCAGAATGGTTCTGTGACAACGACTGCGTTGATTTAGCCCATCACGAATGCGTGTAGTGATCGCATCGAGGGCAGTGGTGGTACTATGCATCTTCCTGAAGCCATGCTGGTGAGGTTCTAGCTTCCAGCCTCCAGCGTCTTTGCGACAGGAGAAAGTATCGTAATGGGGCGGTAGGATTCCCCGAGATTTGCGCTCTTCCCTGGCTTGAGACAGGGAACAATTCGACCTGTTTTCCAGATTTCAAGGATGGCAAGCGTGGACATCGACAAGTTAAAGGCGGCCGTGAGATACTCAATGGCTGGAAGGTCGAGATGTTTCAACATGGTCATCGAAATGCCATCTGGTCCGAGGGCCTTGGAGTTTTTAGCATTCTCGATGACTTTTTTAACCTGGTCCGCGGTAAAAGATGGTATGGTGTCAACATTCCGGCTGCGAATCCGTCTTCTAATTTTGCGCTTGAGGCCGTCAGACTTAGGATGTTCAATAAATTGTTTATTGAACAGGCTCGCACACTGAAGAGGATCGCAGGTTTTTGTGTTGCCAAATTCAATGGCGTTGTTGCCCTTTTCTTTTCGAGGATTGGAAAGGGCGCGGACGGTAGACCATAATTTGCTGACACCTTCATTGAGATTACATTCATCGAGGTGCTGATTCCATTTCGCCCTCCTATAGTCTTTAACTTGTCGGTCAATTTCGGAGTTAAGCTCCTGAATTCTGGGATCATCAGGGTGAGCGCTTCTGATCTGATCACGTTCATCGGCTAATGACGTTCCTAATATTTTTCTCGGCCTTATGAATGTTAGTAGGTGATGGTAGCTCGATGAACTTCGCCGACGAGTAAGCTTTGAAACCATCCCAATCGGCTTTCTTGTGATTGACAAACGTTCGCTTCTCAGACTTAGTCATGTTCGCTGGTTTATCAATTTTTATAATGATTGGGAGGTGATCTGATTTGAGGGTCGTACGTACGTACTTCCCATCGGGAAGCAGCGATTAGGCTGGCACTTACAATAGTTATGTCAGGAGAACTAATGCAAGTGCCCACGACTCTAGTCGGCGAGTCTTCATTGAGTGAACAGAATTCTGAGGCGTCAAGTGAATCGGCGATAGTTATACCCCTGGCATTGTTGTTGAGGTCCGAGTGCCAGAGCTCATGGTGCGCATTAAAGTCGCCAAGGATGACCCTGTGCTCTCCGGAAAGGAGAGGACCAATATCGAAACGATAGCCTGAAGGGCAACTGGAATGAGGTAGTACATATATATTAAAAATTTCGATATTAGTACTCCCTGATGGAACTGAGATGGCTTGAATTTCCGCCGTACCGTCAGCAACTACATCTAATACACAGTAATGTACGGACTTGTGTATTAGGAAGGCAAGTCCACCTCCAGGGTGAGAATCATCCGTGGCGGCCGGTCGATCTTTCCGCAGTATAACATTAGAGACGAGTTTGCGTGAAGCAACGTCTCATGGATGGCGGCGATGAGAATTCTGTTGGAACTCAAGAAGTGTGTGATCTCAGCGATTTTTCGGTGGATGCCATTACAGCTAAACTGTAATATAGATAGTGCATTGAAAACTGCTGGAGGAGGAGGGCCAGGCGTAAGACTGGGTCTGGCATTCCTTATCATATTGTTTGGCGGTGTAGGGGGCAGTGGTGGAGAAGGTGGGCTGGGAGCAGCCCTGGGTTGCCCAGCATTTATACAACCTGCCGCAACATAGGCTAAGGAGTGTTGCCCTTGTCTTTGTAAACCTGAACACCTAAAGTGAACCCATTCCAAACAGCAATTACACTGCACTGATCTGGCATTCGAACCGATACGTTGGTTGCAGACACTACAAATCCATACCTCTGGGCCTGGATTTGTTTCAACACCGGCGCGAATTAGTAAAATTGAGAGCAGCCGCGCCGAGATGTAATGCTCCCAATATGACGAAAAAACACATAATCGTACCCACACATATACACAGACAAACACAACCTTCCTGCATCGAACCTTCAGGGCTCCTGCCGAGGCTCTTTCCAGGAAGGCATATTGGCAGCTTTTGGCCGTTTTGAAATAACAAGACGGGTGTGGTCCGCCCCGTAGAGGCAATTGCCGTAAGACCACCGTTCAGCTGTTCGAGCGTGATAGCAAAATACATTTGTTGACTAAAGGTATAAACCTTTAAAGTTTGTGTTCGTATAGACGACTCATAGGATGATCGCTCAACGATCGTAGTGTAACTTCCAATTCCGAGCCCTATTTGTATATTTTTTGAATGTGGCTACATTCCTTCTCTCGACTATGACCTAAAGGAGCATGTCTGTATAGAAAATATATGTAAATAGTGCTTAGAAACGGAGGTTTAACTCCGATCGCTGAGCGATCATCACATGAATCGACCATGATTTATGTATTCCATTGTTATCTTACTCCCGCTCCCTGAAAACCATTCTAAACAACGCACCGGCCGGTCACCACTCAGTCAATCAGCATGTGCACGGATGATTTCTATATACAGACACGCTCGTCACTCAACCGAATGTATACGAAACGTATCCGACCATTGCAAGACTTTTATATACAACCTAGCACCCCAAGAAGCCGCTTCCCGAAGCCTACAAACAAGTGGCTTGCACACGGTCACCACACAGAGAAGCAGGATGCACAAGAATAATCGCGTGACTGCTCTCAATATACATCCAATCGTCGTCGTCACTCATCCGGATGTGTACGAGCATTGCACGAAAATTTTATGTATAATGCGCGTAATACCCAAAGCAGCCGCGTCCCGAAGCCAACAAACAAGTGGCTTGCACCACGGGCACCACCTGTACAACAATGAGCACGATCGTTGCGACGATAATATTATTCTACACATGCCACACGACCATCGCCTGACTAGGTCAACAACTATCGTTTGGAGGCACACAGCTCCATATAAAACATATGCAAGCAGTACTCAGTTCCAATAGTCAGGCGATGATTACTCAGTGATCGTCGTATGAGTCGTGTTTTGGAACACAAACCCTAAGCCTGAAACTATTTTAATTAGTATTCAGCAAAATGGTTATAACCCCATAAGTACGTAGTAGAATCCAAAATTGTTGAGAAAAATACACTTACAGTTATCCGATTGAATTCATTTTACCGTTATTCGATAGAACAACTCTTCGGTCATAACAGGACTAAACATGAGTTCAATTGTGCAATCAAGGGCCCGGCTAGATAATTATTTGTGTCGCATTCTGATTTCGTATTTGAAATGGAGCAGATCAAGTACCGCGCGGTCATTGAATTCCTTTTTTTGAAAGGATACACGGCGTCCCAGATTCGAGAAGAACTCATATCCGTGTACGGTAACTCTTCACCATCCCAGGCGACTATTTACGGGTGGATTTTGGAATTCAAGCGAGGAAGGACGAATGTTTTTGATGAACCCCGCACCGGACGCCCAATAACTGAGACCATCGAAGAAAACGTCCAATTAGTCGAGGAAGTTGTATTGAGTGATCAGCGGCTAAAGTTATCAGAGATTGCAGGAAGGACAAGTCTATCGAAAACCACCGTCGAAAGAATTATTATTATTTGGGGATGAGGAAGATCTCGGCAAGATGGATTTCGAAACTCCTCTCAGCAGATCAAATGAAGCAGCGGATGAAATGTTCGAAAGACTTTTTGGAGGTGTGTCGCGCCGACTCGGATGCAATTATCAACAGAATTGTGACAGGAGACGAAACCATGGTCCTTTACTATGATCCCATGACCAAAAGGGAGTCCATGGAATGGAGGAGGCCTTATGAGGAGCGCCCCAAGAAGGCGAAGGTGCAGCAGAGCCGGAAAAAGATTATGGTTACCATCTTCTGGGATTCCAAGGGAATTATAATGATTGACTTCAAGGAAGAGGGCACATCAGTAACAGGGAAATATTATGCAGATCTTTTGACCCAATTGAGGGCCAACATCGTGGAGAAACGGTATGGAAAACTGGCGAAAGGGGTGCTGCTTCTTCACGACAATGCACCAGTTCGCACCGCCGCGGTGGCCAAGGCTGCTGTGGTCAAATGCGGCTTTGAAGAAATTGAAAACCCCCCGTACAGCCCAGACCTGGCCCCAAGTGACTACTTCCTGTTCCCAAAATTAAAAAAGGACCTCCGAGGACGAAAATTTGAGACTGAGAAGGAACTGAAAGATGCTGTTTTGGACCATTTTCAAGACAAACCCGCGGACTACTTTTTGAAAGGGATGCAGGATCTTATTAAACGATCTCATCGTTGTATTGAAGTAAAGGGAAGTTACATTGAAAAATAAAACTTAAATGAATTCAATCGGATAACTGGAAGTGTTTTTCTCAACAATTTCGGATTCTACTACGTACAACTTGATATCTTTTTCAATTGCATCTGTTATTATGTACTCCCCACAGCTATGTAACGGTACTTTTCCAAACATGCATACTGGACGCTGGTAACGGCTATCCAGAGCGGCAATGACCTTTCATATGTACTGTTTCATTGGAGGAAAACGACGTAGAGCAGGTTCCCCGAGTTACTTTACTCTTCTTTAAAAAAGTTTGTGAAATTTTTCATTTTTCCGAAACATTGATGGTTTTACTATCGATTGCACAGAGTCATGCAACTTCTTCTTCCTTGTTTTATATCGCGTCGCGTTGCCCGGCCTGCAGTCACCCATTCTGGCGGTAATGTCTCCGCGGACTTCTGCAGGCAGCTCTATCTTGGATCGTGTCGTCACCGAGACCAATGCGTTGTTGCTTTTTCATTTCATACATCCATGTATTATTCGGTCTGCCTCAGGCCTTGGTTCCATCAAGTGGAACTTGCATTGACATCGCCTTCTTTGCGGGGTTCTAAGGCGGTCATGGCAATACCAATCCATTTGTCGAACTTTATTTGGTCTATGGACACGCTGCCATCGCCGAAAATTAAATGTTTTTTGTTTTCTTCAAGAAGCCAATTTATATTCAGTCCTCATTCATTCAGTCTGAATGCAAGGTTTATTGCAACACCCACCAGGAACCCAGAGCGAGAAGTACGCCACTCTATGAATTTTCGGAAGGATCATTTTATATAACTATGAAATAAAAGTAAAAAACCAACCCATTCTCATAATTCATCATACAAAACGAGACGGTGTTCTAATCGTGAGAATATTGTCAATGTAATGACAAAGTATTACAGAAGACACAGAAAATGTTTTCTCCGATAGTGACATATTCTTACCTGATGAGCTTGGTCTATCCATTTCTGCTTTCGAATCTGAATCTTTTGTAGCCATGCCATCTTCATCGACATCTTCGGCATCTTCATGTTTCGAATTAGCATCGTCTTCGTTGCTATTTAGAAATAAAATAATTTTATTATTTAATAAAGTTCTTAAATATGCTCCTATCCAAATACAAGTATTTATACTCATTTCATTTTCCACTAATCTATATAAAAAACAAGAGTTTACTACTATACGATAGCATGCAACATAGTATTATTTGATAAAAATAAAGCATAATGAAATACGGAGTTAGAATTGCTTATAGATGTATCAATATAACCAGATAAAAAAAAATATAAACAAATAAGTCTACTTCTTATTATGCAAAATATTTAATCAACTGAGTTTGATGTGACCAACATACATACTCACACAACAACCTGTACACTTTCATTTATACTCATTATACAAACTCTCGTACTTTTCTGATACTACTACGTGGATAAATGTATTTTTGTTTGTTTGTTGATTACTTTTTGATTTCACTTACATAATATTACAGATAGTTGCGTCGTCACCAGGACCAATGTGACTAATGAAACACAATGTGGGATCGGCTCGTATTTGTCGATACATTTCGCATCCATGTTTGTACGTTCCAACCAATAGACTCTTGTCGCAACAGTGCGGATTCCACCACGAACTTGGCATCTGATCAGGTGTTGTCGGTGGGCGAATGGGGAGCTCGCTACGTAATAATAATATATAACGGAATGATAAGCCCAATTTTGAATTTTGACAAGATTTTTTAAAGATATAGTTAAAAAAAAAATATTTTGTAAGTTTTTGAACATTTGCTTTCCAAAAAGTACGTTCACATTTTTTTTGTTTTGTTTTATTAAAGCAACTTCATTTACCGAATCGTTAAAACTTGGTATATGTGTATGTACAGAAAAAAAAGTTGGTGGTAACATGCAGGTAGTTTATTATGTATAATTTCGATTGTGGACACGAAAATCATTAACTAAAAGTGTGCTCATGTTTTTAGAGAATATTAAAACAGAAAATCAATTAATAAAACTATAAAATGGGTGTTTACATTAGAAAGAACTCAAAAGAAAATCTAAATTTATGATTACGTCTTCAGTAAATAGAAAGAAAATGGGTTAAGACTATTATCTAATTCTAATTTATCTATGGTTATCTCTTTATTTGGATCTCATTTCAAAGCAGTTAAAAGTCAAAGAGACGAAAATAATAGAACTGTTGCGAAACAGCATTAACACGAAAGAGACACAATAAAAACCAAAAAAGGCCACGAATTATTGATGAGCTGTAACAAGCAATACACTAATTTATTTACTCTATATGGTTCGTGGTGTAAGCGTCTATCACAATTAAGGCAAATATGTATGAGAAATGTCATTGGAAGAAAAGCATTGCTGATTATGCGCTTTCAGTACCAGAAGTCTAACCCTACAATATTTGCAAATTGAGCAAAATCCAATTCATTACAACGTAACAAAATCAATAAATTGTACGATTCGGTAAAATTGCAATAAGGCAAACGACTTTTTGTTGTTAGCTTCAAAAATGTTGTATTGTATATTTCATAGAAGGCCAAATTTCAGAATGAAAAATAACTAATGTTTTTTTTTCCAAAGTTTTCCCTAAATGTGTAGTAGCTCCGAACGCCCGATTCGCCATTATATTGAGATGCATGTTATCGTCCTAACTTTAAAGTAAGTAGCGCTCACATCGTTACTCTTAATATTAGTGTCAGTTAAACTATAGGACCTTCATTACACAATCATATACATACATATTTATGTATATCAATATAGATATTACCATATCATTAAGCCTACTCGATTTTATTCGGTCTACGCATGAATCGAGTAAACGTAATGATATAATAGAAGTATCGATTGTGTACTTGCGACCTAAGTGAGCGGAAGCGATTGCGATTGAATCAGAATATTGCGTTATAATTTATTCTTTCGAGGAGTCCACCATTAAATAGACACACTTCAAGATTGCGATATGCGAAAAACATCTACCGAAAGTTTGTCGTATGTATTTTTGTATTATATATAGATAACTTTATATAACTCTCCATTTCCGATCTTGTAACTTTCAAAAAGTTATCGCTAGCTACCAATAAATTAGCTTAAATGCCCCACAGCTTCACCCTTCCTTCATAATCTGCTTCATTCCAGTGTTTGTAATATGAAAAACAATCAAAGTTCCGTAGTTGCCGTACGACAGATTACAACATGATGTGTGGTATGATGTAAATTACATTGAAATTAGCCATTTTACCAGATTCATTTGTCTCCAACATACACGTCATATAAAAATGAATTAATGAATAGCTGAACAACGCATAACAATCGATTATGAACTTTCTAAAAAAAATAAACTTTATGAAATGCATGATATGTGTAAACATTAACTTCATTTTTTTGTTTATCTCAAAAGCAAAGCGTAAATTTTATTGCCTGATGAGATTCATGAAAATATACAACTAGACAGAGAAATGGATTGGGATAAATTTCAAAGTACATATGTATAGTGTATGGGAGAACCAGGAACAAAAGCAAGCAGAACAGTGAAAACAATTGTCGATTTGTTTCCCTTATGCGTTTTTTACGCAGATTTTGTAAATACATATTTTCTTTTGTATTGTTTTAATAAACACAATATTATCCTAAATAAAGACATGAATGTTAAAAATGCCATCTTGCGAATAGGCCGTACATGAACTCTACACATATAATATGCATACAAACTATCAGGAAGGAAGATAATAAAAATGTTTTTTTTTTTAAGAGATGAATATTTAAAATTTTGCACTGACATTATTTGGCATTATTATCTTTTATGAAATATACGAATAGTTAGTTTTAATAAAAGGAATACACCGAAAATTTTTTGGGGATTTTCTTCTGAATTGGTAAAGAAAATGCTGTTGGTTTTTTTTTTATTAATCTTTAGGACACATCAATCCAATTGACTTATACAACAGCATGTATCTTTCAAATAGAATATTAATACATTAAACACCAATTTCATAGGTTGTTTTATGAAAGAAAGAGGATATTAAACACATACACGTAAATTTATATTTTAAAACTGATAGTAACAAAAAATAAAGAAATAATATAAATTAGGTAGCATACCCAGGTGAATATGAATTTAATGTAAATGTGAGTTACAACATAATTAAAAAATCATCTTTAAGGAAAGCAAAAGCAAAAATTTTGTTTTGTAAAATAAATATAATTGAAATTATAAACTATATTTCTTCCTTTTGCGTAAGAAATTATAAGATAAATTGACCAAATTTAGGGGGAGCAAAAAAAAAAAAAATACATTTGCAAATTCATAAGCGCTTCTGTCGGATTTTCATTTTATGTATGTGTATTCAAGCCACAGTGGTGGTCTTACGGCAGCTGCCTCTACGGAGCGGACCACACCCGTTTTGTCAATTCAAAACGGCCAAAAGCTGCCAATATGCCTTCCTGGCAAGAGCCCCGGCAGGAGCCCTGAAGGTTCGATGCAGGAAGGTTGTGTTTGTCTGTGTATATGTGTGGGTACGATATATGTGTATTTTCGTCATATTGGGAGCATTACATCTCGGCGCGGCTGCTCTCAATTTTACTAATTCGCGCCGGTGTTGAAACAAATCCAGGCCCAGAGGTATGGATTTGTAGTGTCTGGAACCAACGTATCGGTTCGAATGCCAGATCAGTGCAGTGTAATTGCTGCAGGGAATGGGTTCACTTTAGGTGTTCGGGGTTACGAAGACAGGGTCAACACTCCTCAGCATATGTTGCGGCAGGTTGTATGAATTCCGGGCAACCCAGGGCTGCTCCCAGCCCACCTTCTCCACTACTGCCCCCTACACCGCCAAACAATATGATAAGGAATACCAGACCCAGTCTTACGCCTGGCCCTCCTCCTCAAGCAGTTTTCACTGCACTATCTATATTACAGTTTAACTGTAAAATGGCATTCACCGAAAAATCGCTGAGATCACACACTTCTTGAGTTCCAACAGAATTCTCATCGCCGCCATCCAAGAGACGTTGCTTCACGCAAACTCGTCTCTAAGCGTCCATAGCGAATATGTTATACTGCGGAAAGATCGACCGGCCGCCACGGATGATTCTCACCCTGGAGGTGGACTTGCCTTCCTAATACACAAGTCCGTACATTACTGTGTATTAGATGTTGTTGCTGACGGTACGGCGGAAATTCAAGCCATCTCAGTTCCATCAGGGAGTACTAATATCGAAATTTTTAATATATATGTACCACCTCATTCAAGTTGCCCTTCTGGCTATCGTTTCGATATTGGTCCTCCTTTCCGGAGAGCACAGGGTCATCCTTGGCGACTTTAATGCGCACCATGAGCTCTGGCATTCGGACCTCAACAACAATGCCAGGGGTATAACTATCGCCGAATCTCTTGACGCCTCAGAATTCTGTTCACTCAATGAAGACTCGCCGACTAAAGTCGTGGGCACTTGCAGTAGTTCTCCTGACATAACTATTGTCAGTGCCAGCCTAATCGCTGCTTCCCGATGGGAAGTACGTACCACCCTCAAATCAGATCACCTCCCAATCATTATAAAAATTGACAAACCAGCGAACATGACTAAGTCTGAGAAGCGAACGTTTGTCAATCACAAGAAAGCCGATTGGGATGGTTTCAAAGCTTACTCGTCGGCGAAGTTCATCGAGCTAACATCACCTATCACCATTCATGAGGCCGAGAAAAATATTAGGAACGTCATTACCACAGCCGCGGCACGTTTTATTCCGGCAGGACGTATCCCGAAAGTTCGGCCTAACTTCCCCACTAGTGCCGCCAGATTAGCCGATGAACGTGATCAGATCAGAAGCGCACACCCTGATGATCCCAGAATTCAGGAGCTTAACTCCGAAATTGACCGACAAGTTAAAGACTATAGGAGGGCGAAATGGAATCAGCACCTCGATGAATGTAACCTCAACGAAGGTGTCAGCAAATTATGGTCTACCGTCCGCGCCCTTTCCAATCCTCGGAAAGAAAAGGGCAACAACGCCATTGTGCTAGCCTGTTCAATAAACAATTTATTGAACATTCCAAGTCTGACGGCCTCAAGCGCAAAATTAGAAGACGGATTCGCAGCCGGAATGTTGACACCATACCATCTTTTACAGCGGACCAGGTTAAAAAAGTCATCGAGAATGCTAAAAACTCCAAGGCCCTCGGACCAGATGGCATTTCGATGACCATGTTGAAACATCTCGACCTTCCAGCCATTGAGTATCTCACGGCCGCCTTTAACTTGTCGATGTCCACGCTTGCCATCCTTGAAATCTGGAAAACAGGTCGAATTGTTCCCTGTCTCAAGCCAGGGAAGAGCGCAAATCTCGGGGAATCCTACCGCCCCATTACGATACTTTCTCCTGTCGCAAAGACGCTGGAGGCCCTTATTCACCCCACTCTTGTTGCACATGCGAAACTAGAACCTCACCAGCATGGCTTCAGGAAGATGCATAGTACCACCACTGCCCTCGATGCGATCACTACACGCATTCGTGATGGGCTAAATCAACGCAGTCGTTGTCACAGAACTATTCTGGTGGCAATAGACCTATCAAGCGCATTCGATAAGGTCAATCATTCAATGCTTCTAGCAAACCTGTTGAATATGCATCTTCCTGCACAAGAGATCCGTTGGATTGCCAATTATCTAGCTGATCGGCACTCCTTCACCGAGTTTCGAGGCAAACGTTCTAAGCTTAGGAAAATCAAATTAGGTGTTCCACAGGGAGGGGTACTCTCCCCCACTCTGTTCAACATCTACATGTCCGGCCTTCCCACACCACCTGAAGGAATTGAGGTGATTTCCTATGCTGACGATTGCACCGTACTCGCCACAGGGAATGATAAGGATGAAATGCGCCTCCGAATTAATCGATATCTAGGACGATTACAGGCATTTTTCCAAAGCCGAAACTTCACCATCTCTGCGTCCAAATCCTCTGCGACTTTTCTAACCACTTGGTGGGAGGACATCAGATGGGAGATGGATATACGTATTGGCAACAATTCTGTTCCTACTGTTAAAAACCCCAAAATTCTCGGGCTTCACATAGAGAACATGATGACGTCTGCGAATCATGCAGCATCAGTCTGTGAAAAAATGCGCAGTAGGAACAACATCCTAAAAGCTCTAGCTGGTAGCACCTGGAGCAAAGATAAAGAAACCATGCTAGCTACTTATAAAGCGGTGGGTCGAGCGGCCGCTGATTACGCAGCCCCAGTTTGGACACATAGTCTATGTGACACAAACTCGTCCAAAGTTCAGGTCTGCCAAAATGCCGCTCTACGCATCGCGACAGGTTGCCTTCTGATGTCTGCCCAGGATCACTTACATCAGGAGACAAAATTGATGCCAATACGTGATCACAATCTCCTACTCTCAAAACAGTATCTTGTTGGTTGCTACCGTGAGGATCATCCCAATAATCATCTCATGGACCGAATTCCTCCACCACGACATGTCAGGCGTGGTTTACGAGACCTTGAGAGAGAGGTCCAGGGATACAAACGGGACCCTTACGATGAAGTTACATACCGAGCCGCCATCGCAGCGATCCACACTGAAGAAGTGAATCGGTCTATCGCGAGTTTAGGTGCGAATAGAGTCCTCTGAGAGCGCCCACCACCAATTTCGCCTGAGGAGATTAGGCTCCCGAGAGCCACTAGAGTAACACTAGCTCAACTTCGGTCGGGCTTTTGTTCACGCCTTAATTCGTACCTTTCTCGCATAAACCCGGACATCCAAAACATCTGTCCAAACTGCAATGGTACTCCTCATGATGTGGGTCACTTGTTTCAATGCCCCGCTGCGCCCACTGATCTTACCCCTATATCGCTGTGGGAAAACCCTATCGCAGCAGCTATGTTTTTGTCCTTAGACCTCACGGACACAAACATTGACGAACCATAAATCGTGCCCACATAGATGCACAGAGGTTACACACCTTTCTGCACCGCTACAAGAAGAAGAAGAAAATGTTGTAATAGGTCACGTTTTCTTTCAATGTGGTCCCGTTAGGGTCGATCATACTCTTTTATTTTCCTTCATTCTCTAAAATTTGTTAGTCAATAACAAGAATTCAGTAAAATCAAAAAAATGTTTCGGGGTAAACCTCAATATTTTAATTGAACCCGAAACACAGCTGTATTAATTGGCCTTTATTCCCAAAACGGGTAGAAGTTCGCATGCAAGGCCAAAGGATCTCCGGCCCATTAGCCTTTCATCCACCATGTTGAAATCACTAGAACGGCTAATCGACATTCATGTTAGAGCGACGATCCCACAAAACCTATTATCCATGCCACAACATGCATATTGGAAAGGGAGATCTGTCGATATAGCTCTATTGAGGGTGCTTTTAACAATATCAAGCCCACGGCGATTACAGATGCTCTTCGGAGTCTACATGTTGACGATTCTATATGTACCCTCGTGAATATGCTACTTACCACGAGACGCATTCAGAGTAGTCTGGGTACCTCCTCTCTGTGCAGATATGTTTGTAGGGGCACTCTACAAGAAGGCATCCTATCTCCTTTACTCTGGAATATAGCGATTAACAAATTGCTTCTTAACCTGGAAAGTATCGGATGCAAAGTCACAGCTTATGCTGATGACGTTGCTATAGCTGTTAGGGGCAAGTTTCCTGACACTCTTAGCGGGTTATTAGAGAACGCCCTGACTATCTTAACGGACTGGGCTAACCTCAGTGGTGTGGGAATTAACCCAGCAAAAACGGACTTAGTCCTCTTTACTAGGAGGCATACGATTCCTACTAATACCTTGCCTAGACTAGGGGGCGTACAACTAGAGTTGTCCGACACGGCCAAATTTCTTAGTTTGATTTTAGACAAGAAACTAAAATGGAAACCCAACATTGAAGAAAGGGTGAACAAAGTTACTGTGGGACTTTACTCATGCAAGAAAGCAATCGGGAAAACGTGGGGCCTGCAACCAAAAGTTGTGCATTTGATGTACACAGCTATTGTGCGGCCTATTCTACTTTATGGAGTTAGGGTGTGGCAGACGACACTAAGCACCGCCACCTATTATAACTTGCTCGTCAAAGTTCAAAGGATGGCTTCTCTTTTAATAACAGGAGCTGTTCATACATTGGGATTAGGGATAGTCCTGGGACTACTGCCACTGGACGTCTTCGGTCAACGGATGGCGGCATACACGGCGTTTCGTCTTCGTGAAACTGACCTGTGGCGAGCGCTGGACTATGGGCACTCAACGATTCTTCGCAACTTCAACCTGCCCCCAGCAACTGACTACACTGTTCCCAAATACCTATTTGGAAGAAACCATTGTACCCTGATCCCGTCAAGGGAAGCGTGGGATAATAGCATATCCCTCCCTAGTGCATCCATTGCAATTTATACTGATGGTTCGAAGACGGACGCAGGAGTAGGTATCGGAATATACCCTGAGGAACTGACTATTAACTTATCTCTCAGTCTCCCTAACTTCTGTAGTGTTCTACAAGCAGAGGTCTCAGCGATTTTGGAGGCCCTAAAATGGTTGGGTAGTTACGTCGTCACAGGAAGGAACGTTATACTCTTTACCGATAGTCAGGCTGCTATTAGATCACTAGAATCAGTGCTAACCACATCAAAGATCATCGAGAAGTGCCGCTTAGTACTTACGAGAGATGGGTCGTTTCTTCGATATTACGCTATGCTGGATACCGGGTCATAGTGGTTTCGAAGGGAATCGGCGCGCAGACGACTTAGCGCGACATGCGTCAGCTAGTGCCGCTGGAAGGCGATCGTTACAACATAAAAACGCCATCTGCTGCTTGTGCAATGGTAATAAAAACCGCTGTTGAACGCAGGGCCAATGCAAGATGGACCTATGATTGTACTTGCAATACGACGAGGATGATATGGCAAAAGCTAGATTTTGGTCGATCAACCATATACGTTTAAAAAATTACCGTTATTCGCTTTAGTTAAACAAACCCAGTATCGGATCGGGGCTCGAGAGTACGAGGTCTTTGGACAGAAAGCATATTCGTAATGTAGTGGGGGTTATAACGGGGCATTGTCCTATTGGAAATCTTGCTAGAAAGCTCCGAATTCCCCACAATGACTTCTGTAGAAGCTGTGATGACGAAGAGGAGGAAGAGAGCGTACACCACTTACTTTGTCAATGTCCTGCTTTGGCCGAGAAACGAAGCCGTTATCTTGGTTCCAGGTATTTTTATGATACGGACGATCTTCGTGATGTGAGCCCAATACTGCTCAACAAATTCATTGTTAGCACGGGGTGGTACTCAGCTTAATAGGTTATTATAGATTCGAATTCTACAGAGGTATCACAACGAATCAAGTCTGGTCTAAGTGCGCTGGGGATAAACTCAGCGGCCCTTTTACCTAACCTAGTATGTATAAACAAAACCGCACGGCGAGAGATTAGTGGCCGGCAGACAAGCATTGCGCATTTCACAATATAAGAATGCGTAAGTACGACCATATAACAATTGTACGTACGATCAGCGTGGATATTGTTGTAAAGTTTTTTTTAGTATGGTGTGCAAAAGGCCATTCTCTCTGACGCGATCATCATTTCCTATTTCCCTACTGCTTGATGTTCTTTGGAGAAAAGTATTTTTCGTTGACCGAAGTAGCGAATAAACTCCAATGTAAAGTGACCAAACAAAAAGTTTATCAATACATAACATGTTGGCAGGCATCGTTTAAGATCAATCAATTTTTGGACGAATTCTCGCAAAACGGACTTCTTTGCTTATAAAAACTGGCAAGAAAGCGTTTCTCAAATGAATTTGAGTTACCTCTTCAAGGAAAATCGTATAGGCCCAAAGGCCTAACCTCCTTCCTTCTCAACTCAACGGAAAAGCTCGTCGATAAACATATATCAGGGACAGGTACCTGTCGCTTTTCCACTTGTACCCAAACCAACATGCTTATGAGACTGTGTGAATCAGTACTGCAGCACTTATAGTTATGAAGATTCGAGACCATACTAGAAAGCAAAGAGATAGGGGTCGTGGCATTCTTTGATTCTCTTATACATGACGCCTTGAGTCATGGAGTCCAATACAACCCTCTGTCGGTGGATAAAATCAATGCTTCAGGGACGACAAGTACAAGCAAACCATGTAGACAGCTGTCCTCAAAGGATGCCCACAGGGAGTATACTATCACGCCTCCTGTGGATCCTTGTGGTCGACAGCTTACTGATTCAGCTAAACAACACTAGTTTCTATACCCAAGGATATCCTGATGATATCAGTATCCTGATCAGGGCAAAAGCTCTAACTTTAGTGGAGGATTGGTGCCGGAGGGTAGGCCTATCGGTCAATCCCGCCAAAACAACACTAATAAACTTCAGTTGCAAACACAATTTGTAAGGACTAAATACGTTGCAGTTTACCACTGAGGTAAAATATCTGGAAGTCACCCTCAACAACAGACTCACGTGGAACAAGCAGCTGCAAAACACAATTGCAAAAGGTAAACAGACTCTATATGCAACCAAACGAGCAGTAGAAAAAACGTGGAGGCTAAAACTACGAATGATACACTGGATTTACAAAGTCGTGGTTAAACTCCGTCTGACCTATGGCTCGAAAGTCTGGTGAACTAAAACCAAGCAATAAAAACAGATGCTGCAAAGTTGGCATCAGACTGACCTGCGCAGAGCATAACCGTCGCCATGCGCGGTACAGCAACTTTAACTCTAGGGAAACTACTTGACCTGTCACCACTAGACCTTACAATCACGGAAGAGGCAAGAATGGCGGCGTACGGACTACAATCACCGAACATGTGAACACTACTAAAAATAGGACTCTGTCGGATTACAGAAATCATTGCAAACTCTATCCTAGATATGGGCAGCGATTACATCCCGGCCAAGTATACCTTCGACTCCAACATCCAAACCTCTATAGTCAGGGAGGACTGGATTAAATGGAACGACAACCATCTGACAGAGCATATAGTGTGGTACGCAGATGGGTCGAAGACTAAAACCAACAACTGTAGTATCTCCCAACCCCTATATCATCACACAACTCTCTTCCAACCAAAACTTATAGCCATAAACCTTGTAGTAGGGAAGATTACTCGAAAAACAAGACCTATTCTCTCCAACAGTCAAGCTGCTATAAAGGCTATTGCAAGTCCGAAAACGACCTTTATTTTTTTAGTTCGTTTTATTGAAATTATTTTTTTTTTTGGAATGCCAACATAACCTCAAAATAACATAAGGGGGATCGAAGGTGACGAGAAAGCGGATGCCCTCGCAATACAGGGTTACGAACTACCCTTCACTGGTCCTGAACCTGCAATCGGAATTAACAAATCCGTTGCTAAGATTTTCTTCAGTGGACTGAAGAAAAATTTCAAAATCGATGGAGACTGGCTGAAGGGCGCAGACACAGCAAGCGTATGCTGGAAGGCTACTGGCAAACCAGCAATGCCGAAGTCCTAAGCCGCAGAAAAAAGAACCTCAGGGCAGTGACAGGCCTCATAGCCGATCACTGCACCCTGCGAAAACACCTGCATACAATCGGGATCTACACACAAGACCCACTATGTCGCCTCTGTAACGAAGACGAGGAATCAGCCTGGCACGTTAATTTTCAAGTGCCCTGCTCTTATGAGCTGGAGACGAAACCTTCGTCGGAGCTCAGACCATTGGAATAATCGTACCCAAAGTAAACCTTGTTAACTTTCTATAAAGCCTTTTCCGAAGGACAGAGCTGATAACCTGAAACTCTTTCGCTCTAATGGGGAATACAATAAGCCAACAGGCTTGGGCGTAACCAGCCCAACCCTATATATAGTGCCTAATCCATTCATCCATACCTCTTCTAAACAATTGTATGATTATTAGCGACCCTCATATCGATACCCCCCCCCCCTTTTTTCATTCCGTTCTCACATAAGTTTCGTCACCTCGATAAAACATATTTGTGTGAGGTTTGGTTAGAATAACTGCATAAAAAAATCTTAGACAACTTTTTGGTGGGAAGGGCCATGACGAAGAACGAATTTTTTTGTTTTTACATATGTAGTTTCGATAAAGACACATTGATATAAGGTTTGATTGAAATTTAAGGTTCATTTACATGAATGTTTTGTGCCATCAATAGAAACACTTTTATATGAAATTTGGCTGGAAATTGATACACACATAAGAAGGTTATTCATATATGAACCTAATTTGAGGGGTTGGGATTGTATGGAAGCCCTATGACCCCATGGTCCGATTCCATCTATTCTTACATGTGTCATCAATAGAAACACATTTGATTGAAGTTTGGTTGAAATTGGTGCACGAAAAAAAAAGGTTTTTTTTGAAAAAATAATTTGGGGGGTTGGATTTGTAGGCCAGCCCCATGACCCCATTGGCCGAATTCAGCGATTAAAACATACATACTGTCAGCTTTATAGCTTTTAAACTAGCCGAGTAAAATGCGTAGCAACAGACGGATGGACCACATTTTTGTATATGTTTCGTCAACTCCATACTATGTGGAACCGAAATTTTTCGTATTAATATCCAAATTTGAACACCTGAAATGGATGTTGTTTACTAACGCTAACGCTTAAGAAAACAATACCAAAAGCCAACTATACGGATCGAAAATGTCGCGTATTCGTGCAGCCGGCACGTTGTGCAAGTGGATTCCGATTCGTGGGAAGAAACCCGCACGCTCAAGGCCGCAAATCAGTAGTACTTTTTGAATAGTGAAAATCATTTTTTTGTCTTTCATGAAATAAAATTGAATTTCCCAAAAGCTTCGATTTGCTACGAACTCAGCAGTACTTAGTGGCAACGACTTGAATGATTTGCTATTCCACAAGTCTTTGACATCAAAACTCGATTGCTATTGCTCCTGATTGCGGAGCCAGTCCATACTATCAGGCCCAGGTTGCTATTACGCATCTTATACCGCTTATGTTATAGCAACATGCGATTGGCGCAGTGAGTAACTAAATGCGGTTTTCATATGCCGCGCTACAACATCATGCGGTCCTGTTTGGCAGGGCAAGCAGATGCTGGGCGGTCTCACCTACTGAAAGCTGCCATCAAGCTCTCAGTCGTCAAAATGGGCAACTCGCCCTTAACAACAACCACGCAGCCAATATCTGTATCAATCTGAACAGCAGAAATAAGATCCTACTATTATCTGAGTGTGACTTTTTGTTTTTGGACGGTTCAAAATGCTTGTAAAAACTCAATATGTATAAAGTATATTTCGCTTATAAATTTGCAAAAGCATTTAAGATTTCAGAAGAACTGATACGATAAAGAATGATAAAATAATCCAAAGTGGAAACAAAACTCACCTTGCATTAACGCCGTCACTAATTTGTGTCACAAGATCTCCAATAACTTCATGTTGAATGTAATACAACATACGAACTCGCAACAAAACCCTATAACCAAAAATAAACCATTAGCATACAAAATATTATCAAAACTATTATTTTTGATCCAACACGACTCACTTGTTGGCATGACGCCCTAAATGTTTCTTATAAGCGCCCTCCAGAAACGCGTCGGAATCATATTTCTCATCGCGACTCCAATGATTCGGATCCAAAATATTTTGACCGGGCGGTGATTTGTCCTTTTCGATTGGTTGCGGCTTGGTCGGGTCCTTTTGACCTGTCTTGCCTCCATTGCGACCTACATTTAAGGGGGGAATGAATGTTTGTATTTGCCTTAAATATCGGTCGTTGTTAGGTAAAAATGTATATCTAGTTTTACCTTTAGCATTCCTACCTCGTGGCACAAGATTATGTAGGCCACTGTGATCACGACTAATTTTTTGTACCTCGCCATCTTCGGTTGGCGTTATGAGATCCCAAATAAAATTCTTGATTTTCTCATCACCCTTGTACACTTGGAGACAGTATAGAAGCTGAAAAGAAACCATATTATGTAGTCGAATGTAAAAGGGTATCGCAATGTCCTTGTCTTTTTGCAATGAGGGACAAGAGCACAATATCAGTTTAGTTTCGAGAAAAAAGTTTAATTCAGCGAAAACCTAAAGTTTTCTCAATATTAGCATGGTAGATCATCATAATATGCGATGCGCCGGCACTTAAGCGTCCTGGACTTGGCGTTTTGTTAGTCATGAGCTTGTATGTGTTTGCAGCTGAGTACTTACAATAATTCGAGAGCAGTCCTCAATATCACTTTCACGCCAACCTCGTTTGAATTGGCCGAGCTCTTGAATTTCTGTCCATCGACCCCAGCTGTAAATGCAACAAAATAAATTTAAATTCAAATATGTATGAGCAATGGAAGAAAATTTAACTTTGATGAGTCTAACAATCAACTGAAGAAGTTATAAAGAGCATAACATATATTTAACTTACCCGAACGAAAGAAGACCCTTTTCGACCTTGAAGCATTCTGACTTTGCCCACGAACCATACTGAATTTCATCCAAACCGAGAGCGGCCAATGTATCCCTGTCACGCGGAATATAATCATCATTAACAACACGTCTTCGTGCAGCCAATTTTTCCTTGCGACGTCTACTCCGCAGACCTAACAACAACAATTTCATTTAAAAATTCCCCATTCGTGATTTTCGAATTATAAAATTACCTATACTATCTTCGTCACTATTTTCAGCAGAAGATTCTTCTGACATATCCATAACTCCTTCGTCATGTCCGTAACGCTTGATCTGTGTTCTACGACGTGGCTCGCTAATAACAAGATCCTCTGTTTCGTCTCGTTCGCCCGCCTCCGGATCGATTTCTGCCTTCTTCGCCCACTTATTCCAAAAGTCGGGATCGTCAATTTTAATATCAGAACGATTACCCGACGCGGCAAACGAAGCTTTCGAAAAGGTTGACCCTTTTTCATTTTCCATCGTAATAACTTGTGTGCGTCGTTTCAAAATCGAATCGATGTCTTCTTCGCAGAACTTATCGCCTGCGTTGTCGTCGTCCATCACAGCGCCATAGGCACCCTTTCGCAGAAGATCTTCGATTTCTTTCTTGGACATTTGTCTATTACTGCCACCGTCCTTGCCTTGAGTATTCATGCTTTGCAGAATGGCTTTGTCCAGACCCAGTTTTAGCGAGGCCTTGTCAAACATTTCACGTTCGTAGGTGTTACGGCATAGCAGACGGTAGATTTTCACCATTTTTTGCTGACCGATACGATGGCAACGAGCCTGAGCTTGTAAGTCGTTTTGGGGATTCCAGTCACTGTCGTAAATAATGACAGTATCGGCTGCTGTCAAATTGATACCCAAACCGCCGGCTTTTGTACAAAGCAAGAACACAAATCGATCTGAATCGGGACGTGAATAACGATCGATAGCCGCCTGCCGAAGATTGCCGCGAATACGACCGTCAATACGTTCAAATGAATACTTTTTGTACATAAGATAGTCCTCGAGAAGATCCAGACATCGAACCATCTGACTGAAAATTAGCACACGATGTCCATTGGCTTTCAGTTTTGGCAGCAGTTTGTCGATCAACACCATTTTGCCAGCCGAAGCAACCAAGTTCTTGTAGTAAGAGTCATGATCGTCGCCGTGTTGCATTTTGTGATCGTACTGAATTTGATCCTCGGCACCATTGAGTAAGTATGGATGAATGCAGCATTTTCGAAGTTCCATCATGGTGTTCATCAAATTCGGAATGTTTGCCGAAGTTGTTCCCTTCTTCAAAAACGAGAAGTTCTGTTCCAATATGCCACGATAGTATTTCTTCTGGATATTGGTCAATTCAACTTCAACAATTGTCTCTTCCTTAGGCGCCAATGATTTTTCCACATCATCCTTGAGACGTCGCAACATCATGGGCTTCAGCAAAGCCTGCAATTTTGAAACTTCTTCTTCATTTCTCAGACTACCGAAATCTTTCATGAACGTTTCAGAGCATGCGAACTGTTGAGGTTCCAAGAAGTTGAGTAACGAGAACAATTCGCTGACGTTGTTCTGCAACGGAGTTCCCGACAATAAGACGCGATGTTCAAGATTTAGTTGACGCAATCCTTCCAACAGTTTACAATTTCGATTTTTCAGACGATGAGCCTCGTCAATAACGCACAATCGCCAGTTGAAACCTCTCAGGTCCATGTAATCCGTTACGATCATTTCGAATGTCGTAATCAACACATTAAATTTGGTCATGTCTTTGATAACTTTGCCGTTGTCATTTTTGTAGTAGAACTCATATTCTTGCAGCATTTGTTTGCTTGTCACCGAGCCATGATAGACAATTATGTTCATGTCTGTCCAGCCTTCGAATTCACGTTGCCAATTGGGAATTGTCGAGAGTGGAGCAATCACCAGGAATGGTCCACGAATGCCATACTCCCACACGGAATTGACAAACGTTAAACTTTGAATGGTTTTACCCAAACCCATTTCGTCGGCCAAAATACAGTTGCGGCCATTGTACCATGAAAACTTCAACCAGTTCAAGCCTTCAAGTTGGTACGGTCTAAGCGTGTTATTATTTTTGAAAACGGGTGTTTCGTCTAATTTCTTCCACTGCTCCGCTGTGGGCCTTTTCTTCGTTTTCCATTCTGATCTCGGCGGTATCTTGTTGAACCTATGATATTGTTCAATTTTGTCTTCGTCCACATCCTCTTCCAATTCCCACGTGCAGTCTTCGTACGGAAGACTCTTCCACTTGACCAAATAGTGCTTGGATACCTCGCCGCTTTGTGCATCAGTGTGCTCGGACATGTCGAGTACTCGATCGACTTCAACAAAGTCCGGATTGAAGGGCTCCTCTTCGATATTGTCGAAAATGTTCATTTGCTGTGCCTTCATTTGGAATCGTTTGATTTTCGGTATAATACGACGATCACCACGGAAAAGTTCCTCCTCCGTGCGCCATTCGCAGTGCAGATACGAGAAGTTGCGATATTTAACGAGGTACTCCTCGACTTCAATGTAGACGGGTTCTTTCTTCTCGCCAGATTCCGCAGGTGGTTTTTCTTCGCCTGCAGCTTCTTTATCCTTGCCCTCGTCATCAGCCTCTTTTGATTCATCCGCTGGCTTATCAGTGGAGGCTTCAGCTGTTTTCTCTTCGACCTTATCAATTTCAACCTTCTTGTCCGAATCATCCTTTTCGGTAGCATCTGTTGTTGCATCTTCTTCTTGCTTTTCAGGTGACTCGTTTGTGTCCATCTTTTCCTCGGATGTTTCGTTGGAAGTCGCTTCGACCTTTTCAGACTCAACAGAATCTAATTTTTTGGCTTCTTCCGCTTCAGATACGTCCATTTTCGACCCTTCCTCTTCCTCTTCTTCCTTCTTTTCTTCCTCCGATTCATTGTCGGCCTTTTCTGACTTTTCCTCGTCTTTGTCTTCTGATTTCTCTTCGTCCTTTTGATCTTCAATCGCCTTCTCACTCTCATCGTTATCATCTGCATCATCTGTCTCCATCTTTTCAACTTTATCTTTATCCTCCTCTGATGAAGGACTTTCCGACTTCTCATCATTATCGCCCGTCTTTTCATCCGCCGTCTCCTTCTTTGTTTCAACGGACGGCGCTGGCGGCGGATCTGGCTTTAATTCTCGCTTACCTATCCGCACGGCCAGAACAAACTGCACAACCATGGAGTCTTCATCGCCAGTATTGACATAGACGTAGTTCGGCTTATTGGCATCTTCTACTTTCTCCTTTTCGACAGGTTCCTCTTTGATCTCTGTCGTTACCTTTTCCTCTTCAGTCGGTGAGTTGGAGTCGCGTTTCTCAGCATCGCTACTTGTTGCCGACGCGGAAGTGCCGGCGACGACTGATTTTTTCTCCTTCTTTGCCGGTGACGATGACACCAGTCCGGTTTCATCGTCTGAGAATCGCAGCATCACGTCGTCTATGTATTTTTTGCGTTGTGTGTTTCGAGCCGAACGACGTTTAGAACTGTCGATTTCGGATTCGTTAGTAGGCGAAGGCGGCGGCGTTGTAAGCAAATCGTCAGCTTCGCCGTCCGATTCGGGTACGATGCGACCTCGCTTCCGTTTCTTAGACGAAGATTTGCCACCACCGGCTGGTCTTTTTCGTGACGACGAGCCCCCCGATGATTTCTTCTTCTTTTTTGGCGTGCTGTCTTCTGCATTTTCACTTGCTTCTTTTTGTGAGTCTTCGTTTTCGCCGGCCACCTTTTCCTGACCTTTTGCAATCTTAGACACGGGAATGTCATCAAAATCGGGACTTTCATCATTCAAAGTGGAGCGACGTTCATCGCCAACTGGAGCAGATTTTTCGTTGCTTTGAGAATTTTCGGATGCAACAACAGAATCATCATTGGTTTTAGCCTCGACATCTTCTGCGGGTGCAGCAACTTCGCCCTTTTTGCTTTTTCTTTTCTTGGGCTTGTCTGGATCTTTAGGCTCACGCTTCTTCTTCTCCTTGGGTATTTTCTCTTTGGGCGGTTTATTCGGATCCTTTGGTGGCCTGGGCTTACGAGGCTTTTTAGGCTTCTTCCCATCTGCTGTTGTATCCAGTAGCTCGGTCGATGAATTATCCTGAGATATGTCACCAGTCTCATTAAAATCGGATAAGGCGACAGATGTATCGCCGGCACCTTGAGTTACACAGTCCTCCGAAACGGGAAGTGATGAGGGCGGTACACTTTCGCCATTTTTCGAATCGGCCGTAATCGCTGGAGTCGCATTCTTCTCCTTCTTTTGTCGTGGCTTTCGTGGTTTCGATGAACCTTTACCTCTTCCGCGACCAGTTGTGCTGGACACTTGCGGACTTTCGACCATTTGATTACCGTAAATTGGATTCTGAATGATACATTGTGGCCCGCCGTTGCATTGGTCAGTCGTTTCGTGTTGTTGCAGTAGATTTAGACGTTCCTGCAGGCGCAAGATTTTCTCCTGTTGTTCGGGATTCGGGGGCATGCAATAGAGTTCTTGAAGTTGTTGCTGTAGAGCAGCTCGTTCCTGATTATGAAGAACCGGACCAGGTGGATAGGGCGCCATCGGGAGAGTGCCCATCATGTGCGGAGGCATTGGTGGCATGCCTACTGGTGGAACCGGTGGCATGCCTACTGGTGGAACCGGCGTCATAACACCACCCATCATCATTTGTTGCTGTTGTGGGTCAAACAGGCCAGGTTGCTGTGGCGGAAGTTGCCCAATGTTCGGTGGAACGGCATGAAGTCCAGGTCCAGGAGCCAAAGCATGCATTGATGCCGGGGGCGTCAACATCGAATTTGGTGTCAACAGATTTCCCGTTTGTATTGACGGCATTTGTGGAGGCGGCTGAACCGGTTGTTGCATTGCAGGGGCAGCAACTTGTGGTGCAGGCGGTTGGACGTCTGGCACCACCGCGTTTGTTGCATCTAACGAAGTCTGTACAGGTGCAGCGTCCGCGATTGGAGGCTGCTGTGCCTCCGATGTTTCAGTCGGTTGTACCACTGTTGACTCATTCTCCTTATCCTCTAATGGGGCAGTGACAGGCGCATCTGTCGCCGTTTCAGATATAGCTTCTTCAACAGTAGGTTCTGGCTCATTTACTTCCGGATTAGAATTATTGTCAGGCGATGAATGCGAAAGTATGTGATTTTGACTTGTCTCATTCATGTCTTCCATGCTCTCAACATTTTTACTTTGTTCATCTGTCTTATCTTCCTCGACACTTGGCAGAGAAGTTTCGTCATTTTGTTGATTTGACGGCGTGTGTGCCGCCGTTTCGAGTTGCGGCTGCAATTGGCTAAATGTATTCTCCGAATTTTCTTGTTGCTCTGAAGATTTCTTCGGCTGAAGTGTAATCAGAGCGTGATTCGAATTGGAGTTCTCATAATCGGCTCCCATGGAGTTGGAATCAGCAGCTGGATTGAACATCATGCTGTGATTCACAGAATGTGCCGAATTACTATCATGACCTGCTACCGACGGTGGCCTATTTACAAGAAGGTTATTACTCGAGTCGCTCGTCAGATGCGCCGAATCATTTGAATTATGATCGATACTCTTGAGTTGAGGCGATGGAGTCGATATCGTCGTAGGATTCGTGAACGTATCCATTAAGCTGTGCTGAGTATGCTCTGTTGGCATGGACGAAGGTGATTTGGTAGATTGCATTATGGTGGGTGGCTCGCATAGCGAGTTGCTATTTTCATTTGTCATCGATGCACTCAACATAGAACTATTGGGCTGTGACGTGGATTGAGGTTGCATATGACTTGGCTGGTGCAAATGATCAGGTGTTTGGAGGTGTTGGTGTTGCTGTTGCGACTGTTGCATATGCTGCTGGGAAGCCATTTGGCTTTGTTGTGATGGTGGTTGCGCAGGTGGCAAATTGCCTACCATTGAATGTGGTGTATGTGACAATGTCTGAGAAACAGGAACTTGTTGATGCGGAGACGTCATTTCAGTCAAACAGTGCTGTGGCGGCTCATTCATTGGCATTGGTGGACCGCTTCCCATCGATGGTTGCTGGTTGGTGGGAGGCTGCTGCGAAAGCGTCTGTTGTTGCGAATGAGGAGGAGGTATCGCTTGTGGTGATTGATGATTTAATGGTTGTGCGTATAGATGTTGTTGCTGCGGTGGTTGTCCCCCCATATTGCCCAGGGATGCATTTGAACTTGGCGGCTGCATATTCATCAACGGTGTCCATTGTTGGTGATGTTGCGGCGACATTGGCATTCGAGGTCCCATGGGTGACATCGGGTTACTATTTGACATTTGCTGTCTATACGATTGCGGATAGTCTAAGTTACCTGGTCCGCCCAGCGAATTTTGCGAAGGCATAACCATTTGCTCTAAAGCTTGAAGCGTATTAACTGGCGAAGGTTGTGAGTTGGCGCCGACTTTTGACGGCGGCTGAATCGGTTGCGGCTGTTGCATTGGACGTGGACTGGTAATTCCTGACAAGCCGGGATTATGATGAGGCGACGGAGTATTTGGGGGATTTGCTTGCATTGGCGGTTGCTGTTGCTGCGGGGGTTTCGCAGGCGACATAACCGGCCGCGGTGACATTTGCGAATGTGGCGACATTTGAGGCGGTCTAGGTGACATTTGTGGCGACGATTGCGGAAATGGTGCTCTATACTGTGGACTACTACTCAGCTGTGTTGCTTGCTGGGGCTTAGCCGTGGTCATATACGGCGATTGTTGGGGTTGCTGCGGATTTTGATGTTGAACACTATAGCCTGGCACCATACCGTGTGGCAGTGACAGATTTCCACCTGGAACGGGCTGATGTTGACTCACAACAGGCCCAGCATTTGAGTGCAGCAGTCCCGGATGCGACGGATGAGCTCCCGGATTCTGTGCGTGCATATGCTGCGCACTGTGGTGAGTTTGATTTTGATTCGCACCCTGTGGTGCTTGAGATTGCTGCTGTGTCGGTCCCGACTGCAATGTCGTCAAGCCACTGAGGTTTGATTGATTTGCCGCGGGATGTGGGGGTTGCTGCTGCTGCGATGGATGTACCACTTGACTAGGATGTAACGGCTGTGGCGGTTGACCCTGCCCAGGAACCGATAAATGATTTTGAGGTGGTTGCCCCAAGTGATTCTGTTGAGACTGTGGCGGGTGTCCTGACATTTGTGGTGGCGGCTGTTGATTTGG
Source organism: Microchrysa polita (assembly GCA_949715475.1). Lineage (NCBI taxonomy): Eukaryota > Metazoa > Arthropoda > Insecta > Diptera > Stratiomyidae > Microchrysa > Microchrysa polita. The sequence goes on along the minus strand of OX454415.1, from coordinate 40,840,676 downwards.
CAATAAATGCCCTGGCGCTTGAGAGCTAGGCACGTGTCCATAACTGCGAGGAAATTAATTTTTTGGATAACGGCTAATAAATGAATAGTAGTGAAATCGTACCTTGATTGATCTAATGATCCGTGACTGTATGCAACATGCTGGGGCGGTCTTCCAGGCTGATGTTGCATGCCAGCTGCGGGATATGGACTATAAGGCTGTGCTCCGGACGCAGATTGTGTTTGCGGTGCACCAGGGTACATTGGAATACTTCCAGCTTGAGGATAATGCTGCGGTATCCGCTGCTGTTGCGTAGGTTGCTGCTGATTTAATCCTACATAGCTGGGTTGTTGCATCATACTACCCATCAAGCCCTGTTGCGTTGAAAACGACAACTTTTGTTGATCTTGCTGGGGGTATGCGCCCATATGTTGCCTATAACTGAATTTAAATTCAATTTAAATCATATCATTAAATAATTCATTAAAGTTTCAAACTTACCCTGTTTGGGATTGAGTTTGTCTTTGTGGTGATGGTGCTGCTTGTGGATGTCCGTATGCACCCAATCCCGGTGCGCCATACGAACCTCCTTGGCCGGGAGCTGTTGGTCCACTGCCCCAGCCACCTAAGTCACCCATTCCCATTCCAGTGTGTTGATCGGCGCCCATTGGGTAAAGGTTTTCCGCCGATGGCTGGTACGATGGATATTGTGGCTGCTGGGGTAGTGGATGCGGGGGACGATGTCTTGGATATCCTCCCGGTGGGCCCATTGCCCTTGGTGTAGGCGCTGCTGCAGCGGCTGCATCATATCGGTAGTAAGCATCTCCTTGATGATTTCCGTGGAACATATTTTGTGCATTTCCATCCATTAGAGATTTGACGTGCAATGAAAACTTATCCAACTCTCGTCCATCAACACTGCTCTACCAATATTTTCTATTCTCGTCTAGTTATAAGCTTTTATCAATCTTTTTGGTAATAGTTATAAGCTGCACGTATAACAGCAAACATTCGTCATAGCTACGATCAACATTGATATTAAATTTAGAGCTATCATCGGACTCTGTATATTGTTTGGGCTTCAATTATTTTAAAATATCTAGGTCTAAAGTTTGGATGAAAGTAATATCATGCAATTTACATGAACTGTTGTTGTTTTGCTCTTATCGTTATGTTATCTGTTAAAAACCACACATAATATCACTTGAAGCTCATATACGACGTTAATGTATGGAGACGGTAAGCAAACTGAGACGCGATTTGGTTTTATCGTTGGTCATTATGCGTGTGTCGATCTGAAAGATAATCGGAAGGGAAGAATTTGAGATTTGCCATCTACAAATAAAATTGTAATTTATGAAATATATTGAAAACTGCAAAGCAAAAAACGTATCGATGAACTTATCATAACGTTAAAGGGGAAAAGCTATACGCTTATGCTTTCAAATACAACATATAACGTAGAGCGTTTACCCCTCAAACATTATGAAAATATTTTTATGGTAACCTATTTACATAATAACTACAATCTTATTTGTTTAATGAAATAAATTAAAGATGTACGCGAAACCAATAAAAAAATTGAAATGTAAGCAAATTTTTGTAATTTATTGGCCCAAGTTTAGGTAGAGTTTCAAATGTAGAAGAACCTACATACTTTTATGATTGGGGTTTCTATGACAGCCCCATTGTCCCATGGTCCGATTTTATCCTTTTCTACATATGATGTGGCTCGCTTAAACTAGCTACATTTGGTTATGATTGGTATATAAATAACAACAACATTGGTCTCGGCGATGACACGATTCAAGATAGAGCTGCCTGTAGAAATATGCTGAGATATTGCCGCCAAAAGAGGCGATGTGTCTACACCGCAGGTCGAGCAACGCGAAGCCATGGAGGGGTAGAAAGAACGAGGCATGGAAGAAGCAGAGGTCTATAAATAAAAACTCTCCTCAGATGAGCCCACTTTTGAAAGTTGAGTTTCTAGCCACATGACATGCAATACGTACCCGTACTTATTTGAACCTAAAACTGTTCTGCAATATCAAGAAACCGCAAAATTTACACAGATCAGTAGTTTAAGTGTCCCAAAGTCCAACAGAAGGCGGATGATAGCAAAAATTGTTTTTTACACAAAATACATAACTGCACTTTATTCATTTATTAGTTTCCGCATGTATGGTGACTTTTAGGTTGAATTTAGCTTATTCACTTATCCTCCTTATTGGGAGCACACGCGATCAGAACTAGATCAAATTATTTATTCCAATTAACTGATATATTTCTATAATACAGATACCATAAGAGACACAATCATTGGCGTTATTTTCGCCATACACTATGTGATCCATAGATATATCTGGCGATTTTGCAGCACCTACAATATACAATTCATCATCCAACGGCGAATGGCAATTTCATAGAACAGATGATTTGAACATTGTTGTAAAAAAACCATTTGTTCACTTAAAATTCCATAAAAAATGCTTCTATCAACTACTTTATCAACCCTTCAATAAAAGTACACACTGTTGATTAAAAACTTGACGATCAAATGTGACATATTGTAATTTATCTTCAATCCATCTGACGTTAAAAAATGACCGTTTATCTGACGATCGATCGCACAGTGTATGATGGCTCTTAAGCATGTTAGGTATATTCGGACTATTCCAAGTGGTGATACTACATATGGACTATCGAAAAGTTAAGATCTCTCGATTCTTCTTCTCTTTCTTTTTGAACATATATTTTCTTAGTCTGGTTGTCATCCCAGTACTTTAGTTGTGTTGGATTTTAGTCTCGGACAAGGGAGTACGGAAGCTGCTCATTTGTATGAAATGGTGAACCTGAAATCATTAACTCAGTACAAAGATTTAGTACAGGTTTCATGACTGCCAAGCAGTAATGTCAACTTTAGTTACATTTCTTCTTCTTCTTCTTCCGAGGCTCTACACGATCGCTTATAACGGATTCCTCCCCTACGAGGAAACACTGCGTATCGTGTTCGACTTGTATGACTGCCTTTCCGAACGAATAGGAAAAAAGGTCAACCATGTCGTGAGCCACCCGTACATGACTCGGGAGCACGGGAGAGTCATCGCCCGAATGGTCTTTGTACAGATCCACGCCATGGCGTATCAACTATACAAGGGGCCTCTCTGCGCTGCTCGGGTACGTGGTGTCACAACTCACCAAAAATCTGTGTCCCCCTACACAGATTTGCTCTGTGTCACAAGGACACAGACTCCCCTGCGGGACGCAGACATAGTATAGAAGGTAGGAGGGCTTGTACTCATTTTTCGCACTGTTTTACACAAATAAATTGCGAGACAGGGTTCACCCCAATCTTATCGCTCGGCCGAAGAATTGTAGAGTTATCGACGATTTTCTAAAGTACATGGTACGAAGTTGATCGTGAAATTGCTGTGCCATCATCTTGGCTGACGGTTATACCCTGTCCACTGACGGGCAAAAACTTCGACAACCCTTTGGGCAATTTTGTGTGGAATCCATCCGCCAAAACATTGCAGAGATATCGACAGATTTCCGAAGTATTACGAAGTTGATTGTGAAATTGCTGTGGCCAATATCCGTGTTGATTTACCACCCTGTGCACTAATCTGGAAGAGGTTTCAACGATCCTTTAGGCAATTTAATGCGAATCCAGCGACACCTCGATCGTGTCGCTCCCCCAAAGGATTGCAGAAATATCAACGGATTTCGGCAAGAATACAAAGCCGACCTTAAAATTACTGTGGCCAACATCTAGGTTGACAAAGAAAATACGTTTTGTGAATTATTGTATTTTGACGGTTATCCCTAACACCCCTGTGAGCTACGCGGAGAAGATCCTCCCTTAGAGAATTTTGTTGCGAGTCCACCGACACCTTGATCGGTTCAAGGATTCCAAAGATATCGACGGATTTCGGAAGTAGTACGAAGTTAATTGTGAAATTGCTGTGACTAATAGCCAGGTTGAGGGTTGTCTCTGACCCCCCTGTGCACTGACCGGAAAAGAGGACGCCGAGTAGTGGAAGCGCAAGAATCGAACAAACCGACTAGCGACTACTACTCGGTCGAGTAGAATGAGGTAGAAGCTCAATCATTGAGCAGACTAGACTGAGCAGTAGTCGTTCTACTCGATTCTTGCGCTTGTACTCGGCGTGTAGCGCACATTCTGATATTCGAGCAGTAGTCGGTCTGCTCGATTCTTGCGCTTGCACTACTCGGCGAGTAACTCACATTCTGATATGATACTGATATCTACTCTCAGGTAGAATCGCAAGCATCGACCCAGCACGATTTTCTATCGTATATGTACTACTAATGAACGAAATGATTGACCTCGTATTCTTTCGGAAATCCGTGGATATCTCTGCAATCCTTTGGAGTGGCGACCACGATCGAGGTGTCGCTGGACTCGCCACAAAATTGTCTAATGGGTCGACGGGTCCTCTTTTCCGGTCAGTGCACAGGGAGGTCAGAGACAACCGTCAACCTGGATATTAGTCACAGCAATTTCACAATCAGCTTCGTACTACTTCCGAAATCCGTCAAAATCTTTGGAATCCTTGAACCGATCAACACGACTCGCAACAAAATTCTCTAAGGGATAATCCTTTCCGCGTAGCTCACAGAGGTGTTAGGGATAACCGTCAAGATTAGATACCAGACTGTGTACTACTCGGTGTGCTCGATTCTGGTGTTTGTGCCTGAGTACATACATAGGAGATTGCTTTGTTTGTTACACATACATACATATGTAACGACTACTTTTTTTACTCGGTAGTCGTTACTTCCGATATTTAATAGTAACGACTACTTAAGTAACGGGTAGTTACTTTTTTGACAAGTGGTATTAAAGTGATTTAACAAATAAATACGATGTACTATTTTTGAGAAGTGATGGACCTTATCTTTTCCTCGACACTGAAAAGAGTCTAGCATGACGCATTTGATAATATTATGATGAGATAATTATATCATAATTATACTGGAATCCAGCGAACAAATCGTCCGTTTTAACAACAGTGATTTTTTCACGCTGAAATTACATCAGAAAACGCTAACATTTTCAATGATTGCTTTTATTATTTTCTGGAACATGGAAGGCATTGAAATGGCTATGGATTCTAGAGCAGTTGGATTCAGTTCGTATGATGATGTTTGCGAATAAATTATGATACGCTCGTAGATTTTTTAATGAAAAAAATGAGCATTTATCAAAAAAGTTGTGGTTTGGCAGGACAACGCTATTAAAAAGGCAGAATGGAAAGAAGGACACGTATAGAAACAAATGGCGCATAAATTGAACTTTGTAATATTTGTCAGCGATACCTATGAACATTTTTGTTAGATTTTTTGTCAGTGCAATTTGATCAGAGAAACATTTTATTTCATGCCCTCACTTCTTCTTCGTTAATTTACTTGCATAACTACAGACAGTAAATCGTGGTACTGGCCTCTACACAATCTGGAACAATCGATCGGAACTAATACATACACTCCCCGACAATAGGATAGACGCACTCAAAAATTCGACATAATTTTTTGAATGTTGAGAATATTTCGATTAAATTTTATATTTAATTCTCTTTTGTGATGCTGCGTGTTAGCAACAATGAACCGAAAATTTACCAAATCTAAACGGTAAACTCAAGTTTATCATTTTACGACTGTTACAAGTGCGACAATAGGATAGGCGCACCTACAAAAATTGGTAGTTAAACAAATGTTTTAAATTTTTTTTTATTATTGTAGTCTGGCTGGTGTAGCGGTTAGTGCGCGCACCTTCGGTGCACAGGGTCATGATTTCGAATCTCACCGTGGATCATGGTGTTTTTCGAACTCACGAGCTTGTGACGGACTATGATCTCACTCAGATGTTAAACGAGTACCCATTTATGGGGATAAATAACACTGCTGAGCGTGATGCTGATCTCATTACCTCAACAAAAGCAGATAAGATCTTGGAAATAGGATGTCACTAACACATCCTGCGGCCTTAGTCCAATGCTGGATTGTCGCGCCTGTTATTTATTTTTAATTTGATCAGAGAAACATTTTATTTCATGCCCTCACTTCTTCTTCGTTAATTTACTTGCATAACTACAGACAGTAAATCGTGGTACTGGCCTCTACACAATCTGGAACAATCGATCGGAACTAATACATACACTCCCCGACAATAGGATAGACGCACTCAAAAATTCGACATAATTTTTTGAATGTTGAGAATATTTCGATTAAATTTTATATTTAATTCTCTTTTGTGATGCTGCGTGTTAGCAACAATGAACCGAAAATTTACCAAATCTAAACGGTAAACTCAAGTTTATCATTTTACGACTGTTACAAGTGCGACAATAGGATAGGCGCACCTACAAAAATTGGTAGTTAAACAAATGTTTTAAATTTTTTTTATAATTTTTTTTTATTATTAATAATGCGTATATCCTCCATCATTGCGTACGACTTCAAAAAATCTCTTTGACAAGGAATTGTACAAACTTTTTAAGTAGTGTAATGGGACTTGTTGAAAAGCCCCTCTGATTGCCGGTATTAGTCCTTCCCTGTTTTCGAACTGTCTTCCATCCGCATAAATTTTTCGCGGCAACCACCCCCATAAATTTTTAATGATATTAAGATCAGGAGACATAGCTGGCCAGTCCAGAACTTCTACGTTTTGGTCTGCCAACCATTGCTTTACACGACGTGCGGAGTGTATGGGAGCGTTGTCCTGTTGCAGAATCCATCGTTGGCCGTTGAACTTTTAGTTGAAGTTAGTTTTCTGATTTTCTAAAAGTTGAATGTAGTCCGCAGAGGTTTGCCGGCCTTCCACCACAACCAAATCTATGACACCATTGTAAGAAATTGCAGCCCATACCATGACCGAACCGACAGCACTATGACGACGGGATAAAAACCTTTCCGACTTCCTCAAATCGTGAAAATAATATTGGAAACCATCAGTCCCACCCAAATTAATTTTTTTTTTCATCGGAAAATACCACCTAATGCCATTGATCGGTCGAATGAATGTGAGTCCGGCAGTACTCCAAACGAGCTACTTTATGACGAGGGAGTACAGGCGGTTTTTTCGTGAGTTTTTTCCGTTTGAGGCGCGGACACGTTTTAAGGACTCTTTGTACTGTCCGTACACTGGCAGAATTCCAACCTTTGCTTTGATCTTCGCAGCAGATTACGCAGAATTCGAGGCTTTCGCGTATAATTGCCCTACGCTCTCGTTCTGTTGTAGCTCTTGTTGTACGTCCTTTTTGTTTTTTTTTTTTTGACATACATTTCCGGATTTTTTTAAAAACTACCAATTAATTTGTCACTTCGTCCAATTTTGGTTGCAATTTGTCGATTGGAAAAATTTTCTCGTTTTAATGCGACAATTTTCCAAATCTCTTCCTTATTCAATGTTGTGCCGCGAACCATTTTTTCAACACAAGAAATTGTTATCAGTGGCACAACCGTAATTAGAAAAAAAGTCAATTAGAATTGTTTCCGAACACTTACATACGTCGCATTTTTGAGTGCGTCTATCCTATTTTCGGGGAGTGCATATACATATTTTGTAATCGTCGATATCCAGCAGGTCTTCAAGGGGAACTGCATACACACAATGTTTATCGATTATGTTGACACGCAGAAATACTGAATCGTCAAAATTAGAAATATCACAAAAAAAAAACAAGGCAATACAAAGTACTCATTTGCAAAAAGGGAAGAGTTCTTATGTATCGTCTACTATCAGCTATAATCAGAGTTCCCAGGGATTTAATTCTCTTGCAAGATTAAGGTTTGTTTTTGCCCTGCAGAATAAGGATGATATGATATTCATTGAATTATTCTTCCTTGTAAATTTCTATGGCGTTTATATGTAATTTTCTCAAAACTTGTTTGCCATTTAGTGAATTTCCTATTAGACGTCAAACAGGACAAAAGCATGATATTTGTCGGTTTTGCAGGACGGCAGGTTAGGGTCGAAAAAACAGGACTGTCCTGTCAAAAATAGTACGGATATGACCATTTATGAATGATACATAGCACTGACTGAAAGATTACATAATGTGTACGCAGTCCAGAAAGTTAATCCTCTACAGAGTGTACTCGCAATACCATTGGTAAGCAGGATCTTGCATTAATCCAAATGAAAGAAAGGTATAACTTTAAAAGCTCCGATTCGTGTTCCCACAAACACTTGATTCTTTTGTAAAACAAATGTAAAATGAAATTGACCATTGTTACCCCCGTGCATTTAATAGATGCACATACCAAAAATAATTAATTGGAAATCAATACAAGGTGGTCGCAGCCATAGCCAACCCAATACCACTGCCACCTTACACCATACTTTCCGGAATTTTGTTAAAACCTACTTCCTATTCTATTACCTCCGTACTTTTCACGTTTATATATTCATTTCAATTTCATGTTGTCTTAGCTGCATATACGCGATAGCCGGAACCACATTTGCGAAGGATGGTGTTCATGTTGGTATAGTTTTGGTGGTAGACGGATGTTGGGACTATGACGAAATTTCTCAAATTTAGATGAAAACACACGAGAAGAGGTGGGCATATGGGGTGGTAATCACATAAAATGGAGAGCAAAAGGACAGACTGTACGACATACAGATGAGAGAGCGTCACACTATACACATATAATCGAGAAGGTGCAACAAAGACAACACATACAAAGTGAAGGATGAGGACAACCACCCGGGCGACACATTACTTAATATCAAAAGAGAGAGTACATACCGAATAAAATCAATATGAACGACAAACGACGCCCAAGCCGAACAAACACTTTTATTCCTATTTATTTCAATACAAATGGTCCTTCATACAATGCTTTCGCAGTGTTTTTCGGGTGCTATTATGTTAACTTTTGGCCTCCGAACAAATTGTCAACCGCAATAGATAAGGGTATATTTCTTCCTTCCTTCTCCCCTTCGGATTTTTACTTACATATTTATATCTTATACAATATATTCATTTCATTTTTTTATTATTATTTTTCTACCTACATTACCATGTGTATAATATTGATGGAGTGAATGCGCTGGAGAGCGTCATGAGAAAAAAAAACACGCTCTAAGTTTATCCGTTTTCTGTTCTATTTGCTTCAATGTATCTGTGTATAGGCAAACCCAAATGGAGGCTGAGAGTCTCCATCCGTTGATGGAACGGGTAGAGATTATCCTTTTTCTCAACTTTACATTTATATACGTATACATATAATTCGTCTTTTTTTGCTTCAGTCCTCGGGCTGGTATGGTGGCGACACGGGTCGGGCTATAGTGGCAACGAAACACATAGCACACTATCGATTTTTCCATCTCCTTAAAGTATGCTGTGTTTGCATTCGCATTTTGGATTGTTCATAATGATACGGTTCGGTGTGATTCAAAAGGGAGGGTTGTTCGAATTCAAAGTCATATCCTGCAATGAGCGGCCCAAATGACTTCAAAATACATATACAAAACTCAGTTTCGAAAATGCCCTCGGTTTTTCAAACTTCTGTAATCTGTATATGTACTCGTATATGAAAGTTCGTTTTCCGTGATTGAATCTAGGAACATTTTTCAAAAACCGCCATTGTTGTATTTTCTATAAAAACAGAGCTCATAGAAATACATCATTCGATCTGATATTTCTTCACTCGGCCGCCATTTATCATATAATTTCAAATGTTTATTATTTGGACATAATATAGGTAAATGATGGAGCTTTTTCTACAACCAAGATGAAGTATAATAATTACATTGCTCGGTTTTTACTTCGAGTCTGTTCAAGTTAGCTCTTTTTTACACAGTCAGATTCATCATTGGGATGTGACAACACTGCACGACTATTATTCCGGCTGTTGTTTCCTTAATTTAAAGGACATGAATTCAGACTATTTTAAAATTGATTTCACCTCAAGTTAATGAACTTTTTTTTATCTTACTACAAAAATCTCCTTAACCTTGAACTCTAAAAATAATAATATTATATAAAATAACCCGACACCATTTTTTTCTCGCAACTTTTACTACCAATCGAATATAAGATTCTTTCACATGTCATAGCCGTTATAACCAGTTTTCTTAGCGGCTGCCCCGGCAGTTCATGATGTCCATGTTTTGTGATGGCTTATATTAGCAGAATTGCAATCGAAAAAGGTAAAGCGAAACGGAAAAATGGATGGATACAATCAAACTAAAAAAAAAAAAATGTGCTTAAACCAATATCTTCGTTCGGAGCGAATGATCAGCCATAATACATTACACTACACATAGTACACGAGAGAGACAAGACATAGATTCAGAGCCAGTAAGCATGTATGTAGATTGTTTCGTGAAATATACTTAGCTGTGCCAGCCGGCAGCAGCAATATTCCAGCATACACCGATTTATAAAGCAGATCGACACTCACTTTATTTTGCCTAGATGAATTGGTGATTGTATTATGTTTTCTCGTTTCTAGCATTTCTAATTCGCCGAAGAGATGAGAAGAAACTACAGATTTGAAACTATAAAAGAAAGACAAAAATCGGTCTGTGTGCATATCTAAACATACGCGCACACGACGACGGTTAATAGCTATCTATGCTATGGTAAAAAGCGATTTCATCATCATTTTTAGCCAAAATGAGCAGAAGAAGAAATTGTCTAGTGCGTTAAGTGTGAATGACCTTATACCGAGAGGCATAAACCTGTTTTAAAGATATTAGTACTTGCGTAACACATTATTAAGCAAAATACGAGAATCTATCAGGAAATAGGAATAATATAAGTATTAGAGAACAATTGGAATTATTAGAGAACAATTGGATTAATATACAACGAACACTATGTCAACTCGGCGATGTGCCCACTGTCCCGGTCAAGACTAGTATGCCCTTTTTTCCAACTCAAACGTCTAGTTCTTCGACGTCTTTTGTGTTTACACAAGTGTTACTAATAAAAATTTAATGATCAACCATATATGCGTATCAAACCATATATGCGTATCAAAATATTGCTTACTATAGCCAATCAGTTCTTTTCTTAAGATACTTCCAAGATCTTCATAATTGTATTATGCTTGCTCTTAATAAATATGTAATAATAATAATAATTTCTTAAGTATCAATGCGTTTTAATTTGATACAAATCACAACGCACTAATATTCATATGGATACGACACTAAAAACTACTTGTGTAAACATTTAAAAATTAGATCATGCTATCTAGGCATGCCGGACCACATCGCCGAGAAGACTTACGCCTTAGTATAGTATTACAATGTAATACTTAGCAACAATGTTATATTTTTCGACCCGGGCTTTCGGTCATATAACATTCGGCCAACCTACGATTTCACTGTCCTCAGTGATAACATAAATTTCCATGGAAACAAAACTTCGTCCACCTGATATATCAACTACATTCGACCTGAATTCTATTCAAATCTCAAATCAAGCCCAAAGCTTCTTTGTCAAATTGCGAGCCACAGTTGCTCCAGAACTCTTGTCCTCAATTATCAGCATTCTCACATGCTTTCTCCGATCTCGAGCCATACCTGCTCCCGCGAAATCTAACGATCAATTCCAAGCGTCTTAATCGCTTCGTCCAGCTTCGGCACTAACCTGCCCCCGGACACAAACTAATAGATCAACCATTTTGATCGTAACGAGCCACACCGGCTCCACGAGCGCTCAATACCACCGCTTCCGAGCTTCGCTAGCTCGCTCACAACCCGATTTATCAACAATTCTGAGTATAGAATTCAACACGTCCAGTTCTGAACCACACCTGTTCCTGGACCAACTTATCAACAAATTTGCACATAGCACTCAACACATCCAGTACAGAGTCTCACCGACTCCTGGACCACAATCCAATCATTAAGATCGTAACCCTCATCACGTCCAGTTCCGAGCCTCTCCTGCTCCTGGACCGACTTATCAAAATTACGAGCATAGCGCTCAACACGTCCAGCTCCAAGCCTCTCCTGCTCCTGGACCGACTTATCAAAATTACGAGCATAGCACTCAACACGTCCAGCTCCAAGCCTCTCCTGCTCCTGGACCGACTTATCAAAATTACGAGCATAGCGCTCAACACGTCCAGCTCCAAGCCTCTCCTGCTCCTGGACCAATATTCAACGATTCCGAGCATAACGCCCAACACGTCCAGTTCCGAGCGTCTCCGCTCCTGGACTATATCAATAAATTCCAATCACGAGCATGCCGCTCACCTTGTCCGGTTCCGAGCCAATTCTGCTCCCAGACCGTATCATGACACTCCAATCATGAGCCTGCCGCTCACCTCGTCCGGTTCCGAGCCAATTTTGCTCCCAGACCCCGATACGACTCGACTAAAAGGACCGAATATTCTGTTTTATATAAAATTTATTAACAATCCGAAAGTTAAAAAAAAAAAACAAACACACAAATGGTAATAACAATCCGAAAAAAAAGCAACAAGGTAAAATGAAAGTTATAGAATGTGTTTTTTTTTAAAGGTTACTATTAGAAAAAAAATAAAAAAAAAAGAAAAATGACTTAAATGTCTTCTACTCTTTTATTTCGGTCATCTCATATTCATCTTCATCTGCAGAGGCATCATCGGTATCGGTCAAACAGAAATCACTTAGCTGGCACCATGGTTTCATTGAGTCCTCTTTTATTATATAAACATTCCACACACGAGTTCAAATATTTGCTGGTTGATTTCTTCATTTTACTGAACCAAAAATGTCTTTGCACATTGTCCATTGTTTTATTAACACCACAATGTCCCATATCGTCATGAAACATCTTCAATACACGCCAACGCAATCCATTGGGTATAACGAGTCGCTCACCAACATCTGTTTTCCTGAAGAGTTTTCCGCCACGTATGATAAAGTTGTGCATTAGCTGTTTGTAGTTCTGGTTTTTCTTATCAGCACTTTGCAAACAATCTCTGATTGCAGCAAGATGTTTGTCTTGAAACTGTAACGTGGCCACCCAATCTAAAGCATCAATACCAATAGATAGAACTTGTTCCGCAACTGTTTGAGGCTCGATGGCCTCCTCACCCGGGCTTCTGCTCAAAGCATCGGCATGTGTCATTTTACATCCTGCCCTATACTCGATATCAAAGTCAAACTCAGCTATTTTAAGCCACCATCTCGCAATACGTGGATTGAGATTCTTTTTCTCTTGTGTCATTCTTAGCGAATTGCAATCGGTAATGACCATAAATTTTTTATTTATAAGGTAATATTTAAATCGTTCAAGTGATTCGACAACGGCTAATGTTTCAAGCTCGAAACTATGATATTTTGACTCGGCAACGGTGGTCGAACGACTAAAGTAGGAAACTGGTCGCACTGACTTATCACTTTCGACTTGCATCAATATTCCGGCTATACCACAGGAGCTAACATCAGTGTGTACTTGATGCTGTTTGCTGAAATCGAATATAGCTAATACGGGTCTTTCGATCAATTTTACCTTCAGCGTTTCAAATGCTTCCTGTTCCCTTGGGCCCCAGTGAAACTCGATGTCTTTTTTCAGCAACATGTTTAACGGTCGCGCAATTTTTGAAAAGTCTTTAATGAACCGTCGGAAATAACTACATAATCCTAAGAATTGTCGAACTTCTTTAACGGAACACGGTTTTTTATATTCATTTATCGCGGTCGTTTTACTTGTTCCGGGTTGAATACCGTATGCACTAATTTCGTGTCCCAAAAATTTTAGTTCGGTGTTGACAAATGAGCACTTTTCCAATTTCAAAGTCACACCCGCAATCTTCAATTCTTTCAAAAGTAATTCTAATATGTAAAGATTCTCCTCGACCGTCTCTGTTGGAATTAAAATATCATCCATATAGACGATTACCTTCCCGTATGGAATAGAACTCATGATTTTACCCATCAGTCTCAGAAAAACTGCTGGAGAATTTGTTAAGCCAAAGGGAACTCTTTTATACTCATAATGCCCTTCAGGTGTCACAAAGGCGGTAAACTTCCGGCTATTTTCTTCAACAGCAATTTGATGATATCCTGACATCAAATCGAGGCAAGTAAAATATCTCTTGTTCGCGAGCAAATTTAATGTCTCCTCTATATTCGGAAGGGGAAAAAACTCACGTACAGTAATAGAGTTCAATTTTCGATAGTCTACACACATTCGGTAATCACCGTCTTGTTTTTTCACGAGCAGAACCGGACTTGCATATTCCGAATTAGATTCTTGTATAATGTCTAATTTAAGTAGTTCGTCTATTTTTTCCCGTAACACTTCACGTAACCCATAAGGCACTTTATAAGGTTTGTATCTAACAACCTCTGGCGTTTTAAGTTTGATATTCATTTCGACGAGATTAGTTTTACCTAACTCTGACATTTTCGTCGCGAAGCAAATTCGATAGTCTTCCACTAATTCACATAACTTTTGTTTATTCTCTGCTGTCAATTCACTTTTTATCACGAGTTTTTCACTTATACCATTTACAAGATCGTCATCTATACGGTAAACGTTTTCCGGAACCTTGGAAAATTGAAAACATTTCCATGTCTTTAAGAGACATGTATCGGGTCTATCGAGGAAATTTCTTCCTAGAATTACTGGAACCACCTGTGCGGTGTCCTCCACAATTAAAAGTTCAATTTCGAAATTTAAATTTTGGTAAATTACATTTTGTATCGTCTTCTCTTTTACAATCGTCACTGTACCACCAAACCCAGACAATTTCACAAAACATGGCACTGCTTCCCACTTATAATTTTGGGCTACTTGATGTTGAACTGTGGAGCAGAAACTACCTAAGTCTAAAAAGCATCTCACTTCTTTTCCAGCAATTAAAACGATAGGGTGATATTCGTCATTAAATACTGACCCTATATTGTTCATTAATTGCTATTCTTTATTAGCACAATTTTTCGCAACATGCCCGGGCTTATGGCACTTAAAACAATTCAGATTTCGTTGCGGACACTCTCGGTAACGATGTCCCGCTCTGTTACACTTGAAGCATTTCATTTCATTTTCCTCCTTTCTCTTTTCCCGATGAAGTGAAGAATCGAAACGTCTGTATTTTGGCAGAACTGGTTCATTAATTTTTAGGCTACTTCTTTTAGTAGGAATAGAATTACGATTCAAGAAGGTACCATCTCTATTTAGCAAAAGATGACGATGTCTCTCCTGCTGTCTCATCGCATTAACTTTTTTTTATGAAAACTAATAATTGTTGAAGATTTTCACAATTAGCTGCGGTGAGCATGTTGATCATTCCCTTGTCGTCCATTCCCGATATTATATATGACATAGTTTCTTTCTCGGGTAGATTAATACTTTTTGCCATAGCGGCAATGTTATAAAAGTACTCTTCTACACATTCCTCGGTTTTCTTTTTACGCAGCATTATTTGCATTAGAGTATCTGATTCATATTTGGTAGTAGGAAAACTGCCAACCAGCTCCTTCTTAAACTCCATCCAAGACACAATGTCAGTTCGCGATTGGTGCCAGTATTTCGCAGCGCCACCAAGTCTCAATGTTGCGTACAAGACCAATGTGCGCTCATCCCACAAGAAAACTTCTGCCAATCTTTCCAAATTTTCGATCCACTTAGCCGCACTATGTGAGCCCGCGGCAGGATCGAATACGGGTACTAATATACATAATTCCGAATTATTTACCTTATGTTGGGTTTCTATATTACCATTGTTGGTCGTAATTTCCGTTGACGTTGCTGATGCTGCAGAGCTTCTCATGGCCAGCTCACGCTTTAATAGTGAATTTTCCCACCTTAGTAGCTCCACCTCTTTAGCTTCGGAGTCTGCCGACGTCAAATTGGCAAGATTTTCATTCCTTGCAGCTGGATCCCTGTCTTCATTCACCATCACCTCACACTGCTCACTCTCAATTTGATCACTCATGTTCCGTTTATTGTTTTTAGTTTTTCACTTCGCGATTTCTTTTAGGTTTAACCTCCTTAGTTTTTCACTTCACTTTATTAATTTGTACACTTGCGTTTTTGGTTTTACCCCACACCTGAATTATTAGAAAACAATTGGAATTATTAGAGAACAATTGGATTAATATACAACGAACACTATGTCAACTCGGCGATGTGCCCACTGTCCCGGTCAAGACTAGTATGCCCTTTTTTCCAACTCAAACGTCTAGTTCTTCGACGTCTTTTGTGTTTACACAAGTGTTACTAATAAAAATTTAATGATCAACCATATATGCGTATCAAACCATATATGCGTATCAAAATATTGCTTACTATAGCCAATCAGTTCTTTTCTTAAGATACTTCCAAGATCTTCATAATTGTATTATGCTTGCTCTTAATAAATATGTAATAATAATAATAATTTCTTAAGTATCAATGCGTTTTAATTTGATACAAATCACAACGCACTAATATTCATATGGATACGACACTAAAAACTACTTGTGTAAACATTTAAAAATTAGATCATGCTATCTAGGCATGCCGGACCACATCGCCGAGAAGACTTACGCCTTAGTATAGTATTACAATGTAATACTTAGCAACAATGTTATATTTTTCGACCCGGGCTTTCGGTCATATAACATAAGCAAGAAAAAGAGTAACAACCGTATGGGCTTTATTTATGGCGTGGATTAGATCGTATTGTCATCTTGTATGTAGGTTCTAGGCTAGGCTGTGTCTGTTTGTATGGCTCAGTGGTCGTTCTAACGATTTAAATCGATAAATGGCGGATGCTTCAACATTCCAAAGCAAGCCACAGTTTCCAACAAAAATTCATACATAATTTTAAACGAAAATATATTTTTTTAAAGCGTTCGTTTTAACAGATTTCAGCAAATACTTTTTTTGTTATTTCCTAACACCTATAGGCCTCTAGGTTCCTTGGACATTGCTTCCGTACCCTTCAGCCTTCGGGCTGAGGTCAGAATGTCAGTGGGTTTTGTTCATCTAAATCTAGTAGAAAGCCCATGATTCGTATTCTTGGGTGTGAAATAAAGTTCTACTCATTTTGTCTTCTTTTCTGTACCCTTGTGAGGCATGGTGCGTTCACTCAGCCGTTTATAGGCTACTTCCGAGTAAACGTTACATTGCATATAATTTCGGAGTGTATACAGTGTGTCCCGTAGCTGGTTAGCTATAGCCTATGGTAGACTCTACAGGATGTTTTAAGAAAAATGTCACCAAAATTATTTCTCTAGCTTTTACCATTACGGAGTAATCGCATTTTTTGTGATTCTTGTAAAAAAACACGACTTCTGAAAGTACAGAAAATTTCCAATAAAAGGACGCATCGAACCATGCGAAGAATTTCCTATCTTCCGAGATACGATGTTTTAAATTTTGCAGAAATTTCAATTTCAACTTTTAATTTCAAAATTAAACCCGAGTTTCGTAACGGTACATTGAAGTGGCAAATCTGCAAAGTTCACAAAAGTTGGCCCATTTCCTAAGCTTTCGCACGGCATATAAGAATTAAGCACAGAGTCATCCAGTTTGTGAATAATATGTGAAAAAACCATAGTCCGTAAGTGTAAATTTATTTATATACGACTTCAATGAATACTACAGTTTGAATATTAAATTCAAACATATGTGCACGGTGAACCTTTGTACAAATAATTTAACTATGGTTAACTAGTAACTCTCACAATAAAGTTATGGTTATCGGAGCAAGAAATATTTTCCATTCAACTAAAAACTATCCTTCAAAGACATAAATTGCTGGTGATCAAGCTAAATTATATCTGACAGATACTTTTTTTTTATTTTTTGAATAACCCGACAAAAAATATCAAAGCACAAAAGAAAAAGTGCAAACAATTTTTTTTCTGTAGTTTCTGTTTTTTTTTTGCAAAAAAAATCTAAATTGCACTGAATTTTCTATATAAAGGATTAGAATTTTGAAAATATAAACGAATTACGTTTAGACTTAAATTAAGAAACTAAGACTAAACTAAGAATTTTTTTTTTTGTACTAAAGAGTTGGTGTAAAAATTGTAACAGAAACACCGCCATCTGTTCTGACCGAACCGAAACTATCTGGGTAAGAGTGCCCAAAATATATTATATTAATAAAAAATGGTTATCGTTTTTCCAATAAACGGGTTGAACAGGGAGGCAGGCAACACAAAAGTTGCACTATATGTACATAGTTTTACTAAATGCAATTTATGCTGATTTTTTAAAATGCGGAGCCATGACATGCTTACCAATTTATGGTGTAAGCGTGCGTGGTCTTAATAACATCTTTACTACATAAAAGTCAATATCAAGGAAATCAAATATACATTTTTATACGTTTCCGAGACCATTACAATACTTATGTAGCTATGTTTTCATCAGTTACCGGCGCTGGTTGTTTGTTTGTCCACTTGCTCTACGGGAGATACTAACAGGTGCCGTAGTCCTGTGGCAGTCATGAGTTGGTGGATCTGGAATCTTTCAAGAAGGTGGAGTTTTAACTTTTAAGATTGAATATGTACCGATTTTATTTTGTTAATCTAAAATAACATGAAATGCATGTACACTGGCCGGCATATGTATTTTGACATCTGGTACTTTCGAGCCACGATACTGATTTTGTTTAACTAGATCGAATAACGGTAAATTTCTTATAAGGAAATCAAAGTACATATCAACAGCAATAAATATGCTCAATATTTTTCCTGTCCGTTTTCGCGCTCTCTTGCTATAAAGAAGAGAACAGATTGGTGCGTAATTTTGGTGCGACATAAGTATTTTGACAATATTTAAATCTTTGATTGTACACCAATTTCTCTGGAAAATATGGATAAAACATAATTTTGTTAATGATTTGTGTTTATATTTTGAATTCCAAGCAGAAAAAATGTGTCCAGTGGATTGAAAAATTGGATAAAAATCAGAAATTCGAAATTTGGTTTAAGCCTCCGTAGAGGCAGACTTCAACCCTGGTTTGGCAAATCTTTTGAAAGTGGAGATATCTTAAGATACCCCTGTAGCAGAGGTTGGAAACGCTGCAATTGAATTTAATTTCACAAGGTAGACTGTTCATTATTAATTACCAAAATTGAATAAGAGAAAAGAAATAGAAAACTATTCCATGCATCACAGAAATGGGATGTGTAATCGAATAATTACCGAAAAATCTTACAAATATTTATGGAAAATGTCCTAATTTAACCAAAGGATATTATAAATATGAAGAATGTGCCATCAGAGGCAGAGATAATAGCGACCACCTTCGGCCTAGAACTAAAAAAGGCAAATTGCATGCATACGCAGATAAAGTGAAACCAAAGAAAGATTTAAAAACCATACCAAAAGCAAACCTCATTTACTAAGGAAAAAGTCCAAGCTGCTGCAACTTTCGGGAAAAGTTTTTTCGGCTAATATTCGTTATTTTATAGCATTTTTACAAAAAAAATCAATATTTAAAGAAAATGCCCAGTTTATGTGGAAAAACGGATACCTGGTTATCAAAATGAATACCACAGTGGAGGCTCTCTCATGATGCAGGGATATATTGCTTACAGCCTAGGCTGCTTAAGTTCAAATCACTGTTTCCATGGCCAAAGCTTCTTTTGGTCGTCATTGAATCGCGGGAAGTTATATTGGTTTTTTTTTGCGGCACAATTTGGTTTATATTTCACTTCTTTCTTAGAGTTCTTCATCGTGGCTCATTCATCACTCGGGGTTCACATTCGCTTTCTTTCAGAGAGCGCCAAGATTTGTTTTTATTTTGTTTAAAAACATTTTTTGTTTAGTAATAAACAGTAGTCTGGCTGGTCTAGCGGTTAGTGCGCGCACCTTCGGTGCACAGGGTCATGAGTTCGAATCTCACCGTGTTCCATGGTGTTTTTCGAACTCACGAGCTTGTGACGGACTATGATCTCACTCAGATGTTAAACGAGTACCCATTTATGGGGATAAATAACACTGCTGAGCGTGATGCTGATCTCATTACCTCATCAAAAAGCAGATAAGATCTTGGAAATAGGATGTCAGTAACACATCCTGCGGCCTTAGTCCAATGTTGGATTGTCGCGCCTGTTATTTATTATTTTTTATTTAATAAACAGTTTACCGTATAAAATAAAATTCAATAGTAGCGTATTCAATGTGTAAAGCAGGACTAAGGCTGGCATCAATCGATGCTCAAACCAATCTTCGAAATTCTGATTTTTGTTTATATTTCGAGCCACTGGTGATATTTTTTATTTTAAAATGAATATGGGGAACTCAAAAATTAGTAAAAATATGTTTTGTGCATAAATTCTTGCGAAAAAAAATGGGTGTAATCAAAGAGTTAAATGTTGTCAAAATACTTATGCCACACCAGAATTACGCCTCCATCTTTTCTCTAGCATGAGAGTCCGAAAGAGGACAGAAAAAATATTAAGCATATTTATTGCTGTCGATGTGCTTTAATTTTGATAAAAGAGGTAAATTTTAAAAGGTTATTGCCTTTAGTTAAACAAAACCAGTGTCGGGGCTCGATGGTATGAGATGTCAAAATACATATGCCGACCAGTGTACTTAGATACATAACTATTTCTATGAAGAGGGAAAGCTATTATAAACGTAGAATGTTTATGTACGAGTACCTGCCTACTAAATTTAAAGATTATTACTCACACAATAATCGGTTTCCTCGGATAATCGAAATAAAGAAATTTTTTACACATCTGATGGGAAATAAATGTACATACATATAGCGTACATGTATAGATCAGAACAAAAATGTGCTTAGGCTCATAAATGTATACGGTATCCAACGGTGTTTTCGGACACTCCATAGTCTAATGCTATGTTCTTTAATGTCTCGCCTTTGTCAGATCTTTTAATTCCTTCTAATTTCTTTTCAATTGAAATCACTACTCTTTTTCTTTATTGTGACATCACGACAAAAATCCCGGAGTGAACTGAAATAGAACTGCACTTGCTCTCCAACTGCGACCCCTCATTTCCGAAATTCTACTTAGACACGCTGTCCCCATGTTTTGCTATTTTCTGTGAGTTCCAATATATATTATATACATATATAAATAATATTCATGCGTGCATTTGTTTTTTAGCTTCTACGCTTTGAACTCGGATAATTCAAAATTAACCAAGGCCAAAGCATCGGTTAATTGAAAGATATCCGATCTTAATTTAACCTCGGTTAATCGAGATCTCGGTTAATCGGTCCTCGGATAATCGGGGTTCTTCTGTAAGGCTAAACCATCTGGAGAAATCGATTTTTAGATGCGAATTTTGGCGAAAAGTCTTTCTAAAGCCTCGTCTCCATTGTAAACAATTGTGGCGCAACTGTATACGAACATGATGTTTCAGTGCTCCCCAATTGTTCGCGAACAGTTGCTGAACAATAGTGTCACGTCCACACTGTAAACAAATGTTCCTGAGCTGTTGCACATATTTTGGAGAACTTCATATTTTGGAGAACTTGTTTCACGTCCAAATTGTAAGCAGTTGTATCGCAACACTACTCCTGAACAATGTTCGCGAACAACTCAAGTTCGTTTCGAGCTTGTTGCTGAGCTGTTGCACTAATTTTCGTAAGTAATTTATTGATGTTCGATGTTTTCCATTCAAATGGAAAACACGGGGAACATTGGACGAATTAGGATAATTATTTAATAAGAACTGGTTCAATTTTAGTTTGAAAGGAGGAGTTTCAGTGATGGCTTTTGATTAACCAAAACAGTTAAACAATATTTTGGTTCAAAGCTCTATTTATATATGCCATCGTACGTCGTTCCGACCATTTTCTGTGTTACGGAACGTTACTATCCAACATTATCAGCATAAGAGGAGAGACTGGTGTCTACCCGGACTTTCCGTATAAGGCGAGTAAAGGATGTGTATGTATATTCGGGTCCAATAAACACTATCCTCAATACTTCTAATATAAATGCACTAGAATATCCCGGCTACGGTGTTCTCTTGACCTTCCCCTCTTAATGGATCGGCAGTATCGACTTTGGCAACTAAAAATAAATCGGCCACTAACAATTAGGAATCAACGATCAAAGGTTCCTTAACGGATTGGTCTCTCTTCGTTTCGATTTACTTAACTACTTATTCATTTCACTTAAAACCTTTCGGAAGACATGACGAACATCGATGAAATTCGCTTGCAACCTTTTCCAATAATCTTTCGACCAATTCCAAGAAGTTCTTCACGGTTTTGACACAATTACGCCGAACTAACCACTTTAAATACGTCCGATCTTCGACCGTGAGTGACTTCATTAGCGCCAACATTAAAACTTGCAAACTTCTTCTGATGAGTTAGTATTGGACACAGCAGTTTTTTTTAAAGTTAATTAAAGAGACAATAAATGCGTAAGGTCAATAACATAAAAATATTAGATATAATCGACAAATAAATCGCGCTAGTTACACATTACAATGAATTCACAAATATCACGGATAAATAGAACTGGCAAATAATAATTAAATAATTGACTTTGTTGCGCGGCAGTTTATAAACAGTATTCTAACATGTTGCGCAACTGTTCGCGAACATTATAGATTCTTGCTCCGCAACTGTTCAGAAGAAGTTCAGTAAAATGTTGCGCAACTGTTCGCAGACAATATTTTGAACTTTTATAGAACAGTTCATCAACAAATGTTTACAATGGAGGCGAGGCTTAAAAGTTTATCCTTAAAATTTTAAATCAGAGTACCTTGTTGGTTAGTCAGCTAAAATAATTAGGAGATAACGAGTCTTGACGCCAAGAATGTAATGTAATGAACAAAAGGTGCATGAAGAAAAAATTACACATTTCGATAGTAATAAAACTTGCCAATGAGACAGATAATATCGCTCTGTCAAATAATATATTTTCTAGAACTGTTCCTTATCTTATCAAAACAAATATTGAACATGTTAAATACTCCGACACACACCTACAAATTTAAATATTTTTATAAATAAATTATTTATAATATGATAAAACTGTACGCATACTTGAAAAATAAAAACCATTCAAACCGTTCGTTGTGTGTTTGCTTAACGCTTTTTAGTCGCTACACTTGCGCTATTAGCGACGTTTTTTTCGCATCGCGGGTAAATCTGACTCGAAAAAAACGATCGCGGGTAACATCCCGGTTAAGACCAAACAGCTGACATTTGACAGTTTTTGCGCATCTTTGACTCGCCTTCGTCGGCTTATTTTTTAGATGTGGTGGAGTTTATCACAAAAGATGATTGCAAAATCTTTTCTCGTGTACAGGAAAACTCTCACATTTGGTTTGAAAAAACAAATTCCCTTAAATTTCCCCTATGCGTCCGCCATCTATATTTGAGCTCTATCCCGTGTAGGGTAGTTGCACGCGTGAACTTTACCTGGGTAAGTGTCATTTTTTTATATGAAGTTCTACTCAAACCTGCACGGGATAAACACAATAAAACGTGCCTATTATTACCCGTGTTAAAAATGGCCGCTTAGGCGTTGTAATAATGAGTACACATATACACGACACAATATAAAACAAAGATTTAAACGATTTTCTTAAGATTTGTGTCGTTAGCATGACTTTTTCCATTGCTGTTGTCTTTTCTCTTCAACAAAATAGTATACGCCACCATGACAATACGTTTTGCATTTGGATCAAACATATGTTTTTCTCTATGGTTTTATAATGTTCGTTTCGTTGATCGAGAGAGGCCTCATTATGAAAGTGTATACACACTCTAATCGAAGCCACGAAGATTGTTTTCCGTTTAGTATGTGCAGAAAAAGGTAAAGAGAGTCAAAGACAAAATGCAAAAAGAAATATGAACGAAGAAAAGAAATAGTATTATACATGTACGGGCATACATATATAATAGACGTTGAATGAAAACGCGATGCAATTGTATCATCATCATCACCATGTATGTATATCTTGCACTCACAATACAAGAATACAACAATATAAAAAATCCAGTAGAGTTCAGTACAGTACAGTCATTTAGGTTAACGTGGAAGCATTTTGCAATTTATAAACATATAAAAGTATAGAATAGACATAATGCTATATAAAATATGTTTCGTCGACTTAAAAACTCTCCGACGAGCTTCGCGAATGATGAGGTTATTCACCTTAAAACAGAGTTCGCCGCGGTATTGCGCGGCAGCTTCTTCGACAATAAAATAGTAACAATTATTAAGAGTTGAATAATGTGGCTTATGCTCATGTTGATCAGTGAACTATATTTCTTTACAGTCTATTTATTTCTTCATTGTTATAGCATAGGAAACTCCACACTAATTCAAATTGCTTAGGTCTCTCAATCGTCAGTTATATTTGGTTGATTTCCCCTATGGAATCATCATATTTTTTTAAAGCGATATGATTTATTGTATCTATAAATTTATTGATTAAACTGAGATAAGCGTAGAACTGAATATGAATGAATTAAAAAGGCGTTACATTGGTGTTTTCTGATTAGACATGTGTATGTATTGCATGTTTATCGAAAAACATAATAATCGGATTAAATTATATCCAGTTAAGACACATGGATATACATTTACGCATTTTATATGTACTGGGTAGTGCAAAAGTCACGAAGGGAACTTAACATTTTAAAGGAAAATCCCTGCTAGGGTGAATTTTAGGAAGAGAAAATTTTGGAGGAGAATCTGAGGGGAACATAAAAAGTCTTTGGGGGTTTATTTCCTAACAAAAATCAGCGAATTCCATTAACATTTACGTCTGTGACAGTTGCTCCTCCTTAGGCAAGCCATCCTGATAGCTGTGTTATTCGCGGTTCCATTTGGGCTTCGTACCCATGCATGTGTGGATAAACATGCACACATCATATTTGGTGCCAAGTGTGCGGACCGTTGGTTATACTTTCTTTCTTTCTCCAATTTAGGGGGAACACAATAATGTTGAGGATTGAATTTCACTTAGGGAGAAATCACGCAGCCTATCTGGCAACACTGGATTTTAATCACTCTCATGAAATGGAATGTTCATTTTTTTATTTGAATTAATATAATATACATAATAGAACATCTAAGAGTTTTTTTTACGAAATTTATCTTTTGAATGTTTCCATTTTACAATGAGCAAGAAAAGAAAACAAATTTATGAATTCTCTGATAATGTCCGACGAAGATTAACATTCCTAATTTTTTATTAGGGGACTTGGGGAAAACCTCGGATAATTCAACAAGTCGAGAAAACTATTCGTGTCGAAGTTAGAGCAATAAAGCCTGAGAGCTGTAACGAACAATGTCGTCAAAAAAGCCAATTTGTGTGTTACTTAGTCTAAAAAACTCCAAGATAGGTTCATTCTTTTATGCTATGAATTAATAAAAATGCAAAACTAAAGTGATTGATTGAAACCGCTTCGTGACTTTTGAGTCACCTTGTAACACCGTATTTTGCTATGCGTCACTTGTTATGTACATATACAGCCGCTGAATTGAGCAGGCTATCAGTCCCTTCAAATTTCCATATACATAGATTTTTCCATAGCTTAAATGTAGTCTGGCTGGTGTAGTGGTTAGTGCGCGCACCTTCGGTGCACAGGGTCATGGGTTCGAGACTCACCGTGAACCAATTCAGTTTATTTTGAGACTTCGATAAGCCGAATAAATTCCAGAGTATATAATAAACAGTTCGCCCAGGGTTTCGATTATCAGCGAATTTAGTTAAGGTATACGCATTTCCCAAGTAAATGTTATTAGATAACAAACGAACAATTATGTACCATGAAAAAATTTATCAGAATAAATAAAGAGAAAAGACGACACGGGCATAGAAAAAAAAAACAACAAATGTAAAATTTGTTTCATTGTTTTTGATTACTCGAATTTTCGATATTTGAAACAAGTCTTCTGGTCTGGATTTCAGACATCAGATATTAAACAAGTGCCCGTCAAAAGGGGTAAAAAACTCGGCAGAACGTACTATTCATAATTCATTGTGGAAAACAATGGCATAAAACCAAGTGTTCGGTTACTTTTTGTTCTGTACATAACTAAAGCGGTAATGAATTTAGACAAGAAATAGTGAAAAATACGGTATTTGTTGGACAAAAATCATGTATCTCGGGATTTTTGCAAGATTGTTGGGGACAATCTGATTATGGGGAAAAATCCTGACCGAAAGGGGGTCCAAAACATGTACGGGGGTATTATTTGAGTTTTAAGCGATTATTTCCAAAACGGCAAAAGTTACAGAAAAATAGTGTGAAAACAAAAGAAAACGAGACCGAGTTCTAATCGTGCGAATAGCACGATGAGTGTATACCCTATACCCATGTACAGACCTAGAATGCGCGTAAAACCGAAAATATTCAATTTATTTTTTTTAGGGGGAAGGGGTAGATGGGTCGAATCTCGCACATCTTTAATATCTTATTACGGCATCCAGCAGCTATCATGTGATATAAATTTCAAGTTTTTGGGGACATTCTATCAAAAGATAATGACGGAATATTGCTTTGTAGGGGATGTAGGGGTAGGGGTAGTCGGACCTTCTCTACTTTCCACTAACTTCAAGAATATGTCACAATTGGGCATTGATGAAAACTTCAGGTCCCTAGCGATATTCTGTCGAAAATATGGCCGAATTACACTATCACGGAGGGGTTATTTGTATGGGAGGTAGGGGAACGCATGGTCCGATTTGGCCCATTTTCAATACCATCCAAGCTTTTATCAAAACAATCATCTCACCAAATTTCAAAACGCTAGCTTCATTGTTTCGGGAGTTATCGTGCGAACTGACAGACACACGGACCGACAGACAGACATACCTCCGGTGGCTCCTTTGAGGTGTTACATAAATCGTCGTAACAAAAACATACCATCTTATGGGTATAGGGTATAACTACATAAAATTACCTTTGCAGTGATACAAAATACCTTTAGTAAATAGGCGCTAGACTAAAATATAATTTAGAAAATTTTAATTTTGGACCTTTTTAAAAAGCTCCATAACTGACAACACTTAAAAAATCATTTGCTAAAAACAAGAAAAAAATACAAAAACAAACAGCCAAGGAATAATTTTTCCTGATTTAAATTGTATTTTCTTGTTGCAAGAAAAGTCTTTGCTTAAAATAATGCTTATTTATTTATTTTAAGCAAATACTTTTCTCGAAACATCTTAAATCAGGAAAAATTATTCCTTGGCCTGTTTTTTGTTGTATTTTTTTCTTGTTTTTATAGCAAATGATTTTTTCAGTGTACAAACTACATACTTTGTTCTACAGTACTCGTCGATTGATCAAATGCGTGTTGGCCGATTGATTTTTGGTGGGTGATATAATGACGATAAACCAAATTTTAACCCCCCCCCCCCTGCTCCATTTTTGGGGGGAATTACGAGCATGCCGTATTTCCAAATTCAAATGATGGAATAATGGACGTTCTTGATCGGAGCGACTCCATTTTCTCAGAAATCATCTTCAACTTAATATGAATACACGTACAGAATGTAATGGCGGAACTTGTGTTATTTTGTGAGTTATGGCCAAATGTTGCAACAGACGGACATTTTCATAAATTTTACGATCCCTAAAATACCGGCAATCCAAATCATCCGAAAAGTTTTTAGTGAGTTTGACCACAAGCGGGACAAGAGGATCAAGAAATGTTGGGGTGGTGCGCTGAGTGACAGTATCGTTGTGAATATGTATCGAACCAGACGCAGAAGGTAAATAAGGATCACCACGGACAAAATTTTTATATTTTTGAGTATCCATGTTTTCCCGTGATTCCAGTGGTTTCGAAATACTATCCAAATAGATATCGCAGGATATATTGTAAGTCTAGGGACAGTTGTGTAGGAGGCGGAGGTGGAGGGTTTAGGAGCTGTGTCTGAAGTACGAGATGAGTTAGGGATATTGGGTGCAACTTTTTGAGTGTTTTTTTCTATGTATTTTACATTAGATACAGGTTTAGGTGATATATTTTTGGTTTTTATGATTTTCTAGTCCTAGTTGAATGTTGCTTTGAGCTTTTCTTAAATAATTAAATAAGGTAAACCGCAATCCTTTCCAGATGTAGGCACTGCTTCCGTTTGGGTCGTGAATCCGGAAGAGCCAATTGTAACGTGAGGGTACAGATAATTTAAACGATTTACCTGATTTGTTTGAGCCGTAACGCAGGTTAATTAACTGACACTAGCAATCTTCAATTAGGAAACTGTTTTTCAGTAGTTCACATAGCCAACGTTCATCCGAGGATTGTGGACCACCTTTCACGAAGAATGAAATTCGAGCTGCGTCGTGTTTGAATATTTGATTTCGTCGGGTGGAGTTATTACGTACTTCAATCCTTTTAAGCCTTTGGTCCCATTCATCTCGTACCAAATCGTGAAATTGGCCGATCGGGACCTGGTTGGATATTTGAAGACTCAGTTGGGTCACTATCGGAAGGTGTTGCATTTACTGGTTCGGTTACAGTAGAGGAAGTTTTTCCACGGCTGTGGTTCACGTTTTTCGGAGGTTCCATCACTGCAGGGCTCATTGCCGCAGTTATGATGATATTAAGGCAGCGTTCAAGACTTTTAATTTTGTCGTAAAGTTTGGCAAAAAATTCTGTCTGGAGGTCTATCTATATATTATGGCTGCTGTTGTTCATAACAGTGAATTCGGCAGCTATTTTATTATAGCTAGCAATATCTGTGATTTTTTTTATCGAGGCTAGAGATGCATTTTTCAATGTTTCGGATGTCAGTGTTGTTAGAAATGATATTCACTAACCCCTCGAAACACCTTG
Source organism: Microchrysa polita (assembly GCA_949715475.1). Lineage (NCBI taxonomy): Eukaryota > Metazoa > Arthropoda > Insecta > Diptera > Stratiomyidae > Microchrysa > Microchrysa polita. The sequence goes on along the minus strand of OX454415.1, from coordinate 40,811,977 downwards.
CCATCTCGAAAAAACCATCACCGCTAGCTTTTGTTTGAGAAAGATGTTTAGCTACAATATCATCTTTGTCTGCGCTGAGATTATCAATGCGGTGCTCGATCTTAAGGAACATGGCTCGTAGTGAGGATTCCGCATTTTGGCAATCTGAGCATATAAAGTGTTCAGCGAGGTATGGGGAATACCAGTCTCTCGGTGCATCTATACATGTATCGTGGAGTCTCCGCTAGCACAAACCTTTACACACCACACTCCTAAATTTGTTGTCGTAGGCGGTGCAATTTGCCAAAGAGCATTTATGGTTCATTTTGGTGGACAACAATTGGTTGACGACACAGCAAAAATTATTAAGTACTAGTTAATGGATAATTAAAGGGGACACTGTAAATATGCGCAAAGTTAATGTTAGCACAAACAGAAAGTTTCACTACACAGCAGAGAACACATATGAGTTTAAAGGTAAATAGGCCACTTTTTTGCACAAAGTCAGGTTAGGGGTAACACAAATTAAAAGGTGAGTCAGCTGATAAAAACTTTATTTAAAAACGAAAAAAAAAAATCAGACAGAGAAGGGAAAACACTTCCACGCTGTATGACGGCTGAATTCAGCTAAAAGGAAACTTAGTATAGGTGTGCGGTTTTGCATTTAAGTTAGTTAAGTGGTATGCCCTTTGTAGTTTTACAGGGGTTGGGTACGATATCCCCCCATTATCTTCCCGTTTTTTCGAAATCCCGGCATTCATTATCTCGCCATTTCTAAAAGCCGCTTAATTGAAATACCTTTTAATCAAAATCCCGCCATTTCAATAACCCGCTAATTCAAAATACCGCTTTTTAATATCCCGTCATAGAAGGTAAGTATTCTTAAAAAAATTGCGCGCGCGATTCTATGACGGGATGTTAAAAAGCGGCACGATATTTACCGTTAAAATAATGGGTCTCTTCGCATGGGAATACTTAATTCTCGAAGACCCACGGATCAGGTGAATTAATTTGAAAAATAGGTGGTCTGGTGTTTCGGTTGTCGAGATGACAGTCTTGTTCTGTAGGGACTAAATTATCATCTTGATCGAAGAAAAAAGCAAATATTTTGACGGATTTATACTAGAGAAAGTATCGCATTAACTGCTAGGAGTCACATAACTTAAATATTGACTTTTTTTTAACAATGAAAATAATTTTTTGCGGTATTTTGACAGGATTTTTTTTAAAAGCAGGATTATGAAAAGCTGGATTTAGTTTTTCGGGATTATGTAGATACCCCGTTTTGAAGACCTCGGTAGACGAAAAATGCATTCCGATCATCAAATCTGAGTAAAAAGTATATACATATGTATTGTAAAGAGCAACGAATCAAATTATTATTAAAAAAAATAATCACAAGACAATAATTGGCAAATTGACTCATGGGAACTATTAATTACGAGTATGTCATTTATAATATTATAATAAAGAATGAATATGATAACCACTCCTACATCTAGCATTTAATGTTTAGCCGATACTCATCGCGCTTGTATGTTTTTAATACGGCAAAAATATCAAATAAGTCGTGGCACAGAATATCTGTACATGCTACATGTACTTTCATAATTTTTGCAAAAAAAAAAACACTAGTTAGTCATATTGATATGTAAGAGCACACATAAGATACTGCAAAAGAATTTCTTATAAAATACAAGAATTAAGTAATTTTCATTTGTATACTCGTACGTACTTGTGTGTGCAAATATTTTGCGGTTGCTTAGGAGAACACAAAAAAAAGAATTGGGAGAGAGACCTGGCAGCGTTGTTGTGTGTTTTTTTCTCGACTTTTCGATTCGAACCTGCAAATAAATAATGAAAAAACGAAAAGAATTATAAGTGAAACGATTCAATGTATGCTGATGCTTAGCTTGAAGTATAGAAATTGAGGACAAACTTTTTTTTTTGTATTATATTATATCATGTATACACAGAGAGTATATTGGCGTATATTGAATATCAATAGTAACTGTTCAGCGACGCTGATGTAAGTAGTTATACAAAATGGTAATTATAGCATTCATATTAAAGAGTAGAGGTTGCTGAACTATGCGCTGGTAAAGATGTAGAGAGAAAGAGAAAGCATAAATTGTATCTACATTGCAAATATCAAAGTGTACAGTCACCACAAAGCAATTGGAATATTTAGTGCTACGCCAATCTGGTTTTGAAAAAAAAAAACGTGTACTTGATGAACGAAATCCCAATTAGATTATGCGGGAAAAGCTTTGTTTTTTTAAATTAGCGTATAAAAAACTAGAGATGCTTCCGTGAATCTTTAAGTTTGTGTGGGAGTAACATGTTTTGGGGTCTTATCACAATAGCATAGCAAACTAAACACTCAATAAATATTAATGCACACACTCCCCAAATCCAATTCCTGGTGATTTGTACGTGTATGACTTTCTGTTGCAAGCTAAAAATGCAGTCTGTACTAATATTTACGTCAATTATTTCGATGTGATCTATGGCTAATTTTTCAAATGCTGTTTTACTCATTTTTAAATGTCAGCTAATATCGACATGTCAGCTAATATCGACATTTAAAATACAAAGGAAACGAAGGAAGCTTATAGTGTAGCATGTACATTTCAAAGAAATATACGACGCGTGAAAGGTATAAAAAGGTTTGCCAACTGAGTGTTTTACTTGTGCTCTACTCTAAATTAACATTCGTTCGCGTTTTATTCTGTATCGGGATTATATGTAGTAGAAACTTGAATATGTTTCAAAAGCATAATACCTTGGGGAACATGGTGCGTTCACGACAATATCATAAACCAATCATAACCCAATCATAGCTTCGAAGGGACTGGTCCTACTGGCAACCATTGCATATTGCATTTTTGCAATTGCAATTCAGCCTCTCCGGGGCGGACCACACCCGTTTGCTACAACAAACGGCCAAGAGTTGCCAAAACGCCTCCCTGGCAAGAGCCTCGAGGGTCTCGATGCAGGAAGGTTGTGTATGTCTGTGAATACACTGCTCGTCATCAGATTAGCACACCCCTTCGCATGAATAGCTTCGGCTGATTTCCAACCAAACTAAAAGAGCTAAAATTTCATAAATATAACTGTTAATAGTCTATTCAATTCTAAATTAATTAAAACAAAAAGTATTGTGTTTCCATTTTTTACCTATGTTTTATAATTGTTTTTCGAAAAAGTACACACACAATAGCAATTTAAAATTTGTCATCAGGATAGCACATGTAATTTCTTTTTTGTCGATCTTCCTCAATTGAGGACGTAGAACCCCCAATTTTTTGTTGTTGTTTAAGTAATATTTTAGCTTTAATATGGATAAGAGAAAATCATTATCTGCGGAAGAGGGATCAAAAATTAAGGCTTGCAAGGAGTCAAGGCGGTCAAAAAGTGAAATTTCGAGAAAAAATTTATAAAAGTCGATAAGTTGATTCCGAATTCGTGTGTAATAAGTACCGTTAAGGTAAAAATAATAGAGGCGATAAAAATTGAGTACTTGTCAATTCTTATGAGAGAGTAATTTTGAGAGAAGCATCGAGCCCTCATGACTCGGTCGCAAGGATTAGGGTAAATTTTCACATTAAGGCGAGCCTACATTGTTCAAACAGTGATAAGAAATGCTCCACATCTAAAGAAAGTAAAGCTACAAGAAAATGCGCTAAAATTAAGCAATGGAGGTGGGCTTGCCTTCCTAATACACAGGTTCGTACATTACAGTGTATTAGATGTAGTTTCAGACGGTATGGCGGAGTTGCAAGCCATCTCAGTTTCATCAGGGAGCACCGATATTGAAATTTTTAATATCTACATTCCACCACATTCTAGTTGTACAGACTACCATTTCAATATTGGTCCTCTTCTTAATGGAGAGCACAGGATCATTCTTGGCGATTTCAATGCCCATCATGAACTCTGGCATTCCGCGCTTCACAACGATGCCAGGGGTCAAGCTATCGCCGAATCTCTGGACGCATCAGATTTCTGTACCCTCAATGAAAACTCGCCAACCCGTGATGCAAACAATTGTATTAGCTCACCAGACATTACAATTGTCAGCGCTAGCCTAATTAGTGAGACCTCCTGGGAAACACGTACTGGTCTTCCCTCTGATCACCTCCCAATCATAGTCAGAATTGACAAACCAGCTGACCTGACTAAGTCAGAGAAGCGAACGTTTGTCAATCACAAAAAAGCAGATTGGGAAGGTTTCAAAACATTCACGTCATCGAAGTTCTTCGCGCTTCCCCCTCCCACCAATATTCATAAGGCCGAACGGAACATTAGGAGCGTCATTACCAAAGCTGCGGCACGGTTCATCCCTGCAGGGCGCATTCCAAAGGTTCGTCCAAATTTTCCAACAAGTGCCGCAAGGTTAGCCGATGAACGTGACAACATTAGGCGCGCTAACCCTGGTGACCCCAGAATTCGGGAGCTCAATATTCAAATACAGCGACAAGTTAAAGACTACAAGAAGGCCAAATGGAACGAGCACCTCAATGACTGTAATCTTAATGAAGGTGCTAGTAAGTTATGGTCTACTGTCCGTGTCCTTTCGAACCCCACAAAAGATAAGGGCAATATAGCCATAACCTTCGGCAAAAAAGAAACAAGCAATCCTCTTCAGTGTGCGAGCCAGTTCAAGAAGCAATTTATTGAACATCCCAAGTCCGATGGCCTCAAGCGCAAAATCAGAAGACGGACTCGCAGCCGAATTGTTGACTCCATACCAATTTATACTCCGGACCAGGTTAAAACAGTCATTGAGAATGCAAAATACTCTAAGGCCCTTGGACCAGATGGCATTTCAATGGCCATGCTCAAACATCTTGACCTTCCTGCCATTGAGTATCTCACGGCAGTCTTTAACTTGTCAATGTCCACGCTTGCCATCCCCAACATCTGGAAACAAGGTCGCATAGTCCCATGTCTTAAACCAGGGAGCAGTGCCAAACTAGGAACTTCTTACAGACCGATTACGATTCTGTCACCAGTAGCAAAGACGCTGGAAGCCCTCATCCACCCCTCTCGTTTCACATGCGAAGCTAGAGCCCCATGAGCACGGATTTAGACGCATGCACAGTACGACAACCGCTCTGGACGCGATCACTACACGTGTAAGAGATGGACTAAACCAACGTACACCATGCCATAGAACCATCATGGTGGCGATTGACGTATCAAATGCGTTTGATAAGGTCAATCACTCCATGCTTCTGGCAAACCTCCTCAATATGCATGTTCCGACACAAGAGATAAGATGGATTGCCAATATCTAGCTGGTAGGCAATCCTTCACCGAGTTTCGAGGTAGTCGTTCCAAACTCAGAAAGATCAAATTAGGTGTTCCTCAAGGTGGGGTTCTCTCTCCCACCTTGTTCAACATCTACATGGCCGGTCTCCCAACACCTCCGGAAGGCGTTGAAGTTATTTCCTATGCCGATGACTGCACTGTACTCGCCACGGGAGCGGATAGGGATGCCATGCGAGAAGATATCAATAGATATTTAGCGCGCCTTTTTTCATAGCAGAAACTTTACCATCTCAGCGTCCAAATCGTCTGCGACCTTCCTTACCACCTGGTCAGGTGATTGTCGGTGGCCGGTTGGGGTACGTATTGGCAACAAACCAGTTCCTACTGTTGCAAATCCAAAAATTCTCGGGCTTTACCTTGAGAAAATGATGACTTCAGCTCATCACGCGGAAGCGGTATGTGAAAAGAATCGCAGTAGGAACAAAATTCTTAAAGCACTGGCTGGTAGCACCTGGGGCAAAGATAAAGAGACTATGCTAGCCACTTACAAAGCGGTGGGTCGAGCAGCGGCTGATTTTGCGGCGCCAGTTTGGTCGCAAGGGGTCTGTAACACAAACTGGAACCAAATCCAAGTCTGCCAAAATGCTGCTCTACGCACAGCCACAGGATGCCTTCTGATTGCTGCCCAGGATCACCTACATCAGGAGACACATTTGATGCCAATACGTGACCACAATCGACTACTTACAAAACAATATTTAGTAGGTTGTTATCGAGAGGATCATCCTAATCGTAACCTTATGGACAAAATTCCCCCTCCACGCAACATCAAACGTGGCCTTCGTGACCTTGAGAGAGAGGTCCAGGGTTACAAAAGGGATCCTTTCGATGAAGATTCATACCGGGCTGCCATTGCAATGATTCACACTGAGGAAGTGAGTAGGTCTATTGCAAGTTTAGGTACGAACAGAGTCCTCTCAGCGCTCCCACCACCTATTTCGCCTGAGGAGATTAGGCTCCCGAGAGCCACCAGAGTGACTTTAGCCCAACTTCGGTCAGGCTTCTGCTCACGCCTCAATTCGTATCTATCTCGCATAGACCCAAATATACAAAACGTATGCCCAAATTGCGCTGGCACGCCACACGATGTAGCCCATTTGTTTCAATGCCCAGCTGCACCCACTAATCTCACCCCCCCCCCCCTCTCACTATGGGAAAACCCCATTGCAGCTGCCACGTTTTTGTCCCTGGAGATTACGGACGAAAACGACGACGAACTATAAATCGAGTCCATATAGATACACAGCGGTTCACACCTTTTTGTACCGCTAAAAGAAGAAGAAGAAGGGACTGGTCAGGGAGAATGACCAGTGCGCATATACCTAACTATAGTTTGTGGTTAGATGTCCACACGACTCGCATTGCTGACAAGTGAAGTGAAGCAGCCATTTGGATGGGAAAGCAGCGCCCGAAGGTTTAGGCTAGCGGGTCGTCACAGATAAAACGAGACTGCAATAGGCTTAACCTTTAAGCGAAAAGAAATGCACTCCTACCACAGAGAAGTCAAAGGCAAACGTTAACCTCGAGAATGAACGATGTTCTAAGGTAGGGTGTTGGTTGTTGCAGGTGTTGCGTGTAACTCAACCAGCTGGAGTTACTATCCCGGGGTTGCATTTTTTAAGGAGAGCGCATTTTCTAGAAGATCCCCATTCAATTTTGAGCATACCCAAACTGTGCGAAGAGCAGAGAGCTAAGAGCAAACATGCTAGATGGATAGACTCCCTTGACGAGCTGAATATAGATTGTAAGGAAAAATTTTAATTTTAATTTTCATTTATGTCCGTTATTGTTAATTATATCATCTTTTAAAATACATATTATAGGTAGTAAAAATGACACTCAACCAGATCCATAAATGAATCGAAATTATATTACATACACACATCGTATACGTGTGTCTCTCTTCTCCATGTTGACGAACAAATTTCAATTGATTGTGCGGAATTTTGTTCGCATTGCAACTCAATTGCATACACGCTAATATTAATATGTACATACATGAAACTAAATTCAGCCAATATTCATAATACATAAACAAATGTGTGGAGACAACGGTGGTGCAGTACACTCATAGCGTCGCTTGATGTAAAAAAGTAATTCGAGTACGTTGGATATACATTATGTACATACGAGTAAGTACATACCTATACACATGTATTGCACTAAAAGTGCACAATTGAATAAATTTTATCGTCTGGGTGTTGAAATTACTCATATGTTATATATTTCCCATTCGATTTATAATGATATGGCATACATAAGCTCAATCGAGGCCCGCATCGGTGCTTCAATCTTCTAATCTAATAATTAATCCGGATTATGATATGTTGGCTGTTATCGAAGCCTACACCCAAATCATGACCTCATGGACAAAACCCCACCACCACGTCATGGAGACGTTCGTTAAGGGACATGGAAAGGGAAGTCCAAAGGTTTAAACGAGTTCCTCTCGACAACTCCAATATATACAAGGCGGCCCTAAATCAACTGCACACCAGCGAGGTAACCAAAGCCACAAATAGGCTAAACCGCGTCCTTCGCGCTCGACCACCCGACATCTCAGCGGACGAACAACAAATACCGAGAGCCACACGTACCACCTTGGCTCAGCTTCGTTCTGGATTTTGCTCCAGACTAAATTCGTTTTGGTCACGCATTGACAACAGCATTGGAAATATTTGTCCAGCATGTGGAGCCAGCCCACACAACGTGGATCATATATTTGACTGCACTGCCGCACCTACGCATCTAACACCTATCGCACTATGGGAGAACCCAATCGAAGTTGCGATCTTCTTAGGTCTTGACCTTGAGGAGAGGATGCCTACGATTTATGAATGATGATACAAGTTCCCCCCCCCTCTCTCTCTCTCTTGCGCCGCTACAACAACAGCAGCAATATTTTCAATTGCACAATTCTTATTGCATTAGCTAGAATTTTGACAATTCCTAGCGTATACTGGCGTGCATGAGATTAGGATTTCATTAAGCGTTGTTTTTCAGATAGTTCCACTGCCACAAGAACAGATCAGGTGAAATTTACTAAGATAATTTTACATTATAGCAAAAATTAGTATAGTTATACGATAGGGTTCCAATTGTGTTGCATGCTGGACTAACTTGCTTGAACAATACTGCTTCATGCTACCCAGTATACACTTGTGTAGGATTTTTTCTCGAACAAAATCACAACCATCTTATTCACTGATCCGCTGGACCATCTTCAGTTGTTACTTCACAGGAGCGGTCTCAACGTCTCTACGTCCTGCTTTCTCGATCTGCAGAACATTGTTGTATGCTGCAGACAAACTACTCACTGAGGTCTCTTTTTACCGCATCCATCTCCAGTGGGGGAACGATTCTTAGCATCAACATTTGCGCTCGGTATCGCAGGCGAACCTTCAATTTTTAATTTTTCACCCCACAACCTTCCAGGATCAAACTTTCAAGGTGTAGAGCGTTCTCTATGAGATTATATAAGCTTCTCAGTTGTTCCTAAGATGCTGCCGTATATCAGGAGTCTCTAATCCAATTTCGACTAAGTAGGTATACCTGCATTAAGCGAGCGGATTATGAAAATCTATATTTGATCCCTATTGCAACAATTTCAAAACATTTAAACCTTGTAGCGACAGCTCATTTTTCGATCTTGTCAGCAGACCTTAAACGACTGAAGGATTTTTTTATTCGGTAGAAAAGCATAGATGCAAGATTGTGGTGACTATTCCTTAAATTCATTATTTAGAACCCCTTAATTTAATGTATTTCCCCTGTGCTCAAAGAACAATTATCCTAGCAACTGATCCCCTTCCCCTCCGAAAAGATATCTACACCACTGGTTCTCCTTGACAAAAACGCATCAGCATGTTAAACACAAACGTATGTTATGTTTGAATACAAAAAGCTATAACAAGGAAGAAGACTCAAAATAAGATTAAACTAGGGGGCTTCGCCCCCTGCTCTCTTCGCTCGCCGACCCCCGGGGCCGAGGCTAATTTCGGGCGCAGCCGAAATTTGGATACCCTTCGCTTGGGCTAAAAGTTTTTTCGTGCGTACCTATGACTTGTATTTAATCCCCCTCCTCATTCTTTTTCTTCCGTCTTGGCAAAAGTTTTGTGCTTGGTTGAAATAAGTGGGCAAATAAAAATATTTACTCGGAAAATTTTATTGGGGTTGCCGGAGCATGACCCCACAGTACGATTCCATTCGTTTTGAACTTTTTAGTTGCTTTGATAAAGACACATTAATTCAAGGTTTTGCGAAATTGGTGTAACAAAATGTTTCATAGAAGAACCAATATGGGGGGTTTGGTTTGTATGGCAGCCCCATGACCCCATGGTCCGATTTGATTCAATCTTACATATGTTTTGTGCCATCAATAGAAATACATTTGTGTGAAATTTGGTTAAAATTGGTACTCAAATAAAAAAGTTTTTCTTAGAAGAACTCAAATTGGGGAGCTAGGTTTGTATGGCAGCCCCATGACCCAGCGATCCAATTTGGGTGAATCAAACATACAAACAGCCTGCAACAATAAGAAGCACGTGTGCAAAATTTCAGCTTGCTAGCTTCAATACCCGCCGAGTAAAACGCGTCGCAACAGACAGACAGACAGACGGGCATGCTCCAATCGACTCCCCAAGTCATGGTGATCTGATCATATTTGTATACTTTTTATATGGTCGGAGATGCTTCCTTTAATGCGTTACAAACTTCATGACGAAGTTAATATACCCTTTCACTCTATGAGCGAAGGGTATAAAAATAGATTTCAGAAATTTCATCCCTATCATCTGGCTTTTCATTATGTCCGCAAAGTGCCTAAGCTTCGTTTCGTTTATTGCAGTAGAGAACCTGATACCTCGTTGGGCCGAGAATTCTTAAGCTGGTGATGGCTTTCCAGGCACAGGTAGCTATGGAGTGGGGTCTGAGGAGAACCTCCAGAGCAGTGGATGGTTGGCTTATCTCGGTTGCGATATTTCTGGCGGAGAGTATGCATTCCTCCATTACATTACATTAGCGATGCAATACTGGGCTCTTAACGTAATTTTAACGGATTTGAAGGACATATTGTTGGAAAATACTTTATCTAAGAACCCTTGGAAAGCCCTTTCTTTAGTATGCATTTTCCTATAGAGGTTGGAAAAATAAATTAAAATCGCATCTTTCGCCGGCTGTAACTTCTGAACCTTGACACCTAGAGCTTTGAAATTCCCTAAATATAAGAAATACCAAAATTTTTCGCGTACGAATGTCCGAGAAAAATGAACAACTTTCAATTAGAAAAAAAACTGCGAATTGGGCAGCCGTAACTTCCCAACGTGGATAGGTAGGCCCGTTTAATTTGGAGGAAATGTGAGCGCAAAGCAGCTTCACAAGGGTGCCAAATTCCAGAAAGATTAAATTTTGTTAACAGCAGACAAGACTGATCACAGGCCAACCGAGGAGCTTATCATATAGTGAATTAGATTTCATTGGCTATGTCCACACATGTGCGCTTTCGTCTTCCCTATCGTCTTCAAGCTCCGTATCCACTTTCAACATTGAACATGTCATTGATTGCGTCAAGTGAACAGAAGAGATCAATGTCTCATTCTATCCAGATCTGTTCATTATTTATCGTTAAATATGTGTCACGGCTTTGGTCAGGACGGGTAAATGATAAATTCTTTCATGAATTGTATGAATAGATGATGTGTTGTTAATATTTAACATTGGCAATTGCGTTCAAGAATGAATGCGTTTCTTCAATAGCGCATACATCTCAAGTTTCAATTGTCAAAATGATGAAGACGAACGAAAATTGAAACTGTCTAGACAGGCACATTGAGTGGCATGGGGAATGCTGTACATTTTGCTGTACATTTCCGAATGCTGTACGACAGGTCAAAATGCTGTACGTCTGGTCAGCTTATGCTAATCTACAGTTTGGCACACCTGTCATCCTGTTTTTGGGACGAAATTCCGTCAATTTTATGGCTAGTTCGCATTTTAGCCGCTCTGGCGCTGATTAATAGAAATAATAATCATCCAAAACACGAAAGCACAGTGTGTGCAAGTGAACCATCGGCGGCACCCTCTCTCATAATCAAACAATTTGCGGTCATTATTTCAAGAAAACTTAAGTCGCAAAACGCAAACATAAAAACAGGGAGGTCGTTCGTCGGCTTCGAGTGCTGCTCTCGTGAAACGTCAGAGCTGAGCCGCGCCACGAGCAAGCCAGTCAGTCAACCAACACACCATTACCCCAACAAAAACACCACCAAACGGAAACCAGAAGCATGGCCAACCCTCCGCCGCCCGCCTGCTTGCCTGCGATGCCATGCGATACCATTCAGGCAGTGAGACATCAACACACCAGCCAAAACCAACGGCTGTCCGCCGGCTGCTCTTTTCACGTTGCGCCTTCAACGTATCTGGGACGGAGAATCCACCAGCTGTACGGCAAAAGATAACATACGATGACGACATAAAGATACACACACACTACCAAGGAGACTCTCTGATAGCAGTGCGGCGACTACGGCGAAAATGACGACGGCAGCACAATGGCGGCACCACCAACAACAGCTCTATATGTCACTGTCATTACGAGGCTCAGCAAAATGCTCTATAGCAAATCGGAGCGAGTATACTTGAGCTTGAAGAGGTATGGCAGCGGCAGGTCTCGTGGCCGGAATTGTGTGCGAAGTGTGGTGTGCTGTTCAGAACGCGTTGCACGAAATAAATACAAGAACGTGTGGGAACGAAATTTCAGTTTAGTGGATGGAAATCGGAATCGGGTCTTCAACCCGATCGCTGACATTACGGATGGAAGCATGTTGGTCACGACCGGTGCGCACTGCTACCGGTGGATTTTTGCCAAGTCATTTTGTCAATTTGCCGTAAATCAACGGATGCCTTAAAATGCAGCAATTGTTGTGCGGATTTCGGGATTCAGTTACGATTGTCTGCATATTTGGGGATATTTGCCAGGACGGTTTGGTTGGCGAAGGAAACCGTGAATTAGATTGGCACATCCAGTCAGCTGTCATAGAGGTGATCTGCGCCCGGCAAAGCATGGTCAAAACAATCACGGATAACACGATGTTAACTGAGGTCAATAACAGAATTGTATTACGAAAGAGTTCTTGTCTTTTATCGACAGATGTTAATATCAGAACATTAGCAGATCCCGACACAAACGTCATTCAATGCGATGCTGGCACAGTAGCAGCCGACGACGGATAGAAGCGCACCCTCTTCGTCTCTACATTTGATATCATTTCACTTTGTTTCCATTTCTTGTAATAAAATACTCGGAGCGAACCACACGTCCGCCCATGTATAAGCATATCGATAAGCGCGCATACACCCAAATTAATGACAACTATCGCAAGCAGCAGCAGCAAAGCAACATGCCCGTGTCTCGAACTCGTTGTGTAGCTCCTCATAGCAGAGGCAAAACACACTCAACACAGGGGGTCCGGCGACGAGCGGTGCGCACTCATCGAATGGGTGGGCGATTGTGGCATCAACGCGACCGTACACGACATATTGGAAATTTCGAAATGACGACTACTCAGCACTACGGCCGCGACAGCCATTAAAGTATCCGTTCGAGACGGCGAAAAGACCACTTACGCTTTCTTGAAAATATCACACGGATTATGGCGATCCCGATCTGAAGAAATTTCCGTTTTTTGCTATTTTCTCACGCGATTTGATCCTAGCTCGGCACGGGATGAGCAAGCTTACCGAACACACTTTACATGAAGACGAGACGATGCACGCATACAACACATCATAGGACACGAGAAAACCACCAACAATGCGAGAGATTTTCCGCGCACGAAAAATGGAGGAAAATCGGACAATTGTCGCACAGCGCAAAGAAATGTAATGAAAACAATTTGAATTATAAAATCGCCATGTTTAATTTAAGCAGAATCGGGTCGGGTCGCCGTGCCGCATTATCATCTTGTGAGCGTGGATGGTGTGTATGTGTGTGTGTGTATATGATTGGGAGTTTGGGTTTAAATTATATACATACAATTTTTTCTTCTTGTTTTGCTTTGATTCTAGAGAAAAGGTGTTGCCAGATAACTAACGCAAAGATGTTTATTTGAATTGAATGAAAATTCATAACATTTCACGTTATTCTACATACAAATATTCTATTCCTTTCATTCACGCCAAAGTCCCATTTGCTGGAATTGAAACTCTACAGGAAGCGGGTTGATTGATAAGTTTCAGTAATGGGTATGAAAACGTAATGCAGTACTTCTTAAGGCCTGAATAGACCTCGGGCGGAATGAAAATGAAATTTTTGTCCGCTGCGATTTTCTCAATGAAAATGCATGCTTACTGTCGTGGAACATGTCGGTAATGATGGGGAATTCCATAAGCTACAATCCGAATATGGTTCCACAATTTTTCTCGGCCATTTTATGTATTATTTTTCGATTCCCCCGTCATTAGATATTTTCCACGGTGAAATGACCGGGGAATCGAAAAATAATACATAAAATGGCCGAGAAAAATTTTGGAACCATATTCGGATTGTAGCTTATGGAATTCCCCATCATTTCCGACATGTTCCACGACAGTAAGCATGCATTTTCATTGAGAAAATCGCAGCGGACAAAAATTTCATTTTCATTCCGCCCGAGGTCTATTCTGCGCTTTAGTCGATAGTGAAAAGCCTCGAATTTCCATTCACCTCAATTAATGGATTGCGCACCTTGTAGTCCGAATTCCGGAAGCATCTCTAATCCGCGTTTAGCTAACTTTTGTCTCATATCACTGCCATCTAAATAAACAGGCTGAACTGCAGAAACCAACTTCCACAGTTTGGTTCATGAGTTGTTGCTATTGCTATTGTCGTAATATGTGGTACAGTAGAGCGTCGATTACCCGAACATTCGATTAACCGAACCGGGGATTTAGCTATTTTCATATGAAATGCTTCGAATCAAATGAAAAATCGAGTGCCTGAAAGAAGCAAATTCTCACCAACACCACTTAATTCCTTCGAATTTTATATTTTTGCTCAGTCCTATTCGTTTCGCACATTTCCAGGCTGCCGCTTATATCAACTTTTAGGCAATCCTCCAGTGTTTCTGAAAACTCGATTAACCGAACTTTCGGTTATCCGAACCACCCCTTGTCGACATTAGTTCGGATAATCGACGCTCTACTGTACTTGAGTTTATAGCCACATGACAGATTCATTTTTACCAGCTGATAATCCGGCTTGTATATCTAGATGGCGCTGCTCATATTTATCGGCCAAGAATGAAGGAATGCAATCTCTCGTTCTAGAAAAGAACATACTTGAATTTTCTTTCCCAACATCGTTAGGTGGTTTGTCCTTAATAAATACTTAAGTAGAATCTTTGATGAAATGACGGGGTATCTCTGTATGTAGACGCTCAGTGTGGTCATCGTAATATAAATAGATCTGCGTTTGTTTATACAACCACTGCCATCTAGATAGACAGGCCGAACTGCAGAAATTTGTTCGTCCACGAGTGGACAAAGTGCGTTCGTGACCAGTGACAGTTGACATTTCTAGAGCTCACAAACTCCAGTGCTTCGGAACCCAAAAGTTTAAACGTGGCGAGCGTTTATTGCGAAACAAAGGTTATGGTTTGCTTACGTGTGTTTTTGATGTGCAAGTGGTAAAATAGTATACATCAACATCGTACTTACCATATTTATCTCAAAAATCAACGCACTGGCATGTGCATATCATAGCAAGTCACACGAAATGACAGGCAATTGTGGACAATTTGTGGATTGTACCGAGTGTTACTTTGGCAGTACTAATCGCGGACCATGACTCACCATGGCAGTACTTGTGCTGCATGACGACTGACAGATCAGCTGATAATCCGGCCTGTCTATCTAGATGGCAGTGATACAACGCATATGTAGAACAAATGTGTCCTTTCTGATAAGAATGTTAAGAAGGATACATTTGGGTTAGATCACCGAACTCTATTCAGTCTGGATTTGACTTTAGAGTGCGGTGTTTGTGCCTAGTTGAAGTGAATAAATAAATAGTGTAGTGCCCAATTGCAATAGTGGAATTGGTAAGTAGTGTTACTGAGTGATTTGGTAGGATTGTTAAATAATGTAGCTTTGAAGATAATACATACTCGTTATTGGTCGAGCTTTTATTGTGCCCCAGTGACGCCATCACCTCGTGAGGATGTGCCCTTGGCGATGGAGTCATGGGGAGTGTTCAAAAGTGCACCAACGATTACCTCAACTCGTGAGGATGTGCCCTTGATGAGGGAATCGTGAGGAAACTGGTTTTGGCAGGTCGATTGTGTCATCATCTGAGGATGTGCCGTTGATGACACGTTGACGTAAATTGCCTTTTACCTGGTTGGACTGGTGAAGTGCTACGGTTCGTGATATCGTCTCGCGTGGATGTGCCCTTGACGATGAACCTAGCGGAATAGTGTATCGGTCGCTTTGTGAGGAAGTGCCCTTAGCGACCTGCCTATCAGGCCGGTGGATACAGTTGTGTCAGACTCCAACCAGGGGCTCTGAAACACCCAATCACTTTGTGAGGATGTGCCCTTAGTGATGTGCCGGTCAGGCAGGGTGGAGCCAACAGTCGCACCCGTAATGGAATATAAATGTGATAAAGTCATATGATTGTTATTATTGTTGTTACGAACAATAGCGAGTAGTTTCGGTAGATTTCTATATGTAGCCCCACTCATTAGTGCATCTTATATCTTTGCAGGTTCGGTCCACCAGCATCAACACACACCCCTGACAACTACATAAGTATTATATATCCAAAACAAAAAGAAAAAGTTGAATACATCATTTGAAATTTATAACCTGGCTTGTTACTCACTTATCCATCCTTACACATTGCCAAAGCAGCGGCCCGTTATACTCCCGCAGGACGTATCCCGAAGGTTAGACCATCCAGGGGCATTCGATAGCTCAGTGGCAGAGATGTCTATCTCTGAGTTGCCGGTGCGTGGGTTCGAATCCCACTGTGACCCATGGATGTTTGTGTTGTCCATAAAATGCTCCTACGGTAGCCGGTTCTTCGATGTAAATCGTCCCGGAGCTACCCGTTGCTAAAAACGGCCAAGAGCTGCCAAGACCCCCTTAGATTCAAGAGAAAAAAAATCTCTTGAATCGCTACAACAACAACAACAAGGTTAGACCTAACTTCCCTACTAGTGCCGCCAGATTAGCCGATGAACGAGATAACATCAGACGCGCTCACCCTGATGCTTGAAATAGATTGGATGCGTCAGCATCGGCATCAGCAGAAAAATTTCAGTTTAGAACACACGCATTTGCCTTTGATGACCCACATTGACAGCAGAAGCAGAAAAAATGCTTCTGACGCTGCTGTCAATGTGGGTCATCAAAGGCAAATGCGTGTGTTCTAAATTAAAATTTTTCTGCTGATGCCGATGCTGACGCATCCAATCTATTTCAACTATGATAATCCCAGAATTCTGGAGCTTAACTCCGAAATGAATCGGAAGGCGAAGTGAAATGAACACCTCAATGACTGCAACCTCAATAAGAGTGTCAGTAAACTATGGTCTACTGTCCGCGCCCTATCCAATCCTAGGAAAGGGAAAGGCAATATTACCATAAAATTTGGCCGTAAGAGCAACAGCGATCGTCTCCACTGCGCGAGCCTGTTCAATTAGCAATTTATTGAACACCCCAAGACTGATGGCCTTAAGCGTAAAATTAGAAGACGGATTCGCAGTAGACATATTGACACTATACCATCCAATTACTATATTTTGTTGAGAATGTTGCTCTCCGAGCGATTTCCCGATTTACGGGGATTTACTCGGAGAGTGCAAAAATACGTATGACATTCATCGGTTTCGATGGAAAGCATATGACACGGCACTCTCATCAGGTGCCGCCGCTAGTGCCATGTCATATGCATTCAAGGACGGCACGACCGAGAATGCACAGCGCAGGGCTCCACGGCTGTTGCGTGTAATGCGGAGGCTGCGTCCTAGTATACACATTCAACTACTATACCGTTAAACTGCGGACCAGGTTTAAAAAAAAAGTCATTATTAAGAGCGCTAGTCTCGGCGAATCCTACCTACTTATAACGATACGGTCTCCTGTCGCAAAGACGCTGGATGCCCTTACTCACCCCACTCTTGTCAAGCATGCTAAGCTAAGCGTCCAACCAGCATGGTTTCAGGAAAATACATAGTACCACCACTGTCCTCGATGCGATCACTACACCCATTCATAAAGTGCTGTACCAGCGACGTCCTTGCCCCAGATCTATTCTTGTGACAATTGACCTATCAAATGCATTTGATAAGCTCAATCACTCGATGCTTCTCGCGAACCTGCTGAATATGCATATTCCTGCACAAGAGATTCGTTGAATTGCTAACTATCTAGCTGGTCGGCCTTCCTTCACTGAGTTCCGAGGCAAACGTTCTAAGCTGAGGAAAATCAAAGTAGGAGTTCCACAGGGTGGGGTACTCTCCACCACTCGGTTTAACACCTACATGTTCGGCCTTCCTACACCACCAAGGAATCGAGGTGATTTCCTACGCAGGCGATTGCACCGTACTCGCCACAGGGGAGGATAAGGATGAGATGCGCCTCCGAATTAATCGCTACCTTGGGAGATTACAGGCTTTCTTCCAAAGCCGAAACCTCACAATCTCTGCATCTAAACCTTCTACGACATTTCCTACCATATTTGATCTGGGGATTGTCGGCGGGAGGTGTATGTATGTATTTGCAACAATCCAGTTCCTACTGTAGCTAATCCTCAAATTCTCAGTCTCCACCTAGAGAGCATGATGACGTCAGCTCATCACACGGCATCCGTTTGCGAAAAGATACGCAGTAGGAACAAAACCTTTAAAGCACTGGCTGATAGAGAGAGGTCCAGGGATACAAGCGGGACCCTTACGATGAAGATGCATACCGAGCTGCCATCGCACAGATTCACACTGCAGAGGTGAGTCAGTCTACCGCGAGGTTATGAGCGAATGTATATAGTCCTCTCAGTGCGTCAACCACCTATCTCGCCTGAGGAAACTAGGCTCCCAAGAGCCACCAGAGCGACATTAGCTCAACGTCGGTCGGGCGTTTGTTCGCGCCTCGATTCGTACCTTTCTCGCATAAACCCGGACATCCAAAACATTTGTTCAATCTGCGTTGGTACTCCTCGCGATGTGGGTAATTTATTTCAATGCTCAGCTGCGCCCACTGACCTAACCCCTATCTCAATGTGGGAAACCCCTACCGCAGTAGCTATATTTTGTCCCTTGACATCGCGGAAGAAAACATCGACGGACCATAACTCGAGTCCACATAGATGCACAGCGGTTCCGTACCTTTCTGCACCGCTAAAAGAAGAATAAGAGGTGATCAACAGTTCGCCTGGATCTATGTGTCACATGTAAGTAGAATATTAGGATGCTAAAAATAGATTTGTAGATAAATAGCACACTAGTCACTTGGGCGGGCGAGTGATGCATGTGTACGCCACTCAAGAAAAGGATCATAAAGATATCCCTGCACTGATCCTTCGTTGGTTTAAAGTTTCAGTGTAGCGTGTGGGTGGGCGACGGGATTCGGTTCCCACACACGTGCGCGCCACTTGTGTGTCGGTAGATTAGAGTTCATCACTGGACTTAGGACTTAAATACTTGATCAGTTTCAAGTGAATCCTTGGGTGAGAAAGTTGTGTTTTAAAAGTTATCTGTGGACCTTGAATTGATAGATCTATTATCTGGTGAGTAGAATTGGTATGTGAGTAGGATTGGTATGTGAGTAGAATAGTGTTAGCATAATTAGAATACTTAGTATGTGATTGAATGTGAAGTGCAAAGATATGGGATGTGTTCCCTCTAGGGGATTCGTTCCCCATGACATGTGTGTGTGAGGGGTTTGTCCCCAATGGGATGTGTTTCCTCCCGCTTGGGGTTTGTCCCCACTGAGGGATTTGTTCTCTCGCGGGTAAGTCAGGGATTTGTTCCCTTGTGGAGTGATGTGAGTGCGTGTGTGAAATCTCACTGGGCTATGTGCTCATACTCCGTATATATTTTATATTTACAGGTGCCGAATCGAGCGAGGAAGGCGGATCCAACGGGGACCAACGGCAGTGATTAGCTTAATGTTTTTATTTGTGAATAATGAAAGTGTTAACTAAATGTTATCTGTAAAAGTTTTTTTTTTCGTCTATTATATGGAACAAGTGATAATTTAATTACATGGCCCAACAACCTCCCAGTCGATTTCCCTTGAATGTTCCCTATAATCTCCGTATCTAAATCAAATACAAAACAATGCCCGACAATCAAGAGTACATCTTTTTCAGACGAGCAAGAATATTTCTATATTATGAAAACAATCGCAACGATAGTTTCGCTATAGTCATTATCCTTTTATACACCCGAGCAGAACATTAGAGGAAACTTTAATTCTCTATTCCCTTAATATAAACATTTTTTCCATTGAATGTTTAGCTCCATTACTTCTAATAGTTTTTATACGTTAAGTGTAGAAAACTAGGGTTAATTTTAGCTCGAATTCAATACAATTCTATTCACACTGCCCCTAAAGATCTGCAATTGGTAAAATCTATTCAAAGTATGTCGAAATCGAGCCAAAATTTGCCCTAGTTTTTTTGCACTTAGGGTACTAAAACTGTTAGAAATAATGGAGCTAGAGTAAAATTATGTAAGAAAGATATGATCGTAAGACTATGCGCCAATTTTTAAAAGAATCGTACAAGCACCTCACCTTGGAAGAAGTTGGAGAAAATTGAGATGGAAAAAAAGACTGTTTTTGGGTCAAATCACGCAAATTTGACTTTGAAGCTCTGTAAAAACCAAACATCTTATCCGATTTTTGTGTGGTTAGTTTTATTTTATAGGTTTATTTGTTGGCTGTAATAATCATTTTATTTCACTATTCTAGCTGGTCTAGCTTTGGAGATATTAGGCTTTAAGTCATGCAAGAAAATGATTTTTTCAAAAATCTTGAAATGCCTGTGGCAGCTAAAGGGTTAAGCTGAGGGGGTATGTCCCGTACATATTTTTTGCTGGAAATCAACTGAGGAATCATAATCCGGTGCGTTTATGCGGCAGTTTCCGGATACCGTGTATATCATTAGAAAGGGAATTTTGTGTAGTTTAAATTATTCTCAGAAAATTTTGCTGTAAATATTACAGTTAACAAGATATTTGCGAAAAATCATAATTTCACCCCTATATTATCCTAAGGTCCAAAAAACGAAGAATCGAAAACGCCTTAACGCATTAAAATTGCCAGTGACAGGACCCAATGATTTTAATTTTTCTTATGTAAGTTTCGTATAGCTACATTCGTATGCAAAATGATTCAGTTTAAACGGTGGGGAGCTCTTGCATTCCACTAAGGAAGGGCATAGGTATGTAGCCCGAAACCACCCATCTTTACTAGATGTACCAGTAATAAATTTATTCAGGACACCTCTTGTCATCAAAGTTAAGCTAACCTGTCCAATTCTGGAAGAAAATGATTAGCGTATGAATCTCTTGAGAAGATAAGTGCTTTGAAATATCTGAATATCTCATTTGGCTTCAATTTAGGAAAGGTGTTGCACTTTGCTTTTAAATTAATGAATTTAGTTCCTTAGTTCATTTCCGATATTAAGCGACCACTTTTTTCGGGAACCACGTGTGTTCTCCTTAGACAGGTTTCACTGTATCTACTTAGACCGGGTGTTTTTTTTTGCCGCGATAAAACTAAAAAATGAAAAAACGCCTTTAATGCATCCAAATTACATTCGTTGGAAAGAGGTTTTATCATTTATGCTTGATCATGTGCTTCAAACAGGGGCCGCAGCCACGGCTTGCGAGTGCATACCGTTATTTGGAAGCCAAATTTTTAAACAAATAAGTTTTTGCAATAAATCGTATACGAAACTGTCGAATGTTGTCCTTCAAGTGCTCAGGTGATCTGAGATTATCCTCAATTAATTGTTGAAGGACAATAACAGATTAGTGCACCATATGTGGTGTGATTTAATTCGAATGTCTTTCAGAATAATGATGGTTGCAATATTGCAGTAATCTGTAGGCGGTGTAAACATAATTTTTAACTTTTTGGATTATCAATCGAAAGTCTTTGATACTGTTAACATGTTTCTTAAGCTCCACTGTGACTCCAATTGGCAGCTCGTCAAAAAACTGGCATCGCAAGCTGCCATTTGACTGCTACTTAGCATCTACACCAGCTACCAAATGGAGCCTGAAAATGACTTAATAAACTTTCATTTCGGAGTTTTTTTTTTATATTTATTTATCAATATCGGGCTCTACGCATTTAAAATATTAATAAGCCATTCAAGAATTATACAATTTCACAAAAAAAAATAAAAAATAAACAAATAGAAGTTGCATAATTGTCACTTTGAATTCGACCAGCGGTTGTCAAGTCAAAGTGTTAGCTGACAGATAATTCAGTTGCCATATTGTTGCCAACCAAATGTCAATCAGTGTAGATGTAATGACAACTGCCAGTTGGTATCGCGAGCTGCTACTTGGCAGTCAGTGTGAACACGCTTAACAAACGGTTTGAATTTCCAGACAGCACACGACACAACCATTTTACTGAAAGGATGCCCACGATACGTGAATTATTTGGGCTACCTTGCCAACTCGTTTGTCTGAATCATCTCAGGACTTTAAAACCGCCTTTAATTTGAGAAATTGTTGCTAATAAGTACACTGAAAAAAATAATTTGCTTAAAACAAGAAAAAATACAATAAAAAAATAGCCAAGAAATAATTTTTCCCGATTTAAGATGTATTTTCTTGTTCCAAGGAAAGTTTTTCTGATTTAAGATGCATTTTCTTGTCCCAAGAAAAGTTTTTGTTTAAAATAATGCTTATTTATTTATTTTAAGCAAAGACTTTTCTTGGAACAAAAAGAAAACCTCTTAAATCAGAAAAACTTCTCTTGGAACAAGAAAATACATCTTCAGGAAAAAAATTTTCTCGGCTGTTTTTTATTGTATTTTTTCAGTGTATCGGCATATTTGCAAAAGCTTTTGCGGACATTCTCCAAAAATTATGATTATGTAAATTTATTTAGGAGAAACTCAAGAAGACCTTGAAATTTTCTATAGTCAACCTCACTTAAAGTCAAGGTAGCTACCCACCTTTCAAGTCTATTGAAAACTTAAGGTCTCCTTGAGTTTCGCCTTAAATCAAGGATGCATTGACTCCTGAATATACATAAATGATTTCTATGAAAATGTATGGGAAATGACATTTAATTTATTGAATTTCGGCACCCTTGACTCAAGGTCTCCTTGAATTAAGGAATGTTCATAAATACGGGCCTTAAGCTTTGTCGCGTGTTTTAACTGAACATTAACAACTGGCACTGGCTATTGATTTTCAATCATTTAGTGTCTAGGTATTCCTCGTCTGTTCTGTTGCACAAATACATCAGAGACATAAATTCGCAAATCTTACTCTATACAAAACAGTTTAAAAAGAAGAAAAATCAGAGATTTGTCGGTGTTCGTATTACTTTGGACTTGGAAGACAAGATTCGTACATATTTTCTTTCATTTTCTCATCCCTGGTTGATGACTTCGTCATCGGAATCGCCGACGTCACACGAATGTAATTCATTTCGATTGTACAAGACGGGTTGATATTATAGCATAGCAAGAGCCAAAAACTACATCGCCGACTGCTATATTAATGGAAACCCAAAGCCAGCGAAGCCAGCCATCCGATTCCGATATCATATCACGTCGGAGTGGCGTAAACGTCAGCGCGGTCATGAATGGAAGAGGAAGACACACGAGAACACGGGACTTGCTTGGCTATAGGAGTCGCGCCTCGTGTGCCGTTCATGTTCACACAATGCACACGAGCGAAATGTTCCCGTAAAGCCACAAGCAAAATAAAATGGATAGCGATTTGTTTGGTGTGCTCGCAGTGTGTGTGGGCAATGCCACCAGCTGCGGAATTGTGCTGGGAAAATTGCGTGAATTTGGGGGAGCATTTTTTTTTGGAAGCGATTTTTGGCGAGAAGGTATACGTACGTATGAAAAATTATTTACATTCATACATATTATTAGGTATTTATTTTAAAAATTATATAAAATAAAATTTTATTATAAATTATCGTGCAGTCGACATAAGTGTTTTTTTTTGTTATCCAGTGTAAGTTTGGGTAACGAAACTTTTTTTTTTCGTTTTTTGCGATTATTTCAAAAATGGCAAGAGATAGATAAAATTTCCTTTGCAATGATATTTGACACAATAGAATTTTATTGGAAGATTCGGCGCTAGACTGAAAAATAAATTAGAATATTTTCATTTAAGACTTTTTTAAAAGTTCCATAACTCTTGAAAAAACGAAAGTTCATACGTGAAATGTTCTTTAAGTATCCACAATAAGTTCAAGATCATTTTGGGTGAAACATTGAGTCGCTCCGATCAAGGACCCTCATTAACCCCTCTTTGAATTTGGTAAAACGGCCATAACTCCCCCAAAATTGGAGCAAATTTTGGTTTATTGCCAATGGAGCGCACCAGTATACCACCCACCAAAAATCAGCTCAATCGGAAAAGTAAGGGTATCTCCCATACATAGTGACCCACCAGGAGTTTATTCTACGTGCGTTTTATAAACTGTAGAACAAAGTTGTCTTGGGTCACTTTGTATGGGAGGTACCCTTAGTTTTTATCCAAATGCGCTGATTTTTGGTTGGTGGGGACATGTCATTTTGCCTTTTTTAAAGGTTGCGGACCCCCAATCGGTCAGTCTTTTTTTCCCATAATCTGGGGGCCATCCACAACCATCCTGTTCGATGGCCATATTTTTCTTCGGTTATTGTAGATCTTTCAGTTTATAAAAAATCGTTAAATGCCTTGGAAGTGAATTTAAAACACGAATCGCAGTTATATCAAGTAATTTATTACATATTATAAAATGAGCATACTTCTAACTAAGCTGTTTAAGTCGTAATATATGTAGTTTTATATACGGAAAAATGTTCGTAAAGACTTAATTTTTTTTAATCAAACGATGCGAAAAGATTAAAAACTAAAGTGATTTAGTGCCAGCAAAGCGTGGGTTGAGAAGTTTCCCAAGAGATAATCGTACGGGATCAGATTTTTGAAAGTAACAGGGCTACTTACAGAAATAGTGTAGTAACTAGGTGATTTCAGAAATCAAAGTGTGGTGGAGAAAATATTAGAGAAAACATAATTGCGCGTCTAATGCGCCAATAATCATTAAAATGTGTTAAGCGGTATTGCTACAATTGCGACTCATTTTTTTTTTGGGGTTTTTGCAATTTTGACCCTGTTTTGCTACGAAATTTTGGTGGGACGTTACGGATTCAGGTTCTGAACTTCAAAATACCCAATGTACAAGAAAAATGCAACTGTTGCGACCAAAAATTAAAAACCGCTTAATCTCTAAATTTTGTTCATAATATAAAAAAAACTATGTTAAAAATGGCAAATTTGAATTCTCAATTGTAATAATACCGCTCAACGGATCTAAATTATTTATGTATCTTTAGACGCGCAATTACATATGTGCTACCTAACATATTCATGGAGAGTTTTTCGCAGAAATAAATATTTTCAGAGTTAGGTGCCAAATAACGGAAAAACAGCAGAAAATTTAGGGTTTTTCGCAATTTTTACCTTGTTTCGCAACGAAATGTTGGTGGGAAGCTCCTGATTCGTACTCAGCACCCCAAAAAACATAAGAAACAAAAAAAAAATTTGTCTCCACCACATTTTGCAATCTGATGTACTAGGTTTATCACCTGGATACTACACTAGAATCATTACCAATGATACTGAAATATCAAAAGTGCAGTGGATTTGTTAGCCAGAGCCTGTGAGAAACTGACAACAGCATCCAATAAAAAATGTTGGCATGCAATTATGCCTAGGGGACCCTAAAATGTATACTTATAGATTGGGCAAAGGAGATCTCTAGTAACGATGCTGCGTGAACACTTAATTCGAAATAAGAGGAATGGCATTCAAGTTTTCGGTTAAATTACATAATTTTTCTCAAACGAATAAATTTTACGTAACTTTTTTTCGAAAATATGTAAAGCCATTTATGTTAATGTGAACGAATGTGAAAATTATTTATTAATTTTTTCCATTTGAATTATATTTTGTTCAATACGAAAACTACTAATAAATAAATACATAAAATCTAAATATGTATGCAAATTCTTTTCAAATTTTCTATTCAAATCCACCCCCCCCCTAAAGTTGAAACACTCGATAATTTGAACTCACTTGGTTTTAATTAGTTCAAACTATCGAGTCCCTCCTGTATTTCACTCTAAGAATCGGATATTTATCTTGTGCAAGCACAACACTCGATTAAATTTACACCATTAACAGTAAAAGTCTCTCTAAACGGTTTTCTTGGAGTGGAGTATAATTTTTAACAGAGCCACTTTTGGGTTTTAAATACATAATGTATCTATATTTTAGTCTGGTTTGTATAGTGGTTAGTACGCTCACCTTCGAAGCACAGCGTCGTAGATTCGAGCCTCACCGTAAGCGAATGCAGTTTATGACCTTATTGATTTCAACGCCCCTCTTCATGAAAGCAATTAAGATCTTGAAAATTAGATGGCACTAAAAGACATGCGGAATTAGTGTTCATTTGATTTTTCTTTATGAATTTCAAGAGACTTCCGAAAGCTTAATCGCGATTATACCTTGGCTTCGAGATCATGAAACTTCCCCTGAATCGTAAATTGTGGAATCATTTTTTTCAACTCATACAGATAAGGGCAGCTCCCGTTTTCTATTCAGCGCTCCCGGCAACATCTGTTTTGAACGGCATCTTCAAAGCTATGTTGCTAGTGCCTGTTGGAACGGAATTCCTGCTATATGACCATTCCGATGGGATGAACCAGTCCAAAAACACACAACACACGCCTTCATTTCAAATACAAGTACATATCCTGATTGAGAACCACACAGGACATTTGATAAATGCTATTTTGCCAAGATTTAGGGTTTATTTCAATATGAGCTTTTGAACACACATTCAGACGACTACATTGAAATGCATTATAATGACGTTCGAAAGATAGATGACGCAATTTCATTAATGCTGGCCTAAAACAAACTGCAGTTATTTTTTGCGAAAACATAACGGTTCTGATATTTAGGGTCAAAGTTTGACTTTTCTTTGCGGCCAATTTACTATAGGAAAATATTTCCGCTTTAGTGATTGGGGACAGGGATTGATGCAAGCAAGTTTTGCTTTTTAAATTTGAATCATTCCCACGTTGCTAACGTGAAATGCCAAAATTCATTTGCGCAACAAAATCCTTAATCACAACGTTCTGCCATCATTTTAGCCTCTTTAGTAACTTCAAAATCGACAAACAAACGACAAACGTATGAATGAGGCTCCGTTTTGATCCAAAAAGGTTGAACTTGGAATCATCGGCGGATATGACCGTATCCCAAAATGAGAGAGTCCTTGCCGACATTTTTGGTATTTGGCACTAATAAATGGCTTCGTGCGTGCAATCCCTTCCGTTAAAATGTTGGTCTCCCAGTACACGACGTATCGTTTCCGGATGGCAGGACTTACCCAACTCTTGGTTTTCTCTGGTTTTCCGTACGATGTAACGTTCATCTGTTGAATTAAACAGTTTATTTAGAACATTTCTTCTTCTTCATAGAAAAGTCAAACTATGGGATTGAATATCTTGAGAACCGTTACGGTTTTGCGAAAAAGGATATGCAGATTCGATCGCTTCAGGCCAATATTAATGAAATGAAATCATCAAAATTTGCCGCCACAAATACTGAAATCGTGCCGTTGATGTCAGTTTTTCATAGGTGCTGGTTGAAATGAGCTGTGACCCACTGTAGGTAGGTCAGGATAAATAAATCGGCAGATCGTGCTGTTGAACTAAACACCTCTAATATAGGCCAGTCAATAAACCGAAATATAAGGCGATAGGTCGCAAAAAATAGCTCGGCTCTGGCTTTTTGGGATATTGCTATAGGATAGATACCAGTAGTGTACCAGCAAGTTTGCAACTTCGAAAACCATGTGCTACCCCGTGACCCTAAAAAAAACTCAAAATTTTCGGACTTTTTTCATATTTTGGTTTGTAATTTTTAAAAGGTGAAAATCGTCCACAGCACTTTTAAAGCTAACAAAATCTTCTTTAATTTGAGTGAAACCCCAGCTTCGTAGATTCAAAGGATCCCAAGAAACAGCATTTTAAAAAAAGTTTTTTTTTTTTTAATTGTAATACGACGTACTCTATGACGTGTTCCGATTCCATCTGTTCCTGGATGCGTTGAGGCTAATCCAGGAAAACAGTTGGATGAATTTTGGTTAAGATTCAAAAAGAAAAAAAAAAGTTTTTCTGACAAGAACCTAATACAGGGAAACCTCTACTGGCGGGCACCTCCCATAACCGGACAATTTTTGATACACACGTTTTAGGATACATTTCGGGAAAAAATTTACCTCTAACAATCATATGTACAGAAATATGGTGTCCGTGTCCGTCTATTAGAGGGTCCAATAGACGGACACAGACACCATATTTCTGTACATATAATTCGAAAAACCTCTCATAAACGGACAGGAAATTTACTTTCCGCACACGAAAATAGAAATAATTTGGCGATTTCCCTAATTTAAGGTATTGAGAGGTCTTTGGTTGTAATGCAATTGGTGGTTCGTGGAAGAGGAAGAATTATAGTTAGAGTGGATGACTCCCACAGATTTATCTTACGATTGGCTATTTTGTTATTATTCTTGTTTTTTTTAACGGGCATACTCACGATATTTTTAGAAGTACCTAATGGTCAGGTCACCGCTGCCACACTTATGAACTTCCTCCGTTTCTCATGATAACTGAGCGGTCTGCAAGCGTGCGTACCTGGCAGTCGGGTGAAGTGAGTATCTTCGGACTTGCTCCCTTCTTAGGTTTCGACCTTGGGCCTTCAAGGCCATAACTGCCTTCGTCCTGTCCTCGCGACAGTTCGCTTCAAACTCTAGTCCATTACAGTGTCAGAGTAAAAGTTTTCTTGGAACAGAAGGAAGAAAGAGTCGACGAAGCCTGCTCTGATTGATTTGTATAAGCTAGAAGCCAAAACATTCCTATTTTTGGACCAATAATTAAAGCCAAGCCAAATAATTCTCGACTTTCTGCGTTCAATGGATGGTTAGAGAAATGGAGTAAAAAGCACAATATAGCCCTTAAATGTATAACTGGCGAAGCTTCGGATGCGTCGAAAGTAGACGTCGATCAATTCACAGCAAAATTACACTCCATACTACATAGGTACAAGCGTGAAGTTATTTACAACACTGATGAGAGTATCCCTTTCTTTCATTGAAGTTAAAAAAAATGTGCTGGTGATAAACTATTTAAAGAAAGGCTAACAATTTTATTTTATGTTAACATGGCAGGCGAAAAGGAGTATGTGATCGGTATGGCAGATCCCATCCCATCCTCAAGCTTTCAGGAAGCTTCGCATCCAAGATTTGCCAGTCAATTGGAAGTCGAATCGCAAAGTGTGGACGACGCTTTCCGAATGGATACAACAATTTGACAGTAAAATGAAAACACAAAACACAAAGGTTAGCTTTTATTTCTTGATAATGCTGCGTCCTACCCGAGAGAATTAAGTTTTACAAATGTCACTAGCGTGTTTTTTGCCAGCTAATACAATAACCGTGTGTCAACCCTTAGATCAGGGGGTAATCTAAAATTTTAAATTTTAATACCGACGAATAATCCTGAGAACATCATTTCAAAAATTGACACAACAACGTCAGCTTTGGATCTTTTTATATTGTAATGAAGCTTCTATACGTTTATATATTGAATTTTGTACGATACCTCTTACAAGCGGACACCTCCCATTAGCTGACCAAAAGACTGACACCATAAGTGTCCGGCTATGAGAGGTTTCACTGTATTTAGGGGTTGGTTTGTATGACAGCCCTACCTAGTCAAGACATTACTACTACTACCTACCTACCTAGTCAAGACATTACGCTTCAACGCGTCCTTTAAATCAGCAATCTGGGCGAGGGAAAGTTGGACGGATATGTTCAGGTCCCTCCACCCCAACACTATCAGCTTTTACACAGATGGATCTAAAACTGAGACAGGCTCTGGAGCGGGCATCAGTGGTCCAGGTGTAAGCTACTCAGTACCTATGGGGAAATTAGCGTCTGTGTTCCAGGCGGAAGTACATGCAATAGAAATTTGTGCCAGAGAATGTCAGAACAAAGGATATGTCAACAGGAAGATAGCGATCTTCACTGACAGTCAGGCGGCAATCAAAGCTCTTACAAAACATACCTTTACTTCAAAACTAGTGGAGCTATGTCAGGAAATACTTCAATCGGTAGGATCTCGCAATGATCTTACACTCCTATGGGTTCCCGGACACTCGGGAATAGAAGGGAATGAGCTCGCGGACGAACTCGCTAGGGTAGCCTCTGCTAGCCCCTTCTGCGGTCCGGAACCCTTCTGCGGCATTCCACTGTGTCTATGCAGAAACGAAATCACTGAGTGGGAAAAGACGACAGACACCGTATGCTGGGAAGCCCTTCCAGGACTAAGGCAGTCGAAGCTTTTTGTAGCAACCTACTCTAAGAAACGCACTCTGGAGTTAGTTAAGCTTAGCAGGAACAGGGTCAGAATCATAACTGGCCTCCTTACAGGCCACTCCCGTCTGAACGGGCATTTAAGAACCATGCGCTTAGTCGCAGACGCGACCTGCCGCTTCTGCGAGGCGGATGACGAAACATCCACTCACATACTTTGCGAGTGTGAAAGACTGGCGATGCGACGGGAGGAATGCTTCGGCATAACTTTCCCTCTCACAGAGGACATCGCCTCCCTTAGCATGGGACAAATTAATCGATTTATCGACAGATGTCGGTTAGATAAATTTATCTAACCTGTAGAGTGGGCAATGGCACAATAGACCACCGGTCGCAGTGCTTATGGCAAATATGCCGATGCCCTCATGTAATCTAATCTAATGACAGCCCTATGACGTAATGTTCCAATTCCATCCATTCTTAGATATGTTTTGAGGCTTTACTAGGAACACATTTGGGTGAGGTTTAGTTAAGATTTGTTCATAAAAAAAAGTTTTTCTTAGAAGAACCTAATTTCCAGAGGTTTGTTTGTATGACAGCCCTATGACGTAGTGTTCCGATTTCATCTGTTCCTAGATATTTTTTTGTGGCTCAACCAGGAACACACTTGGGTGAAGTGTGGTTAATATTGATACATAAAGAAAAAAAAATTTCTTGGAAGAACCTGATTTTCAGGGGCAGCCCTATGAACCCATGGTCCGATTCCATTCGTTCCGACATATATACAGCTAAGTAACTGGTTTATAACTTCGTGTAACATGACTTTCTCCGTGGAATGCGCATTTAGTTCGGAAGATGACTAAAATTACCATTTCGAACTTGTTTACAAAAAACATTGCTTATAGTGCTCTCTCTTGGGATCCTTTACACTTACAAAGCTGGAGGTGGACTCAAATTAAAGAAGGTTTTGTTAGCTTTATAAATCCAGTAGACGCCTTTCTTGTAGGAAGCACTTTTTGGAAATTACAAACTAAAATATGAAAAAAGTCCGAAAATTTTGAGGTTTTTTGAGAGTCACGGGGCACATGTTTTTCGAAGTTGCAAACTTGGTGTTAACCCTAACAATATCCCAAAAAACCAGAGCCGAGCTATTTTTTGCGACCTCAAATCATAAAATGACTGGCCTAAATATGTGAATATAATAATAATCTAGGCATCCATGAGTTCTGCGAGGAGCTCAAAGACAGCATCAACGGGGTCGCAGAAGAGGTCGTGGGCTATAAAGGCCGGCGCAGACGAGCAGACTGGTTCGACGACGAATGCAGGACCTCGATTGAAGCGAAAAATGAAGCCTATCGCCAATACACACAACGCGCATCCCGAGCCAAGAAAGAAAGATACAACGAGCTTCGGCGAGTATCAAATAGGTTAACTAGACGTAAGAAACGCAAACATTTTGACGAGCAGTTACAGCAAACAAACCAAAGATTAGCCAGTAAGAACATTAGACAGGCGTACAAACTTATAAATAATGTCAAGAACGGATATCAACCCAAGACAAGTCTATGTAAGGACAAGGATGGTAACATCATCAGCGACATCGAAAGCGTCAACAAACGATGGGCCTCGCATTTCGAAGAGCTCCTCAATGCACCATCAACATCCTCCGCGGAGCCAGCTCTTGATCAGTTAGCCGAACCAGGCCCTCCCGTTCTATCCCCAACAGTAGAGGAGGTGAGTCTTGCCATACAGTCGCTTCGAAATAATAAAGCGCCCGGCGCTGACGAGATCCCAGCAGAACTGCTAAAGCATGGTGGAACGTGCCAGACCAACGCTGTACATGTGCTACTGCTGAAAATATGGAACGACGAGGAAATCCCCGAAGATTGGCGCAAAAGCATAATCTGCCCAATCCACAAAAAGGGTGACAAGCTGAAGTGTGAGAATTACAGGGGCATATCATTAGTTTGTACGGCCTATAAGATATTATCGAAAATTCTTGAAAAGAGAATTAATCCGTACGCAGAACGAATCATTGGCGAGTATCAAGGCGGCTTCAGACCTGGTCGCTCAACGACCGATCAGCTTTTCACAGTGAAGCTACTACTCCAAAAGTGATGGGGGCACGATTTCAGTATCTGTGGCGCCAAATTTTGATGAAGCCATTTCATTAATATTGGCCTGAAACGACCGAATCTGCAATCCTTTTTCGCGAAATCGTAACGGTTCTCCAGATATTCAATGTCAAAGTTTGACATTTATATGGGGTAGTTCGGTTTCTAATGGGAAATTGGGGGGATTTTTACAACATACTGATTTGAATCAATGACATTGCACCAAATAAAACATTTTAAATTTCATTTGCCTTCCTGTTTAGCAAATTGTACAATTCTTGCTCTCAAATATATTTCGACTTTTCATATTATTAACATCTTTGCCAAATTGGTAAAACTTACTATTCTAGTGGGAATGATTAAAATTAAAACGTCAATCTGATAGCATGGAACACTTTCCCCAATGTGTAAAGCGGAAATCCACCCTTTTTCTTATCAAATTACATAACTGGCTTCATAGAAAAGTCAAACTTTGACATTGAATATCTGGAGAACCGTTACGATTTGGCGAAAAAGGATTGCAGATTCGATCGTTTCAGACCAATATTAATGAAATGGCATCATCAAAATTTGGCGCCAAAGATACTGAAATCTCCCCGTGATGGGAATATAACATCGACGTATACCAAATCTTTGTCGACTTCAAGCAGGCATACGAAAGTATCGATCGAAGTGTACTGTACAACATTATGCTGAATTTTGGTATACCGGCAAAGTTAGTGCGACTCACAAGGATGACGATGACTAATACCGTCTCGCAGGTAAAAGTGCAGAACCGACTCACTGACCTATTTGAAACTCGTACTGGACTTAAGCAGGGCCACGGGCTGGCGCCGACGCTCTTCAACCTGGCTTTGGAGTATGTAATTCGAGCCATGAATATGGACAGCAGCGGAACGCTACTCATCAAGTCGACTCAATTAGTAGCGTACGCCGACGATATCAACATCATGTCTCGAAGGTTGGGTGATGCAGAAAGCCTCCTGCATAACCTCAATAACGCCGCAAAGGTAGTTGGACTACATATCAACGAAAGCAAAACAAAGGCCATGATGCAATCGAAAACAAGGACGCCAGCAAATTCAAGCATCACAGTGGGGGACCTTAAAATCGAGTATGTAGACAACTTCAACTATCTGGGTTGTAACTTATCGAAGGACGCCAACGAAACCGACGAAATTAAGCGACGGATACAACTAGCCAATAAGACATATTTCTCGGTCCTCCCTATAATTAATTCGAAACTTGCGCACAAGAACACGAAGCTCCGCGTGTACAAAACGATCATCCGGCCCGTGCTATGTTATGGCTGCGAAACATGGACCCTTACCAGCGTTACCACTCGTGTTACAATTGTAACAATTTGTTACAATTTTCGATTTCTTGTTACAATGTTACACCCCGAACAATTTTGTTACAATCGGCAAGAGTGGAGGGATAAACTAGATTTTCTACTATAAGTGACATCAACAATTATTTTGCAAAGCAAATTTTATATTTTTGTGATTTGAGCATGATCTATTCAGGTAGGAATGTTCAACTTGTGGTCCGCGGGCCACATACGGCACACATCGCAGTTTTGTCAGGCCCGCAGCCAAATCGGAGAAACACAGTATGTAGCAGCACATTGTGTCAAAAATGGAAATGTTTGTAAAAAAAATGTGTTAAACTAAAGTCTAAGAAATTTCTTTAAAGTTATGTTTTTAACAATCCTACCCTTTGTTCTAAGAAGCTGACGGTTGTCTAAACTGCTTTTGTGCAGAAAAATATAAAGCACAGCGTGAAATTGTTTTCTCTCTAATATAGCTGGATTATAACTCGTGTTCACATTTTGCAGGTACTCGACATTTTTGTTCGAGACTTATTACTGTCCGCCGAATAATTTTGACTCCTAATGATATTTCTGGAGTATTTATTTCTAAGTACTAATTTGCAAATTGTGGCTCTTGATCGATCCACAAAATTTCAGCGTTTTAATTTCTTGTCAAAAGTTTCTAAATTTGTTTGAAGAGCATTTTATGAATATTCTGTTTCCAGAGGATAGAATCCCGAAGTCGTTAGTGACTCAGATCGAAATTTGGAAAAAAATTCTCTAGGTATTTTTATAATTTTTATCCTGCGGCCCGCTTAATCATAAAAGGCCCTGACATTTTGCCCAGGTCAGGTTTTGATTTTGAGACCCCTGGATTAAGCGCCCGGTTTTGTTGATTCAGAATCAGTGTTCATCCTTCAATTATAGCTGCAAACTGCACCAAGCCTTCGAGTTAGTTCAGTAAAAGAATTGAATTCTACCTTGACGCAAATTTAAACAACAAATTTACGGTAGCCAAAATTTTCGGCAAAATTTGGAATGTAAGGGCGCTAAATTTCAGTTTATATTAAAGTAGCATTTCAAAGAGAACGTGATGGTTTAATTCAAATTTATTAAATTTAAAAATTTTACCGAAAATACTAGCGAGTGCAATTTTTTTGTTACAGCATGTATTTCTGTTCATCATATCCTTTAGTTTGATCATGTAATATTAATTAAGTTCGATTATATTATAATAAGCATTGACTGATGTACTGAAGGGAGCATCTCGTTTTGCGCCAGCATTAAGAAATGATCTGCCCCTTCAGTCATTCGGAAACTAAGCTTCTGTGCCGAGTAGTGTCATTATTAATTGTGAGAATTGTAACCAATAGTTTTTGAAAACAAATTGTGGAAATTTTGACATATCGTTTCTCTTATAAACCAACTTTGTCAAAAATGTTTATGGAGCAGAACATATCAAATTTTCGGAAAAAGTCAAACATTTTCAAACTGCTTTATTTTAATTTACGAGTATAACTCTCTACTATTTGTGAAGCAATCATTCAATTCGGAATTGCGCACATTTATTGCTAAAATTGTTCATTAACAACAAGATCTTCAAATTTGTTACGCTCAGCCTAAAAATGTTACAATTTTATCAGATAAATGTTACACTTAGAAATCTGAAAACGGCAACCCTGACCCTTACCCAAGCCTCCGAAATCTTGCTAAACCGATTCGAGCGAAAGGTCCTTCGGCGAACTCTTGGGGCCGTTCGCGAGCGAGACCAATGGCGTATCCGGTACAACCATGAGTTGTATGAATTGTGCGATGAGCTGGAAGTATCGAAAATCGTGAAGCTTCAACGTCTGCAATGGGCGGGGCATGTACAACGGATGGACGATGATCGCATGCCAAAGAAAGTTATGAACGCACAACGAATTGACGGAGCGAGGTTGCGTGGACGACTGAGAGCTCGCTGGGAG
This sequence comes from Microchrysa polita, assembly GCA_949715475.1. NCBI lineage: Eukaryota > Metazoa > Arthropoda > Insecta > Diptera > Stratiomyidae > Microchrysa > Microchrysa polita. The sequence continues at coordinate 40,776,644 of OX454415.1, read as the reverse complement.
AACTCCGTAGGTGAAGACGCCCACCAGCTGCTGGGCTTCCGAAACTGGAGGACAAGGTCACGTAACCGCGACAATTGGAGGTCAACGATTCAGGCGGTCAAGGCCCGACATCGGGCTATCGTGCCACATTGATGATGATGAAATATGTGAATGGGATAAAACATCATAGTTCTAGGCTAATTATTGGGCTTGGGTTGCGCCAGTATTTATTATCAATGAGCCAAAATTTCATGAATCGGTCATCGCATGCGAATTTAATTTTTTTTTCAAATAGAAAATTATTTTCAGTCCAGACAACAACAAAAATACAGTATAAAGTATGTAATACATAAGTTAATGATCGCTTGTATTAACATTTAATTGTAGATTTTTCCTAATTTTATTGAATACCTTGCACTTTCACAGAATAGAAAATCATCTTAGTCAATGAAACAATGTGCCACGACTACAAATAATCCATATTTGATAACTACAGACTTTCCAGAAGAGAGTGAGTATAAAATCAGCACTTGATTCTACAGCATCGCACATTTGCACAGTAAAGACAAACAATAAAAACATGCTCGGGCACACCAGACGGAATCATTTTCTGCACGAATAAGTCCAAGAGTCGACACTAGCCACTACTCGTCTCTTCGGACGTGCATAGATAGTTCCATCCGAGCCCATAATAATCCCTCACATGCACATAATCGCGCAATGGCGAATCTCGAATTTGTTTACCCGAATCCATAGTTAAAAATCGAAGAAATGGCCACACATCGCAACATTTGCACAGCCATCCGCCAAGCCCTGCCAATAATAATTGCCAATGACGACCATTGTGCAAAGCGAGCGCGTCGTCTGGCAACACTTGGCGCGCGGCGTAAGTTTAATTTCAATTCTCCTCATCATTTGTGTCTTTTTAGAAATTGTTTCGGTTTTTCGGATCGGCATAATTTTTTCCTATTTCCCGATGATAAGCTGGTTCCGTCCTTGTCTGGCGCTTGTTTGCAAACAGGCCCACCATAGTCAGAGCCAGGCGAGCCCGCTGCTTACCCACCCCTTCATGTTCTACGACAGAGCAAGCAACGACCGATGCTTTGCTCTGCTGCTGGTGGTGGCTCTCCTAATGCTATCGTCAATTCGCCGTTCAGATTCGGATGCCATTTGCTGACATCGCCGTCACACCGCAAAAGAAACGCAGCAAGCAAATGAACGAAAACGAGACATATCGAACATTAACCGTGCACGCACACACCCCAATTGTCCCGTATCTAAACACAATGGTAATTACACGGCGGCACCCAACACACGCTCGGGCACGGAGTTCGACGGGCCACGGGGGAACGGATCGGACAGCGACGGATACGCGACGACCACACGACCGACAACGACACCGACGGGGCACGGTGGCTGAATAAAAACGACACGAAGATGAAAAAGAACAAGAGAAAAAAACCGAGTGAAGGAATTGAACTTTTCAATGATGGCAGCGCGATGGCGACGACCACTAAACCTAATTTCTGCCTCACTATGCTTCGATTTTCGTGCAAAGCTCAACATTTTGCGCGTGGCGTTGTCTCAAGTGTTGCAAGTGTGGCCATTTCGACGGTCGTTGGCTGCAAGAAATATTTTCCACACACAAATAATTACGACAGCGAATACTTACGTTAATGGGGGCCCAAGCTGCAATGTACTAGTCCACTTAATCCCAAGTTCTCACCGGTGGTGCTTTTATGCGATGCGCCGATGACGTATCCACCAATTGGGCGTCAAATTTTTCCGGAAAAAATCCAATTTCCAGGATAAATTGAGCACGAGACCGGTAAAATACACTTGCCCACTCGCGCGTTACACCGATTTTATTGCCCCAATTTTCAGGTGACCAACCGGAGAAAAAAATTCACGTCTTTCTCGACGAATTCAAAGGATTCACACACCGGCCGGACAATTGACCTGTCCACGACACAACACTCACGCGATTGTAAATCCAGTCCCAATGGCAACGACGGTGCCCTCGTCCACTTGCGGCGTGGACTCTAGAACCGTCACCGACGGGCCGACAAGATGAAAATTGAAAACTAATCGGCACAATGTTTTCCCGGCTTGCACAAATTACTATGAAATATCTCGAGAAACACACTGCCCAAAAGAATTCTCGTTGGACGGCACACGGCTTCGCGTGACACAAAAACTCCAGATCCGGCCAATACTTTTCTCACTTATCAGCTAAAATAAAAACAATCTATCTACAACTTTTACAATCGAACACTCAACACACAGAATATCCTTGCGGGAAGCGTTTTCACTTCTATGGGGGCGATCAGACGACAAGTCTCGATTGCAGTAGAAAAAAAAACTATCGACTGGGATGGATGTTGCCCGACAAAACTTTTATTTTTATGCACACTCACTTTTCACTCGTTCGCACAATTTTCACACTCGCGTCTCACCAAACTTACGACAATTCATCGAGCAATACACGAAATTACAATTTAACTACTTTTTAGTTTATAAAACTCATTGAAAATCAATGATTTTCAAGTGAAAAGTTTTTTCCCAGTACGGTACGCACCACACCGAAACCCTCCATTTTGTTGGCTGGTATTTGATTCGTTCCCGGCGAGTTAAATACGGCGAAATCGAAGTGCGCGACATCTGTATTGCGGGGTGACTCAATTGAACAACAACTGCGCGAAACGATGGACGGGCGGGAAAGATGTTTGTTGGTAGTTCGAAACAGGAAGGAAGAAACCGAGCAATTAAGAATGATTAGAAGAGGGTTCCTTCCGAAATTAAAATATCCCGTACGGCCTTGTTTCGGGTTTGTATTCTGTTTTTTTTATATAAAATCTAAGTCTGTAGATACAATTCCATTATAAATTTACCGACCGTATGGTTTGCTATTTAGTTTTTTTTTAAAAAGTCCATCCAGACTGACTGCCAAATGGCAGTACGTGCTACCAACTGGCAGTTGTCATTGCATCCAAACTGACCGCGATTTGGTTGGCCGTCCAGTTTTAATATTCAATGTGGCAACTCAGGATCTTATCCTGGAGGGGGCTAAGGACCAGCGCCCCTCTAAGGGGGGGGGGCCAAGCTGGGCGGTCGCCCGGGCGCCAAATTTTAGGGCGTCTTTTTAGCTAAAACACGATTTAGTGTAGGTAAAGGAAACCATGGAAACTACAGATGAAATAAAACAGGGCGAAACAAAATAAGGAATATGGTTTTGTTTAAGTAAAGAAACCACAACAATTGCTTCTTTGTGAAACGCGTTAGTTTTTAAATTTATCAACTGTATCATTAGTTTTCTTTTAAAAGTTGTGTTTTAAAGATGCAAAGTCCTTGCTAGGCTTTGAAGAATCCGCACAATTGATACGAAGTATTGCATTTAGAATCTTAAAATGTTTAGTGAGATTTGCGATTTAAAGGCCTGAATAGAGATCGGGCGGAATGAAAATGAAATTTTTGTCCGCGGCGATTTTCTCAATGAAAATGCATACTTACTGTCGTGGAATATGTGGTAAATGATGGGGTATTCCATAAACTAAAATCCGAGAATGGTTTCACAATTTGTCTCTGCCATTTTATGTGTTATTTTTCGATTCCCCGGTCATTAGATAATTTCCGCGATGAACTCGTCGTGGACAGTGAATCGGTTTGACGTTTGCAAAACTCACCACGCCCGACGGAGAATATGCTACAGACTCGACTCATTTTCACGTTGAAAATGCATTCGGACAATGGGGAAATTATTTTTTTTAGTTATTTTTAAGATTATTTAGGACGTAAAACGCCTTTGTATCAATTTTCGAAGCTAAAATTTTAAATTCACCACGGTTTTTATGCCGGTTCATTACCGTCACCACGGTTTTTATGCCGGTTCATTACCGTTTCATTTTCATTCCGCTCAAACTCTATCCGGGGCTTTACGTCTGTGATGCTTGCAAAGTTATGTGTTAATTAAGTTCTTCTTTAAAAATAAACTTATTGGGGAGTGGTGTGTTGATTTCGTCCTCCAATTGAAAATAAGTTCCTCTTCTTTTCTTCAGAATTAAGGATTTGCCTGCATTATCCCTAATTCTTGTCAAAGCGAAGGGCTTCCTGATTTTGAAATAGCTTGATCTGGTATCCATTGTCATAAGGAGAACTTTTGTGTTTCTGATATTTTCCATTACATGTTCGTTATACGGATGATGCAGAAAGTGTCGCTGGTGGCGATAAAAAGAAAGAAAAAATTCTTCTTTCTAGAGCTAATAGCGAAATGTTCCAAAGATCGGTCCAAGATCGGATTGGATTCCTCCAACCACACTGCTAGCAGTTAACCGAACCGAACAAATAACAACAATGCAGGTGGACCTACTGGCAACCATTGCTACTGCATTATTTTGCAGTTGCAATACGCCTCTCCGGGGCGGACCACACCCGTTTGCTACAACAAACGGCCAAGAGTTGCCAAAACGCCTCCCTGGCAAGAGCCTCGAAGGTCTCGATGCAGGAAGGTTGTGTATGTCTGTGTATATGTATGGACTCGTTATATATGTTTTTTCGTCTTATTGGGAGCATCACATCTCGGCGCGGCTGCTCTCAATTCTCCTTTTACGCGCCGGCATTGAAACAAATCCAGGCCCTGTCTTGGTATGGATGTGTAGTGTCTGCAACCGACGTATCGGTTCTAGTGCCAGGTCACTTCAGTGTAGTTGCTGTTCGGAGTGGGTGCATTTTAGATGCTCCGGTTTGAGAAGGATGGGTCATTACATAGAAGGTACATTTGTTGCTCCAGGCTGTAGGAATACTGGGCAGCCTCGGGTAATACCAGGCCCCTCCCCTCCACCAACGCCCCCTACTCCCCCCAATAATGTTGCCTTGAACGTAAGACACAGCTTAACTCCCGCCCCTCCGCCAGCAATTTTTACACCGGTGTCCAGATTGCAGTTCAACTGTAATGGCATCCTAGGGAAATTTCCTGAAATCACAAGCTTCTTGAGAAAGTACAGAATCCTGATTGCAGCCATCCAAGAGACGAAACTCCACGCGAATTCACCATTCAACGCTGAAGGTGAATATATCATCATACGCAAGGACAGAGAAGGCGCCACGAATGATTCTCACCCTGGAGGTGGACTTGCCTTCCTAATACACAGGTCAGTACATTACCGTGTATTAGATGTAGTTTCAGACGGTACGGCGGAATTGCAAGCCATCTCAGTTTCATCAGGGAGCACCAATATTGAAATTTTTAACATCTACATACCACCGCATTCTAGTTGTACAAACTACCATTTCGATATTGGTCCTCTTCTTAATGGAGAGCACAGGATCATTCTTGGTGACTTCAATGCCCATCATGAACTCTGGCATTCCGCGCTTCACAACGATGCCAGGGGTCAAGCTATCGCCGAATCTCTGGACGCATCAGGTTTCTGTACCCTCAATGAAAACTCTCCAACCCGTGATGCAAACAATTGTATTAGCTCACCAGACATTACAATTGTCAGCGCTAGCCTAATTAGTGAGACCTCCTGGGAAACACTTACTGGTCTTCCCTCTGATCACCTCCCAATCATAGTCAGAATTGACAAACCAGCTGACCTGACCAAGTCAGAGAAGCGAACTTTTGTCAATCACAAAAAAGCTGATTGGGAAGGTTTCAAAACATTCACGTCATCGAAGTTCTTCGCGCTTCCCCCTCCCACCACCCTCCCGAACGGAACATTAGGAGCGTCATTGCCAAAGCTGCGGCACGGTTCATCCCTGCATGGTGCATTCCAAAGGTTCGTCCAAACTTCCCAACAAGTGCCGCAAGGTTAGCTGATGAACGTGACAACATTAGGCGCGCTAACCCTGGTGACCCCAGAATTCGGGAGCTCAATATCCAAATACAGCGACAAGTTAAAGACTACAAGAAGGCCAAATGGAACGAGCACCTCAATTACTGTAACCTTAATGAAGGTGCCAGTAAGTTATGGTCCACTGTCCGTACCCTTTCGAACCCCACAAAAGATAAGGGCAATATAGCCATAACCTTCGGCAAAAATGAAACTAGCAATCCTCTTCAGTGTGCGAGCCAGTTCAATAAACAATTTATTGAACATCCCAAGTCAGATGGCCTCAAGCGCAAAATTAGAAGACGGATTCGCAGCCGAATTCTTGACTCCGTACCAATTTATACTCCGGACCAGGTTAAAACAGTCATTGAGAATGCAAAAAATTCTAGGGCCCTTGGACCTGATGGCATTTCAATGGCCATGCTCAAACATCTTGGTCTTCCTGCCATTGAGTATCTCACGGCAGTCTTTAACTTGTCAATGTCTACGCTCGCCATCCCCGACATCTGGAAACAAGGTCGTATAGTCCCATGCCTTAAACCAGGGAAAAGTGCCAAACTAGGAACTTCCTACAGACCGATTACGATCCTGTCACCTGTAGCAAAGACGCTGGAAGCCCTCATCCACCCCACCCTCGTTTCACATGCAAAGCTAGATCACCATCAGTACGGATTCAGACGCATGCATAGCAGGGACGTAGCCAGGATTTGGTTTCGGGAGGGGTCCAACTTTACCTTACCATCCGCCATATAACGGGCAATAACGGAACCCCAAAAGTTATCCTTATGGGAACGGATAGCTTAACAAGCCATATTTAGACACCCAAATCGTTCCTTTTATAGCATTAATAATATAGAGGTACGGAAATTTCGTTTTTACGAAATAGATGCGAATTTCGGCGAAATTTGCTCATTTTTGCGAATTGATGCGAAATATTCAAATTTGTACATTTTCCACGAAATGTTAATTTTTCTTCAAAAACAATCAATAGTGGAAGATAATTTTTCTTCTCAGATTTATTTTTTGTCAAAAGGTTCCCATTAATAAGAATAGAGAAATTTCCAAAAATGAAAGAGTTGCAGACGAGCACAATAGCTTGCCAAACACCGAGCAAGGTGTTTAGTCGGAGGTTGGATGAATGAACTTTGTTTCCGTCATCGGGTTTTTTTAAGGTAAAGTTTTTTTGTGGTTCGATGAGCCCCAAAATTGAAATGAACTGTGCATTAAAAAGTGAAACAGTACTCGCGGGTTCTGCCTCAGAAGTTTGTTTCTCTTTTTACCGTAACTTCTTTAGGGGCGTAGTCGACTTTGTCGTATGTATTGTCAAAAACATTTCTTGACAACTGAACTCGTAGTATCATTCAGTATAGGGTGGCTACTTCCTAGTCGATTTTATCGTTTATTACTATTAAAAATTTCTGAATAAAATGTGATCGTGACTTCACAAGTCGCTTCAATGTGATCCTCTAGAATTTCTAGTTTAATAAATCTAACAGCAACAAAATGTACAAAATTATGTTTTTATGCGAATTTCAGCGAAATTTCTAATTTTCAAAATTAGTTTATGCGAAATTCCTGTTTTTTATTTGCGAAATTTCCGTACCTCTAATAATAATAATAAAATGTACGCTTTCAAACCCGCATGCCTAATAATGTTCATTTATTTTAAACTCTTAAAACGCATAGTGCGTGACAATTTTGAGTCACGAAAATCATGACTTTGACAAATTTTTTTCTGCCTTCACATACAAATTCGAACATGAAGTTGGTTACGAGTTTTTCTATATAGAACACAACTGTAATTTGTAAGGATGAATAAAAACGCACCTACTATAATGATCTCACGTATCACGGGAACCTTTACACAGATTGAAAAGTGAAAGATTTGATTCAAAAATTGATAAAAATTCTAAAAATTAATACGAGAGATGCTGTCTTTTCATCTACGGAGGCGTTTTCGGGAATAACCCACCATTGTTTTTGCTGCTCTTATACACATAACAACGGTAGCTCTGGGACGATCTACATCGAAGAACCGGCTGCCGTATATGTATAGGGGCATTTTGATAAAGACAACACAAACATCCATGTTGGCAATGGAACTCGAACCCACGCTCGCAATTCATAGGAAGAGTGTCTTCTTGTGTTACCTATTTCACACTCCGTCGAATTTTTCTACATGGAATATGGATTAGCGGTTTTGTATAAATAAACCACCCACACACAATCTCTCAATTTCTCAATGAAGATATCAAACGAACTAAAGTGAATCATTAGTTTAAGTAACGGCCATTAATTGAATAGGACATAAAAACTATGATAAAGTATTGGCAAATTAATGAAGTTATCCTCGTCTTAGGCCGAATACTAGTCCAAATATTAAGGAAACGGTTAAATATGAATTCAATGTTTTTTATTCGTCAGATCAAATTGCATTAAATTCGCAATCTCGAGCAGATCAATTTCATCAAACGAGAGAGAACCGGCTTAGAAGTGAAAGCCGCGTCACAGCCACAACTGATTTTGTTAACACTGGACCGTGTCGCCCCATATTAATGCTTATGTTCTTGCCACCTTGTATTTTCACTTTAGAAAAGAGTAAATTACGGGAAGGAATCTCCATAGAAAAACCCAATGTAAATTTATTACAGTGTCCATGTTTCATGTCGTCACTGAAATTTCAAAGCCCATTCAAAACATTTCGGGAGGGGTCCGGACCCCCTGGACCCCTCCCCTGGCTACGTCCCTGATGCATAGTACAACCACCGCTCTGGACGCGATCACTACACGTGTAAGAAACGGACTAAACCACAGTACACCTTGCCATAGAACCATCATGGTGGCGATTGAGCTATCAAATGCGTTTGATAAGGTTAATCACTCCATGCTTCTGGCAAACCTCCTCAATATGCATGTTCCGACTCAAGAGATAAGATGGATTGCCAACTATCTAGCTGGTAGGCAATCCTTCACCAAGTTTCGAGGCAGTCGTTCCAAACTTAGAAAGATCAAATTAGGTGTTCCTCAAGGTGGGGTTCTCTCTCCCACCTTGTTTAACATCTACATGGCCGGTCTCCCAACACCTCCGGAAGGCATTGAAGTTATTTCTTATGCCGATGACTGCACTGTACTCGCCACGGGAGCGGATAGGGATGTCATGCGTGAAGATATCAATAGATATTTAGTGCGACTAGAAGCCTTTTTCCATAGCAGAAACCTAACCATCTCAGCGTCCAAATCGTCTGCGACCTTCCTTACCACCTGGTCAGGTGATTGTAAGTGGCCGGTTGGGGTACGTATTGGCAACAAACCAGTTCCTGCTGTTGCAAATCCAAAAATTCTCGGGCTTCACTTTGAGAAAATGATGACTTCAGCTCATCACGCGGAAGCGGTATGTGAAAAGATGCGCAGTAGGAACAAAATTCTTAAAGCACTGGCTGGTAGCACCTGGGGCAAAGATAAAGAGACAATGCTAGCCACTTACAAAGCGGTGGGTCGAGCAGCGGCTGATTTTGCGGCGCCAGTTTGGTCGCAAGGTCTCTGTAACACAAGCTGGAACAAAATCCAAGTCTGCCAAAATGCTGCTCTACGCACAGCTACAGGATGCCTTCTGATGTCTGCCCAGGACCACCTACATCAGGAGACACATTTGATGCCAATACGTGACCACAATCGACTACTTACAAAACAATATTTAGTAGGTTGCTATCGAGAGGATCATCCTAATCGTAACCTCATGGACAAAATTCCCCCTCCACGCAACATCAAACGTGGCCCTCGTGACCTTGAGAGAGAAGTCCAGGGTTACAAAAGGGATCCTTTCGATGAAGATTCATACCGGGCTGCCATTGCAATGATTCACACTGAGGAAGTGAGTAGGTCTATCGCGAGTTTAGGTACGAACAGAGTCCTCTCAGCGCTCCCACCACCTATTTCGCCCGAGGAGATTAGGCTCCCGAGAGCCACTAGAGTGACTTTAGCCCAACTTCGGTCAGGCTTCTGCTCACGCCTCAATTCGTATCTATCTCGAATAGACCCAAATATACTAAACGTATGCCCTAACTGCGCTGGCACGCCACACGATGTAGCCCATTTGTTTCAATGCCCAGCTGCACCCACAAATCTCACCCCCCACTCACTATGGGAAAACCCCATTGCAGCTGCCACGTTTTTGTCCCTGGAGATTGCGGACGAAAACGATGGCGAACTATAAAACGAGTCCATATAGATACACAGCGGTTCACACCTTTCTGTACCGCTAAAAGAAGAAGAAGAACAAATAACAAAATTGTCTCTGTTCCTCCCATGAGTGTGTTGTCCACAACTTGGATGTTTTGTGCGCCGTTTTGCAAACCCCGATTAGTGTGGTTGCGGCCTAATATTTTTGTTCAGTCTGTTGAGTCATAGGAGATCACGTCCACTAAGAAACCACAAGAAATAAGTTTTGCAAAAACACTCAGCACATAAAAGCGTTAAAAAATCGATGAGAAATTTGCCCAAGTGCATCATTTTCAACACAATTTCGTTTCAGCCATTTTAGAAAACATCTATCCACATTTAGCAGCAATTCAACTTCAATTTGCAAGATCTCCCCATTTATTGATTTGATTCATCTAGCATTGAGTGGGCAAATTTCGGACAAGGTATAATTTGGATTTGGAAATGGAAACACTGTACACATTGCAAGAGCCGCAATAGCAGTCCTCCCTAATATGTTTCCAGACCAACTAGTAATATCGGGAATTAACCAGGCTCCCCAGATTTAACTAGCTCTAACCTTATTCTCTATAACAACCCGCGAAATGATGCAATTATGAAAATAAGCAACCCAAGTTTAAACCACTGAAGAAAAATTTTTTTTCATACCATTTTCGAGAGCGGAGTTTTCTAAAATGTATTGAGTGTTTTTGTGGAAAACAAATGTTCGCATTAATTTTCAATCTCTTACGTCATTCTAAATTCCGCAAGGTTTCCGTATGACAACTGTATTTTTTTTTTACAGGTGGTGAATAATATGTGGCACGGTAAATTTAATACTTAGCTTTAATTTTGCGATTTCAAATAAACTCCCTAGAAGGCCTTGCTAAACTGAGGTGAATTGCGCTTAAGAGCATGAATTATGGCGGAACAGGTTTCTAATACATACGATACTATTTGGGCTTTATCAGTGGGTAAACATTCTATTCTCTGAATTACTTAGCGTTTGTTCGAAACCCACTCTGACTATGCATTTTTGTGTTGATATGTGATTCTACGGCAGTCATCGTGGAACCGATCTGTTACAACGACCAAGAGCCGCCAAAATCACTCGATTCAAGGAATAAAAGTCTCTTAAATCGCTTCTACATCAACAACAACCAAAGGGGCGGCAATTTGTCCTCTCGCCCGGGGCTGCGTAAGTGCTAGAGCGGGCGCTGCTAAGGACATTCATATTACTGGACTATGAATTTGCCTCAGAAGGATGGGTGATGGATGGTGCTATGAGGATTTTCCAGTTCTGACGCTATACGGGTGGTGTTTTAAGTTCTCTTCTTAAATGTGCCCGTAACTTAGTGGCGTAAAAATGCGAGTGATATGTCTTTGTTATCATAAAACCCAATTTCGAATCACTGTTTAAAGCACTAACTAGCTTATAAATCAGATGACCGATTCTGTTACGAAATGCAGTAATGCATGTTCCATTTTACAATTATCACTTTCCCAATTTTTAGGTCTGGGAGGGGCTTTAGCCCCCTTGGCTCCGCCCGTTGTTGCGCCACTGTCATGTCTTTAAATTATTGAACATAATATCCCAAGTAACAATTTCATCCCTATAATACTTCGTAAAATATTCTCTTCTAACGACAATAGGGGCACTTTACAGGGTATAAACACTGAGTAATAGTCCAATAATGGCATCTGGCGCCGTTTTTTGATCCAATAGAACCTCATTGTAGCACTGAATTACGCTTCGAGAAAGACATACATCATGTGTTATGTCATCATTTTCTGTCAATTTCTCGCGATTGCAAAAAAGAAGGGAAAAAAAAATAATTCCCGCAGCCAGCGTCGAACCAGCGACTATCGTACGCCAGTCCGACGCCCTAACCACTCGGCCAACCTCACATATAGATAACATTGTTCGTAAACACTACAAGTGCTCGACACTTCTTTATCGACCCTTCTCCTATGCACCTTCTTCTAGGTCTAGGTCCCTGTGACATCAGCAAAAGGGCTGTTGTAGTGTGTGTGTGTGTGTGTTCCCTGGTGCGGGGTTCACCATTACGGTTAATCGTGTGAGCCTCGGAGCTGGCAGCTTCGCATAACCCGAGCCTCGAAGGGGCTAGTTAGGGAAAATGGCCTTGGTGGAAGATGCCTACGCGCCTATACCTAGCTAGTTTGTGGATTGATGACCACATGGCCCGAATCGCATTGCTGACTAGTATACTGAAGGGGCAGCCCGGATGTGAAAAGCAGTCACAGGTTCAACGAGCCTGGGAGGTGCACATCTGAATTTCTACGTGAGGCTTAACCAATAGGGGGCCGAAGGAAGATTACACCTGCTATAGAGAAGTCTTTAGCGAATAGTGTACCACGGGGATGGGTGTGCCCAGGGGACCATAGTCCTTGCCCATCAAGGTGTTGGCCTCGTGGTGGCTGTAGGTTATTACCCGTGTCATCGAGCTGGAGATGCAACCCCGGGGTTGGGTTCCTGAAGGTGAGTGCATTCGCGGGATATTGTGGCAATACTGCTATTTTTCTATTTCCCGCATAGTGGAAATGGATGGAAATGTTAAAGATCACATTAGGTGTGTTTTTTTTTGGTTATCCCGTGTAGGTTTGGGTAACGAAACTTCATATAAAAAAATGACAGGTGGATCAACTGGCATTTTTTTATATGGAGTTTCGTTACCCAAACCTAACGGGATAGCCAAAAACACACCTATTATCACGTTACGCCACATTGTATGTGAATGCGACTGGTCTAATTCAAGGTTTTACTAGTGGGGGAGGGCGGCAATTAGTCACGGGCGCCACAGATGGCCCTGACTATAGTGGGTGTTTCACGTGCATATACCGCAACAGGGCCACTTAGAGGAAATTTCTCGAGAATTTTTTTTTTATCCAATGATAGGATAGCTGGGTAGGTTGTGTCCTTTTCTTTTAAGCGCGCTTTATTTTTTTTTTTTCGAAGTTAACGCATTCGTATTTTAAGTGATGTGATGAGTATAATCAAGAACATATTATGCACTTTGAAATGAAAATTTATTTAGAAAAAAAAAAGCAACGAAACTGTAAAATCTAATCTTTTACGCAATTTTATAGGTACACAGATATCAATTATTATTTATACAGAAGGTAAGATCATTCTCATATTGCACACAATATCGCAGTTTGCATTTTAATCGTTTCCAATCAAGAGTGTGCAATGGATTCGGTCATGGAAATTTTATCGTGGCGATCTGTACTGTTTGCAATTATTGCCTTATTGATTTTTTGCTTCTACAAATGGTCAACGGCGCGATTGAATTATTTTAAAAAATCAAATGTTGCTCAAGTAGAACTCTCAGTTTTTCAAATTGTAAAAGGCATGTCACAAATGTCTTTGTTTGACTTGATCAAGGACACTTATTTGATAAACAAAAAGCATCAGTAAGTGATTATGGTACAAATCATCGGTTTCAGAAGAAGACGCAGGATGTTACGGTTATCCTGCGTCTTCTTCTGAAGCATATCATTTGTCCTGTCTGTCCTATTCTACAGCCCAGAGATATATTCTACGAAGATATCTTTTCCTCTGTAGGTTCTTTGGATGTTTTGAAGCTTTCAAACCAGTTGTTCTGATAGCATGTCCAGAACTCATAAAAAGGATAACCATAAAGGATTTCAATCATTTTATGGATCACCAGCTATTTGTTAATAAGAAAATCGACAAGTTATTTGGAAATTCAGTGTTTGCGATGCCTGGCGACAAGTGGAAATCAATGCGAAAGACACTTAATCCAGTTTTTACCAGTGGGAAAATGCGACAAATATTTCACCATATTATTGAATGCAGTCACATCGCTACTGACTATTATAAGCAACAACTAAAAATTAATGCAGATTTGGAAGTTAACATTAAAGATCTATTTACGAGATTTACAGCGGATGCTATGGGTATTTCGATATTGGGCATACGGATCAACTCGCTTTTGGAAAAGGACAATGAGTTCTACTTGTTGACATTAGAGGCGACGCATTTTACCAACTGGCAATATTGTAAAGTGTTTTTGTTTTCGAATTTTTACAAAATCATGAAGGTATGTCTTAGTGTGAAATTAGTGCTCTAATTATACCCTTCACTCGTAGAGTAAAGGGTATATTAACTTTGTCATGAAGTTTGTAACGCATTGAAGGAAGCATCTCCGACCATATAAAATATGTATATAGTATATGATCAGCATGACGAGCTGAGTCGATTGGGCGATGTCCGTCTGTCTGTCTGTCCGTCTGTTGCTACGCGTTTTACTCGGCCAGTTTAAAAGCTATCGAGCTGAAATTTTGCACACATGCTTCTTTTTATTGCAGGCAGTTTGTATGTTCGAATCACTAAAATCGGACCGTGGGGTCATGGGGCTGCCATACAAACCTAACCCCCCCTATTTGGTTTTTCTAAGAAAAACTTTTTCATGCGTGCACCAATTTCAACCAAATTTCACACAAATGTGTTTCTATTGATAAGACAAAACATATGTAAGAATGGATCAAATGGGACTATGGGGTCATGGGGCTGCGATACAAACTTAACCCCCCAAATTAGGTTCGTCTAAGAAAAACTTTTTCATTTGTGCACCAATTTCAACCAAATTTCATAGAAATGTGTTTCTGTTGATGCCACAAAACATATGTAAGAATGGTTGGAATTGGACTGTTGGGTCATGGGGCTGTCATACAAACCCAACCCCCCAAATTGAGTTTTTCTAAGAAAAACTTTTGTATTTGTGCATCCCTTTCAACCAAAACTCGTAAAAGTGCATCTCTATTGATGCCATAAGACATGTGTAAAAATGAATGGAATCAGTCTATGGGGTCATGGGGCTACCATACAAACCCAAACCCCCATTTTATTGCTTCTAAGAAACATTTTTACCACACCAATTTCAAAAAAACTTAATGCGTCCTTGTCAAAACAAAAAAAAATTAAAACGAATGGAATCATACTATGGGACCATGCTCCCGCATCCCCCCAATAAAGTTTTCTGAGTAAATATTTTTATTTTCCCACTTAACCAAAAACACACAAATATTGTTTTATCGACGCCACAGAAGGAAAAGAATGGGGAAGGATTGAACACAAGTCATATGTTCGCCCAAAAAAAACTTTTAGCCCGAGGAGAGTGAAGGGTATTCAAATTTCGTACGCGCCCGAAATTAGCCTCGGTCTCGTTTTTCTCTCAACCTTTGAGCCCTATCTATAGATACCATCGTGAATTCGATTAATTTTCAAATGTTAACGTTCATTGATAAATTCAGAGATAAAATACGACCTACTCGCTTTCACGACGATCTGTACCAGTAGGCCAGTCAATTACCGATTTTAGGTCGCAAAAAATTGCTCGGGTCTGGTTTTTTGAGATATTGTTAGGATAGATACCAGAAGTGTACCACTAAGTTTGCAACTTCGAAAAATCTGTGCTAACCCCGTGACCCTCAAAAAACCTCAAAATTTTCGGACTTTTTTCATATTTTGGTTTGTAATTTATAAAAGGTGCTTCCTACAAGTAAGTCGTCCACTGCACTTTTAAAGCTAAGAAAAGCTTTGTAGGTGCAAAGGATCCCAAGATAAAGCACTTTAAAAAATATGCTTTTTTTGTAAAAAAGTCCGAAATTGTATTTTAGGAGGTTTGTATGACAGCCCTATGACGTAATGTTCCGATTCCATCCATTCCTAGATATCTTTTGAGACTTTACTAGGAACACATTTGGGTGAGGTTTGGTTAAGATTGGTTCATAAAGAAAAAAGTTTTTCTTAGAAGAACCTGATTATCAGGGGTTGGTTTGTATGACAGCCCTATGACCTAGTGTTCCGATTTCATCCGTTTCTAGATATGTTTTGAAGCTTTACTAAAAAACACATTTGGGGGAAGGGTGGTTATGATTGGTCTATAAAGAAAAAAGTTTTTCTTAGAAGAACCTAATTTCCAGAGGTTGGTTTGTATGACAGCCCTATAACGTAGTGTTCCGATTTCATCCGTTCCTAGATATTTTTTTAGGCTTAACCAGCAACATACTTGGGTGAAGTTTGGTTAATATTGGTACATAAAGAAAAAAGTTTTTCTTAGAAGAACCTAATTTTCAGGGGCAGCCCTATGACGCCATGGTCTGATTCCATTCGTTCCGACATATATACAGCTAAGGAACTGGTTTATAACTTCATGTCACATGACTTTCTCTGTAAAATGCGCATTTAAGCCGATATTCAGCTCCGAACATGACTGAAATTACAATTTCGAACTCTTTTTCAAAAAACAATGTTTAAAGTGCTGTATCTCGGGATCCTTTGCGCCTACAAAGCTGGGGTTTCACTCAAATTAAAGAAGATTTTCTTAGCTTTAACAGTGCAGTGGACAACTTACTTGTAGGAAGCACCTTTTAGAAATTACAAACAAAAATATGAAAAAAGTCCGAAAATTTTGAGGTTTTTTGAGGGTCATGGGGTTAGCACAGGTTTTTCGAAGTTGCAAACTTGGTGGTACACTTCTGGTATCTATTTATTTATTTATTTATTCAATAAACGGACTTAAGTCCTTTGAAATACAATTAATACAATATTTACTGAAAAAATGACTTACATGAGACTATAACTAATACTAATATAATAATATCTAATTCAATGTAAATTTGGTATAACAAAAGGATTATAAGAAAAGAAAACAGAAAATTAATCAAAAAATTCAAAGAGAAACTTTTTTATTTGGTATTTACTACAATTAAAAATGTCAATGTGCCTCGATACTACATTACCGGATTTTTTAAACCTTTCGATAGGTGAATTTACTTGCGAAGCTGATAGCGTAATGTTCCTAATTCGTTCTAAATGTATTCAAATTAAAAAGATCTTGACTCCTAGTGCTTCTGCCAGGGATTCTAAATGCAATATTTTGGAGAATTTCTGGAACATCAATAGTATCATTTAATAAATTAAATAAGAATATTGCATCATAATAAAACCTTCGGGTTTCAAGAGTATTCAAATTCAACATGTTTTTAATCTCAGAATAGTTAATATCAACATAAGGTATGTGCATTTTGTAAGCAATATATCTTATAAATCTGCGTTGAACTTTCTCAAGGGTAGATGTATGAGTGGGGATTCCATACAACTGATAAATATTCCAAAATGCTTCTAACTAACGCAAAATAAACAAACTTTAAAGCATGAATATTATTGAAATCCGACGTATTTCTAATAACGAAACCTAACAATATCCCAAAAAACCAGAGCCGAGCGATTTTTTGCGAACTAACGCCTTATTTTTCGGTTTATTGACTGGCCTACAGGTAATTTTACTATACGCAACATTGCATTAAAAGATTTTAAATTGCAGTTTCTCCAAGTCAGAGTATTCGATGCGAAATTCTCAAAATACTTCCACGATCTAGTCTGGCAAACAATCGAAAGACGAATGAAAGAGGATATTTCCCGTCCGGATCTAATAAACATTCTAGTCGAATTACGAAAACAGTGGGACAACACCACTTCCGACGGGACTCCATCAATACAATGGACTGAAGACGAACTTGTTGCTCAGTGTTTTATCTTTTTCACGGCCGGCTTTGAGACCACCTCTGTTACAATGGGTTTTATGGCGCATGAATTAATGGAAAATCCAGACGTACAAGCGAAATTGATTGACGAAATCGATCATTATCGTAAAGAATTGGCCGGGAAGGCGTTAGACTATGACACAATAAAGAAAATGAAATATATGGATATGGTTGTGAGTGAAACGTTAAGAAAGTGGCCACCATTGCCGTTTATTGAAAAGACATGCTCAAAGCCGTATGTCCTTGCCGATGACAATGGACAACGTTTAGAATTGAACGTTGGCGATAAACTGTTATTACCCGTGTCCGGATTGCACAGAGATCCAGTGTATTTTCCAAATCCGGAGAAATTCAATCCGGAACGATTTGGTGAGTCAAATCGAATGAATATTGTACCATATTCGTACATACCATTTGGAGTTGGACCTAGATATTGTATAGGTATATGTATGATAATTACAAAATCGGATATTTTTTAATTGGATTAGATGATAGTTCTGTTTTTTTAGGCTCTCGATACGCGCTGTTGCAAATTAAAGCCGTCATGTTTCACCTCTTATCCGAATTCACATTCGAGCCTTCGCCAAGTGCGATCAAGCTTTCAAGTGGAACCCAATGGAGGATTCTGGATGTATTTCAGGCCTAGAAAGCAAAATTAAAATCCTCTTCTATGTATATACGTTGTATTCTGTTTTATGATACGTACCAGTTGTATGTATGGATCAGTAAAGCAACTTTCGTGTAACAAAAACAAACTTTATTATGAAAGTTGCCCAACAAGATGCCTTTTAAAACATAGCTGCAAACTTCTGTCCCCAAACTAAACTATCGCTACATCACTGTTTGCCGTATTCAAGTCGAAAGAGAAAAGCGATCGTAACCTTTACACTTCCCGTGAAGTATCGATCAATTTCCCGCTGGTTTATTGTAGTTGTATCGGATAGAACCAGATAGTTCACGGATCTGAGTAATTGCGGTGCACCATCAGCCCTTTTAGGGGTGTGGATGTATAATGAACGGTATAAAGCTGTATCCACACTGACTACACTACACAGCATCTACACTGAAAAAAATGGTTTAGACTTTTTATCTAAAGTGAAGTAGTTGACTTAAATTTAGATAGTTTTACCAAAGAAATAGCTGATTTCTCTAATCTTCGCAGCTGAAAATACTATTAAATTCGTTCATTTAACCACGCAAGATTAGAAGAAAAAGTTTAGTCAATTCTTCCACAAAAATTGTTGATTGTACTATTCAAATATAAAATTTAACTACAAACAATCGTTCATTTTTCTTCAACACAATTTAGCTATCCAACATTTAACAATTTATAGATAATGAATAGCTGTCTCTACAAATGAATTAATTGAATTTGCAAATATAGTAGATGTTTCAACTAATGACGAATAGAAAAATTACCCATATCTTCGTAGCTGTTTCAACGACATAGAATCATAAGCTGAAAATCAACGCGAACTTTAGATGAATTCGACTATGTATTTAGATAACCATTCTAATTTTTTTTCTCAGTGTACACTAGCTACGAAATCATCTTTTATCATCAATGTGGCACGATAGTCCGACGTCGGGCTTTGGCCGCCTGAATCGTTGACTTCCAATTGTCGCGGTTACGTGACCTTGTCCTCCAGTTTCGGAAGCCCAGCAGCTGGTGGGCGTCTTCACCTACGGAGTACTCCTAGCGAGCTCTCGGTCGTCCACGCAACCTCGCTCCGTCAATTCGTTGTGCGTTCATTACTTTCTTTGACATGCGATTATCGTCCATCCGTTGTACATGCCCCGCCCATTGTAAACGTTGAAGTTTCACGATTTTCGATACTTCCAGCTCATCGTACAATTGATACAACTCATGGTTGTACGCCATTGATTTAGTTCGCGAACGGCTCCGAAAATTCGCCGAAGGACCTTTCGTTCGAATCTGTCTAGCAAAATTTTGGAGACTTGGGTGAGGGTGAGGGTCCATGTTTCGCAGCCATAACATAGCACGGGTCGGATGATCGTTTTGTACACGCGGAGCTTCGTGTTCCTGTGCGCAAGTTTCGAATTAATTATAGGGAGGACCGAGAAATAGGTCTTATTTGCTAGTTGTATCCGTCGCTTAATTTCGTCGGTTTCTTTGGCGTCCTTTGATAAGTTGCAACCCAGATAGTTGAAGTTGTCTACATACTCGATGTTGAAGTCCCCCCACTGTGATGCTTGAATTTGCTGGCGTCCTTGTTTTCGATTGCATCATGGCCTTTGTTTTGCTTTCGTTGATATATAGCCCAACTTCCTTTGCGGCGTTATTGAGGTTATGCAGAAGGCTTTCTGCATCACCCAATCTTCGAGACATGATGTTGATGTCGTTGGCGTACGCTACTAATTGAGTCGACTTGATGAGTAGGGTTCCGCTGCTGTCTATATTCATGGCTCGAAATACATACTCGTACTCCAAAGCAAGGTTGAAGAGCGTCGGCGCCAGCCCATCGCCCTGCTTGAGTCCAGTACGAGTTTCAAATAGGTCAGTGAGTCGGTTCTGCACTCTGACCTGCGAGACGGTATTAGTCATCGTAATCCATGTGAGTCGCACTAACTTTGCCGGTATGTATACCAACATGCAGTAAAATGTTGCACAGTACACTTCGATCGATACTGTCGTATGCCTGCTTGAAGTCGACAAAGATTTGGTATATGTCGATGTTACATTCCCTGCACTTTTGTGGTAGTAGCTTCACTGTAAAAACCTGTCGTTGAACGACCAGGTCTGAAGCCGCCTTGATACTCGCCAATGATTCGTTCTGCGTACGGATTAATTCTCTTTTCCAGAATATTCGATAAAATCTTATAGGTCGTACAAACTAATGATATGCTCCTGTAATTCTCACACTTCAGCTTGTCACCCTTTTTGTGGATTGGGCAAATTATGCTTTTGCGCCAATCTTCGGGAATTACCTCGTCGTTCCATATTTTCAGCAGTAGCACATGTATAGCGTTGGTCAGGCACGTTCCACCATGCTTTAGTAGTTACGCTGGAATCTCGTCAGCGCCGGGCGCTTTATTACTTTGGAGCGACTGTATGGCGAGACTCACCTCCTCTACTGTTGGGGGTTGAACGGGAGGGCCTGGTTCGGCTAACTGCTCAAGAGCTGGCTCCGTGGGGGGATGTTGATGGTACATTGAGGAGCTCTTCAAAATGCGAGGCCCATCGTTTGCTTACGCATTCGATGTCGCTGATGATGTTACCATCCTTGTCCTTACATAGGCTTGTCCTGGGTTGATATCCGTTCTTAACATTATTTATAAGTTTGTACGCCTGTCTAATGTTCTTACTGGCTAATCTTTGGTTTCTTTGCTGTAACTACTCGTCAACATGTTTGCGTTTCTTACGTCTAATTAACCTATTAGATACTCGCCAATGTTCGTTGTATCTTTCTTTCTTGGCTCGGGATGCGCGTTGTGTGTATTAGCGATAGGCTTCATTTTTCGCCTCAATCGAGGCCCTGCATTCGTCGTCGAACCAGTCTGTTCGTCTGCGCCGGCCTTTATAGCCCACGACCTCTTCTGCAACTCCTTTGATGCTGTCTTTGAGCTCCTCCCAGAACTCATGGATGCCTAAATTGTTGATGTCATCAAGCATGGGCGACAGTTTTTCCTCTAGTGCTGTAGTATACGCAGCCGCCGTGGCATCATCAATCAAATTGTCAGCCTCGAAGATCTTGGCAGGGTTGATTCTCGTTGGGTGCACCGAAGAGATTCTGCACCTGTAGGTCGTCTTCACCAAATAGTGATCGGAGTCGCAGTTGGCTCCTCGATAGGATCGAACATCTAAGACATTAGAAGTCCATCTCTTGCTGACCAGTACGTGGTCGATCTGGTTCACGGTGTATTCATCTGGAGACTTCCAGGTCTGCTTATGGATTCGTCGATGAGGGAAACATGTAGAGCTTATGACTAGGTTTCTGCCGCTCGCGAAGTCGATAGGTCGCTGACCGTTGTTGTTGTTTTCGCCGTGGAGTCTGTGACCTCCAGTAGTTCCCCTATACCAGCTTTCGTTTCCGACTTTGGCATTAATGTCTCCTAGCAGCAGCTTGACGTCGTTTGATGGAAGTGAGTCGAAGAGTGTTTCTAGGTGGTTGTAGAATTCGTCCTTACGAATTACGGCTACGAAATGAAGCCGGAAAATGACATAATCAAAGTTTAATTTTTATTTTATTTTTATTTAATTATCAAAATCTCTTGGCGTTTAAATAATTATTAGGAAGAATTATGTATGCAATTTCATACAAAAAACGAACAAAAGTTTCAAAATTGTCACTTTGAATTCAAGAAGCGATTTCAAAATGTCAGCTGACAGATAGATAATTCAGTTGCCATATTGAATATCAAAATTGGACGGCCAACCAAATGGCACCTATTTTGATTTTTATGAAAAAAAAAACCAACAGTGAAAATTTACTTCCATTTGTTTTATACCAGTTTTGATGTAGATTGCTGGAAGTTCATTCAGAAACCAGAATAGATTCTTCAATGAATCAATGCTGCGTTTACTAAAAAATTGCGTTTTCTACCTTTAGGGGCGATTCAGACTATCGACATGATTTACTAAATCCTAGATTTAGTTAACAGTTGTATCATATTGTACTGCAATTTGAATAATGCATGTACATTCTACGATGCATTTTGAATTTAATGATAATGACATACGATTTGATCTAATAGGTGGGTTTCGGCTTGATTAATTTAGTGGTTTTAGTGAAACCTGTCTATAGTGTGAATCCCCTTTTACTCTCATTAAAATAAAAACGAGACCGAGTCCTAATCGTGCGAATAGCACGAGGAGTGCATACATACATGCGCATTCCTAGAATGCACGCAAAAGCAAAAATATTAAATTTTAAGTTTTTTTTTGTAGAGGATGTAGGGGCTAGATGGGTCGGATCGGACACATTCAGTATTTTATAAGGACATCCAACAGCTACCATTTAACACAAATTTGAAAATTTTCGCGACATTTTATCAAAAGATATGGCTGAATATAGCTTTGTAGGGGTAGTGGTAGTCAGACCTGCTCCACCTTTCCATCAAACGCAAATCGACCGAGAGCTCGCTGGGAGAACTTCGTAGGTGAAGACGCGCACCAGCTGCTGGGCTTCCGAAACTGGAGGACAAGGTCACGTAACCGCGACAATTGAAGGTCAACGATTCAAACGGCCAAAGCCCGACGTCGGGCTATCGTGCCACACTGATGATGATGTTTAAATTTAATATTCCGAGTAGGTTCTTCATTCATTCATTTTTATTTTCAATTTAAAGTTTAAGGTATACTGGCTAATTCAATTTCTTCTTCTTTTTGTGTGGTTGCTGTTCACCTGTATCGTCATTCTCCATATTTTCATCTTTTTCTTCTTCAGATTTTACCTCTACGTCCTGTCGTTCATTGCCATCATCACTATCACTCTCATCAGACGATGAAGACAAAATTGTGGGTCCAGTTTGTTTAACAAACATTATGGTCTTGCCTAGTCGTCGTGATTCTAAAAAATGAAAAATAGAAAACAAAAATTGTAAAAGAAATGTAAGCTTTTTGAAGGCATATTTAAAATTGTTAAACTACATATGTACTTACCAGCTTTGAGAAAGAGCGATCGACAGGTACTATTGACTGATGACTTTCCTTGTTCTTCGGATAATCCAAAAATTAGAGCTCTAGTTTTTTTAAGGTTATTGTTAAGGATAATTATAGTCAGTGCATATATGTAAATCTTATTGGCCCGGTTTCTGATAGCTCTTATTCAGTACCTATCGGCTGGTTAGTCTTATCGCATAGAGAAGACACACACGATATTCATTGTATTGAATGGCATTTTTGTTTATTTTGCATAGCATAGCATAGCTATCTTTTGCTTATTTACGCTGTTGTACGAAACCGCGCAATGATTTTTTTTTAATCTAAGATAATGGCGTAACCAAGCAAAGTATGACAGAACTACGCAAAATAAATATGAAAAAGTTAAGGAGCATAAACTCGATTTACATAATGCGTACGCCTTCAGCTTTCACAAACGTACATCAACTCAGGGATCGTACGCGTTGAGCATAGTCACTGCTTGTAAACAAAATCTGTACGCACATAAATGCCAGAAACTCTGCATCCAATCCGGGTTCGGGCGCATAAATTTTCAGTACAATAAATTTTACGGAGCTCTAAATATTTTACTTCTGTAACATCACTCAACCTGCGGAGGCAAACTCCCTCCAGGGCAAGATCCTAGTTGCGCCACTGCTTAAGAATATAGTTGGGCGGAGCTTTCACCATCGAAAACAACGCGAGGAATAGGAAATACTTGAAGAATATAGGAAACATAGGATAATTAATGAAAATATAGGAAAAATAGGATATATGGGAGGAGTACGAGCCCTGAATTCAATCTTAAAACTTATCAAAACTAATGGGCACATAATCGCAACAGCCCAGACATTTTTAGTACTTATTATCCTTAACAAGTCTGGCTGGTCTAGCGGTAAGTGCGAGCACCTTCGGTGCACAGGGTCATGAGTTCGAATCTCACCGTGAGCCATGGTGTTTTTCGAACTCACGAGCTTGTGACGGACTATGATCTCACTCAGATGTTAAACAAGTACCCATTTATGGGGATAAATAACACTGCTGAGCGTGATGCTGATCTCATTACCTCAACAAAAAGCAGATAAGATCTTGAAAATAGGATGTCACTAACACATCCTGCGGCCTTAGTTCAATGCTGGATTGTCGCGCCTGTTATTTATTTATTTTATTATCCTTAACAAAACTACAGTTTCAAATTTGTGCAAAATCAGATACAGTCGACTCGCGATAATTACAAATTCGATAAATTTAATTGCTCGATAATTTAAAGTTCTTATCCAGAATTCTCGTTAAATTGAAAAAAAAAAAAATTAAAAAGCTCCATATATTTATGTACTTTCGATAAATTAAATGCGGCAATTATTTTTCATTGCTTTAGGGCGCGTACACATACAGTGCGACGCCGAGCCTTTCCGGGCCGGGCGATGCGATGTGATGTAATGCGATGTGTGCACACTTCTTGCGATGTCGGGAAGGGTGATGCGATGAGATTTGTTGCGAGACAATGCGATTTGTTTTCATGGCAAGAAAATCTGATTTTTCAATGGATTTTATACCGGCACCGCCTCGTGCGGTTTGGCGCTGTTTGATGATGATACGGGTATGATTTTAGATCGGCCTCGTGAGTTGGCGCTTCAAGTGTAGCATCATCGGTATTTTCTATACATATACATACATACGTGTCGGTATATTTATGATAGTGTTGTAGATAATTGTGGGTATCAATGAATGCATTGTTGTAGGTAGATAATAATGAATGGGAGAAAGAGCTAGGTAACCTTTGTAGGAATTTGTAGTGTTAGGTTACAATATTCAGGTGGCATTTGGATATAGTCTAAATTGTTGATAATGGGAGAAATAGTGTAATGAAACCTAGTTTGTAGCGTTCGCGCTTCCGGCCCTAAAATGGCCTCCCTATTTTCTCGAGGAAATACGCGTTCGATTGGCGTGGAAGAAACACTAGGTAAATTTGGGTCGCTAATTCCGAATTTGTGGTCAAAAAAAAAATAGGTTTGCCAGCCCCAAAATGGCACCCCTATTTTCTCGGGGAATACTCGTCCAATCGGCGTGGCAGAAATACTAGGTAAATTTGGGTCGCTAATTCCGAATTTGAGGTAAAGAACAAGAAAAAATTATAGGGCTGCCCGCCCCAAAAGTGACCTATCCGTAACCTCCAATAATACATAATTGCAAATATATGCGCTGTCCGAAACTTTCCTATACGTAAGCGTACGCTACAAACCGGGTTGTGCTGCACTGCATATTTCCACAAATGTTACTTCTTTGACCCATTCATAGATTTATGCAACAACAACTGTCAAATCCGAATTCGCCCTTTTTTGGGGGTACGCGTACGCTACGAACTGGGTTGGACAGCACTGTAAATTTCCACAAAAGCTATTTAGTAGACCAATCCATTATTACATTACCTACATACGGTTATCCATTCATTTATATTTACGAGTACTATATACAAATCTATAACACTTTACTCGTACATACAACATCCGACACGTATGTATGTATGTATATATAAAAATTCCCAATGGTAATGTTAGCCGATCTGCACAAATCATGCCTCTCATGTCGATATCTCCCTATCAGCATCAAACAGCACGAAACCTAGGGATACTAGGGATGTTGCGAATATTTGCATCCGGAATTGCGGAATTTCCGCATTAATTTTGACATCCGCGTTCGCATCCGTATCCGCAATTATCAATGCGGAGTTTCATGCGGATGCTGCACAAGTTGCTACAAGAAAGAAATTATCTGGCCGGCTATTGGTGTTCCGTCTACACTACACCAACGTGCACAGATTTCGTTCGGTGAAAAGTTCCGAACCGTTTCTTATCTTTCGTTTCTATCATTTGTTTACCGTTTACCCGGCTTTACCCGACTTGTTTAGTCTATTTAACAGGATCAGAAAATCCAATTCGACAGACCGTCATAATTCTGAAAACTGAACTTTCAACTAAGTTTTTTCATTTAGCAGACAATAATTTATATTCCATCGCCACCTACTTAGACCCTCACTATAAGCATAAATTTTGTACACCAGTGACTGAAGAAAAAATTAAAGAAGACATTTTGATTATCGGAAATAGTGAGTTCGACTTTCTGTTTCTATTTATTCCGAAGAGAAGGAACCCGAAGGAAATAAAAAAATAAAAATGTCATCAAAAAATTATACGGTGCAACTACACTGAGCTTCAGTGAAACTGGGCCACACGGTAAGCGCGAACTCTAATCAAAACAGGTTGTTGCGTGAGTTAACGGTACTTCAGATAAAAATCGTCACTTGAATGGCCATTAAATGCACTTTCTGTAGATATAACTTTCATAGTTGTAAGTTTCATACTTACAGAGAAAATTGAATTTGAGTTCGAAAGTGGCGAGTGGCCCGATTTTTGTGAAGCCGAGTGTACCAGGGCCGTCACATATGCTAAAAAAATCCTGCTTAAAGAAAGATCTTGCGATGATATTGGATTCGTCAAGTGAAGATGAGAGTGAGGAAACATCAGACAATGATTTGAATTTAGTCTCCCGTGAGCTACTTGAGGAGTGCGTTCAAATAAGCGAATATAGACGGCGGCCAAATTTGGAATCCTGCTCTCCACGCTCTCAAACATATTGGAAAATAAAAAAAAAATACGTTGGAGTTGTGGCGAGCACAGGCAGGAAAAGGGTTCGTCCAGGTGAGTTCATCGCTCCTCTTTTCTCCACCTTTACGTACTATGCGGTTTTGCGTTGCTCTGCATGTCACAGAACACTATAACAGCTCTTTTCTTTCCTGAAACTATTCGAGATCAATTTGTTCTTGTTCTTTCTTAGGCAATCCTCTAGCCTAATTAAATAGTTACATCAATGCAGAGACCAAAAAGTACCTGTCGGAGGACCCTTATTTAAAAAACAGCCAAGGTGTATGCATCATCTCTTGGAATAAGTAGATTTGCCACCAGCGACGGATGGATCAGCAATTTTAAGAAACGCAATGGCGTAGAAGTTTAAGAAAGTCTGCGGCGAAAGTGCAGCTGTTGACAGCACTGTATGCGCAGAGTGGAAAGGGAATCTCCAGAATCTACTTGAGAATTATGAGCCATGCAACATATTCAATGTGGATGAAACGGGACTGTTCTTTAAGTGCCTCCCAGATCGGACTATGATATTTAAAGGCGAAAAATGTCCCAGGGAAACACAGTAAGGAAAGAATTACTGTGGAATTACAGCGAACATGGATGGGTCAGCGAACCTGACGCCTCTCGTTATAGGCGAAAAGGCGAGGCTACTAATCCCAGATGTTTTAACGGGATTAAGTCCTATCCCACGTAACTAAGGCGTGGATGAGCACTGACCTATTCAATGAATGGTTGCAAAATAATAACATGCAAATGAAAGGGTAGAATCGAAAGATTGTGTTATTCTTGAATAACTGCACAGTTCATAGCAATGCATCTACTTTGGTTTTTGTTGATCTTCGCTTTTTCCCGCCCAATACAACTGCAAGGCTGCAACCATTAAATCAAGGTGTTATCAAAAGCTTTTAACGGAGAGAATTCGTCCAGAAACCCCTTGAGGGAATTGAAAACCTAGAACAAAGCATATCCAAAAATATAACGATCTTAACAGCTCTTACCATAATCGATAAAGCTTTGCAAATCGTAACCTCAGCAACTGTGTCAAACTGCTTCAGAAAATGCAAATTTGTCAAGGGGTAGCAAAATGAAGAAATTCCAGTTGTTTTTGTTGTTGTAGCGATTCAAGAGATGTTCTTTTTCTCTCTTGAATCGAAGGGGGTCTTGGCAGCTCTCTGCCACTGAGCCACCGAATGCCCCAAGAAATTCCAGTCGACCAAAGTACTGACAGAAATGCAATTTTCTCTGGATCAAAACGGTTTAACATTTGAAGAGTTTTTCCAAATTGATGATCAAGTTTATGGTTTTGGTATTCTCTCGGTTCTCGGATGCTGAGATATTGGCTGGACCCAATTAAGATCTTACTTCGCTATACGATTCTCAACATTTTTCTAAAAAGCTTTCGATAATTAAAACTCTAGATAAATTGAATAAAAATAGTTGTCCCTTGATTTTCAAATGATCGAAAGTCGACTGTATGTTGTTGATTTTTCGATACTCTAAATTTTAAACAGAATTTCGATGTGCGAAAACATACCCTTATGGGTCTGACGAACTAATAGCTATGCACATACAGCTGTGCTGGCATCTTTTTTCTTTATGGAGCAAATTTAATCAAACTTAAATATGTTCCCAAAGCATATACACGGTGTCCCACAAGTCAGCGTCAGACCGAAAGTGGATGATAGCGCCCGAAAAAAAACAGAAAAAAAAAGAAAAAACTCAGGCCTTGTAATTGTTCAAGTACTGTAACTGTAAATCTTAATATTTCTCAAATTTTCCTTTTGGAATATAGTGGAAACAAAATGCTCAATCACCTAACCCGAAAAATAACTGTTTCACTTTTGAGAGAAATCTAACTCTCTTTGTGCAACCCAGAGATCAAAATCGTTGATGAAAGTTCAAATAACTGCACTGTAAAAAAAATTGAACCAGGGTTTGCGGCGAATCATGCGAAGATTGCGTTTATTGCTCCTTCATAACTCCTGCAGCACTATTTGCAAATATGTAATATGATTGCTGATATACTCTTCTACGCCTTAGTGGATATTAGGAGCATATCACCCAAGATTATACTTATTTTTCCAGTACCAGAAACCATGAATAAGGAAATATAAAAAGGAAACGCAAATAATCACATAATGCACTGTATTATGCGTCTTTTTTTGGTGCCAAAATATTTTCTATGGTGACTTGATTTTGCAGCTTCGATGACATGACATACGAAATATTGGAAAATAAATTGAAAACAAATTTATGCACATCTGCTGCAATTTTGTAGTGGGGCGTCGGAAAAATGGGGGCAATGAACACGAAATTTCAAAATTAATAGATGCTTAAAATTATTAATCAGCAATATTCCTATTGCATAACGGTATACTAAAAAATAAATAAATAACAGGCGCGAAAATCCAGCATTGGACTAAGGCCGCAGGATGTGTTAGTGACATCCTATTTCCAAGATCTTATCTGCTTTTTGTTGAAGTAATGAGATCAGCATCACGCTCAGCAGTGTTATTTATCCCCATAAATGGGTACTCGTTCAACATCTGAATGAGATCATAGTCCCGTCACAAGCTCGTGAGTTCGAAAAAAAAACATGATCCACGGTGAGATTTGAACTCATGACCCTGTGCACCGAAGGTGCGCGCACTAACCGCTAGACCAGCCAGACTACTATAAATGTATACTAGCAGTATTAAAATTAACACGATTGCGAAAATACATTTAAATGGTATTGCAATGCGTTGAGTGGTATAAATTTGTTCAAATACAACATTTTGAATAGTGTGAATTCCAGTGCATTGCATCTGGATACTCAAACCAATAAAAAAGCTAAAAAGTATTAAACCATACCAGCCCCAAACACTATATTCCCCACGCCACTGCTAACTATTAATAAAAGTGAATTGTCCCCTTTATTTTCAGTTATTTCGTTTCCTTCTTTTTTTTCTTAATTGACCAGAAAAGAGCAATATGTCGTTTGGTGAACATCGCGCGAGACTTAACTACTTAACCTTAAGCTAAGCTGACCAGACGTACAGCATTTTGACCTGTCGTACAGCATTGGGAAATGTACAGCATTACCCAACCAACTCAATGAAACCCAATTCACTACCTACATAATAAGTTCATTTCGATATCTCGGGAACCCTTCCCCATCTTTCTTAAATTTGGCACACTTGCAAAGCTATTTGGCGCTCACATTACCTCCAAATTACATGCAATTTTGAGTTTTCTAATTAAAATAATTGTCCATCGCTCGAAAAATAGTGAACGAAACATTTTTAAATTTAGAAAACTTGTAGAGCACTACAACTAGCCACATTTGGTGAAAATTTCAAGGCTCTAGCTATCGCACGGTTCAGAAGTTGCGATTTAAGGTGCAAAGTTTGACCCATGGACGATCTATATTATTCAGAGGGATAATAACACTTCAATGTTTGCCAATCGTTCATTTTCGATAACTCGGAATCCGACCAGAATTTCGAAAATTTGGGATACTTGTAAACGTATTTGGCGCACATTTCCTCCAAGTTTGAAAATCGTACCTCTCAAGCTGCCCAGATCGCACATTTGTGTTATCTAATCGAAAATTGTTCGTAACTGGGAAATTCTTGAGCGAAATTTTTAAATTTTGCAGACTTGTAGAGTATTGCACTGTCCATATTTAGGGAACAAGGCTCAAGGCTCTTGCTACCAAGGTTCTAAAGCTGTATACAGCTGTCGAAAGATGGGATTTTTGTTTATTTTGTCTATCACAAAACGATAGAAAATCAGCCACTGTACTTCATCTCATTCCCTCTGTTTAAATCCGTTAAAATTTGATTAGGCGCTCAGGGGACCGGCATGGCATCACTAATGTAATCATGGAGGAATGGATGCTCTCCTCGAGAAATATCGCAACCAGGATAAGCCGCTCTTCCACCACTCTGGAGGTTCTCCTCAGACCCCTCTCCTTAGCTACATGGAGACCGTGCCTAGAAAGCCACCAGCAGCTTAAGCAGAGTCGGTTTAAGGTTTTTGGGAGCCCGGGTCAAAGAATATCATTGCAGCCCCAAAAATATTAAGACTGTTGATTTTAATCTTTTGTTGTAAGCTTTGATTATGTCTATCCTATCTTTGACATTTTTCTATACTTTACATTTTGTTATAGTCAAGGTAGATTTCAACGTCTATATTTTTGGTATTATACCTTAAGCTCGCCATATACTGTCCAATCGAAGGCACACAATCGATCTGATGCTCGTACAGTACATACACTAAACAATTTATCGTACAATCCACCCGACACAACACAACAGAGCAAAAATTATATATTTTGTGGCGATGGAAGACGGACATCCATTGCTACTTTCGATGGAGAATGACCGCCACAACCATGATTGTCAATCAATCATATGACAGATTGTATGAAAAATTGCCTGGCAATATGTTCCACACGTCCAATAAAAAAATTGGATTAGATGGTCACATATATCTTCCAATTTAAATGACTATCAAATAGATTGTTCAATAAGGTCTATGGCGAGCTTTACACCTTACATGCCTCTGAACTGTGATTAACGTTCAATTAGTGCCATTTTGTCCTTTTTAAGCTTCTCTACAATTTTATTTCAAACGAAAATTTATTTTGAAATCCTGCGATCCAACGGATTCCAAAATAAGAAAAAAAACCTTACGTAACTTTTTTTTCTAATTCCTTATGTTAATAGAAAAGGAATTATGTATAGAGCAGCACGAAAGGACTTGCACTTTGTGTTCATCGATTTGGAAAAGGCATTCGATAGAGTACCTCGTGATCTGATATGGTTGGCCTTGAGAGCACTTAATGTCCCTGAGGCATACGTTAGGATGATACGAGACATGTATGATGGAGCTACGACTAAGGTTAGATGCACAGCCGGTGAATCAGAAGAATTTCCGGTGAATGTCGGATTACACCAGGGCAGTGTATTGAGTCCGTTGCTCTTCAACATCATCATGTGCTACTTATTAACACGTATATCCGACGGCCTAGAAATATCTCTTCTTTTTGCCGATGATATAGTCCTCAGTAGCCCAAACATCGTTGCCTTGCAAGCTGCACTTACAAAATGGTGTGACATTCTGGAGGAGCATGGACTGAGGGTAAGTATAACAAAGACTGAGTTCTTATGCTGTCAATTCTCAGACCCAGATGCACCGATACCAGATATGTACGTCAAAGGAGAGCAGCTTAAGTCTTGTACCAAGTTCAAGTACCTTGGCTCGATGGTGAACAGCGGAGCTACATGCGGTGATGACATCAAACACCGCACAAAGGTTGGGTGGATGACGTGGCGAGAAAACTCAGGAGTTTTCTGCGATAAGAAAATGCCACTGAAGCTAAAGGGCAAGTTGTACAAAACGGTTGTACGTCCCGCACTCATGTATGGATCAGAATGCTGGACCATGTATGAAGGTTACGCGAAAGAAATGACAGCGACTGAAATGAAAATGTTACGCATGTCAGTTGGTGTAACCAAAAGGGACCACATCAAGAGTAGCTACATCCGAGGCAGCTTGTCCATAGACCAACCAATCACCGAAAAGCTCGAAGACCGACAAGTGGATTGGTATTGCCATGTTTAAAGGCGTCCGCCTGAGAACCCCGCAAAGAAAGCGATATCAATGGAAGTTCCACTTGATGGACCCAAGGCCAGAGGCAGACTGAAGAACACCTGGATGTGTCAAATGAAAAAGCAACAACAACGCATTGGTCTCGGCGATGACACGATCCAAGATAGAGCTGCCTGTAGAAATATGCTGAGAAGTTATCGCCAAAACGGGCGA
The DNA here is from genome assembly GCA_949715475.1 of Microchrysa polita. Taxonomy (NCBI): domain Eukaryota; kingdom Metazoa; phylum Arthropoda; class Insecta; order Diptera; family Stratiomyidae; genus Microchrysa; species Microchrysa polita. Next base: position 40,743,972 of record OX454415.1, on the reverse strand, counting down.
TGTGCCTACACCGCAGGTTGAGCAACGCGAAACCGTGGAGCGGTATAAAGAACGAGGCAAAGAAGAAGAAGAATAGAAAAGGAATTATAACAAATTCGGTGAGTATAAAAGATAAGGAGGTTGGTTCTTCGAAATTTTGTGAGTCCTCATCATTACCAACAATTTAACTGATATATCTGACATGTTTTTCCATTATAAGTAAAAACAATAATGCGGAAAGAAAGTAACTTATAATGCTGGGAAATTGATTCGGGAGAGGTTTCAAAATAGGACTAAATGCGTACAATATGACTCAAAATAAGTAAACAGCAATCAGAGAGAGATTTCTGGGTTGTATTAGTTTCTGTAAAAATACTGCCCATCTGAGTAGATAATCAAACTTTCTCTAAAATCGCAAACTTAGTTTACTTAGAAGTTGAGAGTTAATGAAAAATTCTGTAGTAATCTGCACAGACCAACGTAGATTTTCACAGTAAGCTCCTTTCGTATGGAAACCTAAGTGCCAGTACAAAGCGTAAATAATGAAATTACCGTACCGTGGTATGGCTGATGATTTGCCTTGAAGCCGAACTCCGCAAGTATGTGTACAGCATTGGGACTTCGAGGGTCTGGTCACCTTACTTTAAGCCTGATTAATAGTTTCAAGTATAGTAGTTTTCAAAAGGATACAAATTCGCAATATCATATGGTCCACGTAAATCGAACACATTCTTAGCTCCACTTGTGAAAATGACATTCTTTGACTTTCCTTTAGCATAGTAATTATGTGCAGTCTTTATCATTTCCTTCAGATATGTTGAATTTCGAATTGCATCAACATATCTAATTTCAAAACACATTCCTCGTCTCACGGCCAGTTGATAAGATTTTTGATTGACTATAAATGGTTTCTCAGGATCCGAGCAAATTATATCGCCGTTGAAAGTTGTGCAACAATGCTACAAAAAAAAAATTTATTCTATTCGACAAATAGTCGTGTTTCTTTCGCCCAAAACAACTGTTCGCTAATATCTATGATGGATTTTATACAATTAAAAAATGTTGCTCCTGATAAATTTATTTTGGACTAAAGAAACGCGAAATACTGGCATGTTAGTACACCATAGATGGTATGAATCGTAAAAAGATGCTTTGCAAAATACTTGGCTAAACAAGCAAAAACAACAACAATCTGCATTTAAATTTGACCGGTCCAGCCCAAGCAGTAACCAAAGTATTTTTTGATTCATACGACCTCGTAACTTACATCGCGCGCTTGATCCGACAAAGGTTGCCCTGCAACCAGATGATATTTCTTCAGATTTTGAGAGTTCGTCTAGGAAGCAATAAGTTTCTTATAATTTTCAATCTTGCACCTAAAAATCTTTAAAGTAACTCACCATGGCATGTGCAATTGAAATATCCAAATAAGCAATTGTAAGTCGGTGAAGTATGGTCATTTTATCCTTGAATTCATCGAGAAATGATATATCGGCAGGTGGAGGAAATACATCGCCCGAGAATTTCACTATAGCCTCCGTCTCGTAATTATACGATTCTTCAATTGCAATAGTTCGGTAACCAACTGAAATAAGCAGTTAATTGATGATTGCAATGGAATGTTGATTTTAAGATAAGAACTGACGATTATAAGTTTCTTTCACGACTTTTATCAAGTCGATTTTGCCCTTTTGATATGGAATGCAAAAGTCGTAAAATCCTTTGGTTCTTTGCATGTTTACTTGAGTATTTTAATAAAGTTTTACAATACTACATTCAATTCAATAAAACAGCCACCAATTGCACTTGTCAAACTTTTGATAGTAAACAAATCAACGTCAAATATTGGAGCACGTGGAGTTACAAACACGTTCCACATAGAGGGCGGGCTAATCACAAACGAGATTGTTGTTTTTACAGTGTACACAGCCCGCGGAATCGGATTTAAATTTATGGCTTGTTCTGATATCCGTTCTTTTTTTTTGTGTTTCCGATATTGGCTTGTTCTGCAAAAATGTCGTCCAAGTATCTGAACCACACTCTATGAATCAATCCTCTTGCCTTAATTTCGTTTTCGATGGCTGACATGAATCTCTATCAGTAAGCAGTAGCGGTGAGAGAGGGTTTTCCATCGCTACTCCTGAGGTAGTTTCATACATAGAACTTAGCCCGGATTGTGAAGTAGTTCTGATTCATGCAAAGACTGGCAAGCTTCGTGTAAGTTCTAAGTTTTCTCCTTCACCCCGAGGTAGTACCACACCAGTTCAGCCAGATCTCGAATTCGAAAACGGATTGTTTCACCGGCGTATACGGAATCAATGCTTTTACGTCAAAAGACAGCATGACCTCGTCGTCTTTGATGTTATCGATGAGTTGAAACCGCTGAATTAACAGCGTATGTGTATAAGCACCGCCGTCTCTATATTAAGGCCGCAATGTAGAAATCTTCGCCTACTGTTTGCATTGTTTTGTTGCTACTTTTAATGACGTCATATGATTGTTGTTGTTGTTTGTTCGTGTAAATCTAAAACTTAGTAGGCAAACAATAGGCACGTTTTATTGTGTTTATCCCGTGCAGGTTTGGGTAGAACTTCATTTTAAAAAATGACACTTACCCAAGTAAAGTTCACGCGTGCAACTACCCTACACGGGATAGAGCTTAGGTGAATCGAATGTAGATGTCGGACGCATAGGGGAAATATGAGGGGATTTGTTTTTTCCAACCAAATGTAAGAGTTTTTCTCATCACGAGAGAAGATTTTGCAAAGAAATAATCATCTTTTGTGATAAAATCCACCACATCTAGAAAATAAGCCGACAAAGGTGAGTCAAAGATGCGCAAAAACTGTCAAATGTCAGCTGTTTGTTCTTAACCGGGATGCTATCCGCGATCGTTTTTTTCGGGTCAGATTTACACGCGATACGAAAAAAACGTCGTTTATGAAGGCATGGAACGGCTGAGTTACGGCCTTGATGTATCTAGATGGCGTTGGTATAAGTCGCCCTCGAAATATCAATATAAATGCACATGAAACATTTTAGCAAGATATCCTGCACAATAAAATCTAATTCACTAGATAAAAAGATCCTCGGTGAGGCCTGTGATCAGTCTTGTCTGCTTTTAAGGTGTAAGGTTTGATACCTGTTCTTCTTGGCGCTCACATTTCCTCCAAAATAAACGATTATACCTATGTATCTGCGTTCGGAAGTTACGGATGCCCAAATTGCAATTTTGAGGTTTCTAATTGAAAATTGTTTATCACTTGGAAATTCGTAGGGGAAAAATTTTCAAACTTAGAAAACATTTCCTGAAGGCCAGCGCCCGCTTTAGCACTTATGCCACCCCGGGCAAGACATCAATTTGCCGCATATAGGATTTTTTTTTGTTTTGCAAGGATTCAAGGGATGCATTGACTTCATTTCATTAGGCAGGATTTGCAACGCTTTAAACACGACTGTAATCACGAAGACAAAATTTATGCTCGTACTTTCAGGCCAAAACCGACGTCCACGTATCATTATTTAATATCCTTTTATCCTTCCGAGGTAAAGGTAATTAGGAGTAAAACGTTCAGCTACCATTTATCGTTAAAGGTGAAAAAGGTCATTCTCAATTGTATTTTCTTAAAATTTTTAACACTTTTGCTGTCGCTATTTTTGTGATTGGCAACTTAAGATTTAATCAGTATTGTCCTCCCTCCCTCCTCCACAAATGTATCAGGACAAATTTTTCAAGGTTTGAAAAAAAAAACCTTTTTCTAGGAAAGTATCATTATTTTTCAGTTGCAGACTCAGAACACCAATTTAGGATGAAATTCTCCAAGAAATTTCCGAGGGGTTTACAACATTAAACATCCAATCAACAAATTGAGAGGACATGTTGGTACTGGTGTCCTTAAGAATTCCGCCAGAAAGATTTAGCACAAGAAAGAAGCGGTATTTTCGATCTGTACTTTTTTGTCAGATAGCCACACAATTAGACGAAACTCCGTTATTAAATTTTTCGGTAGATTTAACTCCGGTCTGGGCTGTGCTACTACTAGTTCGTTAGTGGAAGAATATATTATGCCTACGAAATACTGCATTACTGGAATAATTCCCAAGGCAATACGTTCTTATGACTTAATCCAAGTCTGAGCAAAACACAGTCCGTAGCACCTTATTATTATTGGTCATTTTACGGGTTTCTTCTGAATGAGATGAAACTGAGAGATGACGAAACATGCCAGCTCAGACTCCCGTTTCTTGAAAATTTATCTAGTTTGCTGGGCTGAGTTTCTTTGGGATTAGTTAAGGCTATACAGGACAATAACATAATAGTGGCTTCCTTCGGGTGCTTTGTTTGGCTTACGAAAAAAATTCTGAACTTTAAAAAACCAAATTATCGGCATAACAACTGCTTTTAACCTGCTTTACAACAGCTTTCTTCGTTGATTTAATCCTGGAAATTATAAAGTTTCATTTTCAGATTTCTTGTAGTTTTATTTGTATGAAGTGCTGATCAAAATGCCGCCAGGGCGACCGCCCAGCTTGTCCCCCTTAGAGCGGGCGCTGGTCATAACTATCCGCGCTGGGAAGTTGCCCATCTCACTTTTGTGTTTTTTAATCGATTGTCCACAACTTGAAAATTCTTGAGCGGAATTTTGAAATTTGGTAGACTTGTACAACATCCCTCGGTCCATATCTGGTGAAAATTTCAAGGCTTTAGCTAACAAAGTTCTAAAGTTAAAGCCGGCGAAAGATACGATTTCATTTTTTTTCTATCACAAAACGCATACTCTTGGTTGAAATAGATATCCCGCGTCAGCATCAGCATCGGCAGAGGCATCGGCATCAGCAGAAAAATTTCAATTTAGAACACACGCATTTGCCTTTGATAACCCACAATGACAGCAGCGGCAGAAGCAGAAAAATGCTTCTGCCGATGCTTCTGCCGCTGCTGTCAATGTGGGTCATCAAAGGCAAATGCGTGTGTTCTAAATTGAAATTTTTCTGCTGATGCCGATGCCTCTGCCGATGCTGATGCTGACGCATCCAATCTATTTCAACTATCTTCTCCAGAAATATTGCAACCAGAATAAGCCACCCTTCCATCGCTGTGGAGGTTCTCCACGGACTCCACTCCGCAATGAAACAACCTCGAAAGCCACTATCAGCTAAAGATATCTCGGCCAAAATGAGGTATATATGTATGAGTATGGCAGAGGATTTGCCTGAAATCCGAGTTCTGCAAGTATGTGTACAGCATTGGGCCTTCGGGAATCTGGTCACCTTATCTTAGTCTGTGTTAAGATGCATTGAGTTGGAAACTCCCGCGGTGCTACGGCACAAAAAACGAGCACGCGCTGCTGCAGGAACAATGAAAACTAAAGCGAAACAACACTCACATCGAAGAATAAATAAGGTGGTCCTATCGGCGACCATTCCCGATGGCAGCTTGCTGCCATACGGGTTTTTCAAGCCTCTTCGGGGCGGACCACACCCGTTTCATACCAACGAAACGGCCAAGAGTTGCCAAAAGACCCCATGGCAAGAACCATGAAGGTTCGATGCAGGAGGGATGTGTATGTCTGTGTATGTGTGTGGATGTGTTCTATGTGTTTTTTCGTCAAATTGGGAACATTTCATCTCAGCGCGGTTGCTCTCAATTCTCCTAATCCGCGCCGGCATCGAGATCAACCCAGGTCCCGAAATCTACATCTGTTGTGTATGCAACCGACGTATCTTCGGGAATGCCAGGTCCTTGAGGTGTACCTGCTGCAGCGAATGGTGTCATTTCTACTGCTCAGGCCTAAGAAAAATAAGTCATTATGTCGAGTTGTCCTTTGTTGCTCCAGGGGGTCGGCCCCAGCCACCCCAGGCCCTAGCTCACAAGCTAATGGCTCACCCCGGCCATTCCTGGCCCCAGCTCTCCACCACCGCCACCCGCAATAATACAACAAGACATAATCGCTCAAGTCTAACACCTGCACCCCCTGCAGCAGTGTACACCCCACTCACCATATTGCAGTTTAACTGCAATGGCATCCATTTGAAGATCGACGAGATAGTCCGTTTCATGAGTACGCGCAAAATTCTGATAGCGGCATTTCAGGAGACAAAGCCTTAATCCTCAACTCCCGAATTTAACATCCGCGGCGATTACATACTTTTCAGGCGCGATAGAGTCGGCAGGCAGGGTCCTAATCCAGTAGGAGGGCTCGCATTCCTAATACACAGAACCGTGCAATACAGTGTATTAGATCTCCGTTTCAACGACGGCACGGCGGAAATGCAAGCTATTGCCGTTAAATCCGGCAATACGAATATCGTACTTATAAACATCTATGTTCCACTAGCATCCAGCTGTGGCTCTGGCTATAAGTTCGATATTGATCCACTCCTCACAGGACAGCATATGATCCTACTTAGGGACTTTAACGCCCATTACGAACTCTGGCACTCTCTTCTCGCAAATAATGCCAGAGGTATAGATATCGCGTCCAAATTAGATCCATCAGACTTCTGCGCACTCAATGGAATTTTGTCTACACGCGTCGCTGGCGCCTGCCATATTTCTCCTGACATAACTATGGTGAGCGCCAGTTTGATAAGTGAAACCCGATGGAAGACAACCAGGTCTCTTCAATCCAATCACATCCCCATACTGATAACTATTGATAAACCAGCCGAACTGACGACGTCAGAACGGCGTACGTTTATCAACCACAAAAAGGCAAATTGGGAGGGTTTCACTGCGTTCACTTCGACGAAGTTCGCCGCGCTTCCTACTCCAACGAACGCTAGGGAAGCCGAAAAGAATATAAGGAATGTCATTGTCAAAGCGGCAGCCCGCTACATTCCGGCAGGACGTATCCCCAAAGTTCGGCCATATTTCCCAACTACTGCCGCAAGGTTACCCAACGAAAGGGACGATTTAAGACGCGAAAATCCGATATTAATCGACTAGTTAGCACCTATAAAAAAGAAATGGAACGAGCATCTAGATAGCTGCAACCTCTCACAAGGTGTCAGCAAACTTTGCGCCCTATCTCACCCAACCAAAGACAAGGGCAGTGTAGCCATCAGATTCGGCAAGAAAACCACCGCAAATCCTAAACTTTTTGCGAGCTTGTTCAATAAACAATTTATTGAACACCACAAGCAAGTCGCTCAACTGCAAAATAAAAAGAAGGATACGCCACCGAACGGTTGACATCAACCCTACCTATACAGCGGACCAAATTTCAGCAGCAATCAAGTATGCGAAAAAATCAAAGGCCATTGGACCAGATGGCATTTCAATGGTAATGCTCAAACACCTAGATCTTCCGGCCATCGAATATCTAACGATGGCTTTCAACTTGTCGATATCCACGCTTGTCATCCCTGAATTCTGGAAAAAGGGACGAATCATCCCTCTTCTCAAACCCGGTAAAAGCGCGAAACTCGCCGAATCCTACCGTCCAATCACAATTCTATCACCCGTTGCAAGGACGCTCGAAGCACTCATCCACCCCACCCTTGTATCGCATGCTGAGCTAGCTTCTCACCAGCATGGCTTCAGGAAGATGCATAGCACCACAACTGCCCTGGATATGATCACCCATCACATCCAAAATGGCCTCAACCAGAAACAGCCCTGTGACAGAACCGTCCTAGTGGCCCTTGACCTGTCGAAAGCCTTCGACACGGTTATTCACTCTGCGTTGTTGGCGGATCTCCTGAATATGCATATTCCTGCACAAGAGGTTAGGTGGATTGCCAACTATCTAGCTGGGAGGCAATCCTTTACAGAGTTTCGGGGCAGTTGTTCAAAGCATAGAAAAATTAAGCAGGGAGTTCCACAGGGTAGCGTACTCTCTCCTGCATTGTTTAACATCTACCTGTCGAGCCTTCCAACACCACCGGAAGGTATCGAACTAATTTCCTAAGCAGACGATTGCACCGTACTCACCTCGGGGAATGATTTAAACGGCATATGTGCTTGACTGAATGACTATATTGAGAATCTAGTGGAGTTCTTCAATATCCGCCGTCTAAATGTACTGCAACTCTTCTCACCACCTGAACGCAGGAATTTTCGGAGGTATTTGGGATCCGTACTGGTAAGCATGCTGAAGACGTTGTTCCTACTGTTACCAACCCCAAGATCCTTGGTGTCTATCTAGATATAGATATGTACCATGATGAAGTCGAAAGATCACGTCGAGGACGTAGTCGACAGAATGCACAGTAGAAACAACGTCCTAAAGGCACTAGCCGGGAGTTCCTGGACAAAGAAACTATGTTGGTCACCTACAAAGCGATAGGTAGGGCAATCCATAGCTATGCAGCACCGGTGTGGTCACAAACCGTTTGTGACACAAACTGGAATAAGATCCAGGTATGCCAGAACGCTGCTCTACGTATCGCCACAGGTTGCCATCTCATGTCGTCCCAGGAGCATCTTCATCAAGAAACCAGCATGTTATCAGTGCGTGATCACAATCACCTCTTGTCTTTACAATATCTGGTCGGTTGCTATCGAGAGGATCACCCAAACCATCATCTCATGGACAATACTCCCCCTCCACGACATATCAGGAGTGGACTTAGAGATCTCGAGAGAGACGTCCAGAGATACAAACGGGTACCTCCCGATATATTCGATAACACAGCATACCATGCGGCCATCGCAGATATTCACACAACCGTTGTGAATCGGTCAATAGGGAGATTAGGTCCGAATAGAGTCCTGTGTGAGTGCCCCCACCACACATATCGGCTGAGGAGACTAGGCTCCCGAGAGCCACAAGAGTGACACTAGCCCAGCTTAGGTCGGGTTTTTGTTCACGCCTCAATTCGTACCTATCTCGAATAGACCCGGACATCCAGAACATTTGTCCGAGCTGCGGTGGTGCGCCACATGATGTGGACCACCTGTTTCGATGCCCCGCTGCACTCACTAACCTCTCTCCGAGGGCATTATTGGACCACCCCTTTTGCAGCTGCTACGTTCTTCTCGCTTAAGACAATAGGCGAGAACGACGACGAAACTTAGAGCACATCCACAGAGATGCACAGCGACTCACACCCTTCTGCACCGCTACAACAACAACAACAAGAATAAATAAGATTATCAGTTCAGTTTCAAAAAAATAAAATTTATTACAACGGAAATCCATACAAACGTATTTTACAAAATTCAATTAAATACTTTTGTATTAGCTATAAAACTTCTTGTGTTTCTACTGCTTCATTAGAACTATCTAATGTATTATTGCTATCTACTTCACTATTAAGTAGTAGATTTTCTTCTACGGATTTGTCACTTTCTTGATTTTTCGCTCTTTCTCGTCGACTTTTAATAAACAATTTATGTCCGGGACAGTCAAAATTTTCGGTAAAACATTTATTACGACAGCATGTTCGGCATAGACGAAATTCGCATTTAAGTCCCTGGAAATAGACAAGAATCGTATGGAATTAGGAATTGTTGTTGATAATTCAATATTAAGGGGTGTCGATATCAGTTATCATTTAAAATTGAAGAAATTGCTGAATAGTATGCCGTTGAACTTAATTCTCTACAAATGGTACCTCGATTTTCAGTCGGTCATTAGGACTCTCCAGATGATTTAAATTTTAGTTGGTCTTATCATTTTGACAATTGAAACTTGCGATGTTTGTGCTATTTAAAAAAGCAGGAATTCAATCTTGACAGTGGTTTCCAATGCTGAAGATGTCAAAATTAAAGAGGAATTGATGGAAAATAGCGACCCGCTCAAGTCGGGTTTACTATCGTTTTTGCTTTCAACATTTTTATAATTTGATGTATAAGTAGGTACTAACATCGTCAGTTCACGTGAAATCCATGCAAATACTGTCAAAATTTTGGTGATCGTGAAATCGAATTCGCTTGGTGGTACTCACTTCACATGGAAGTCTCCACACCAGTTTTTGACATTTCGCCAGCGAAAATAATGCAGTTGCACTTTATTTCACAATGAAAAGATGTCATCGACAATCAATCAGAACGCGAGTGAACATTTATCTTACATTGAGTGAATAAAAAGCAAGTCTCCACGGCACTGTTTTCACGGGAGACATATATGCAAGTTTTTCACTCGGTGAACTCAGTACATACCTTAAGGTAAGTACTGAGTTCATACCTTAAGGTAAGTACTGAGTTCACAGAGCGAAAGGTCCACTCCACACGAAGAAAGAAACACCGAAACTAAGGAAGCAGTGCAAGCCAAATCGAACGCATTTAAGGCATGAACGAAATGTGAGTCAAGCAGTGAAACCGAAAGGGTTCAACTTCGCGAAAATTATATGCAATGCCGGAAGAACGTAAAGCGCTTGGTAGTTCAAGCAAAGGAGAAGGCAGCTGAGAAATTCTACCAAGAGTTAGAAACTCAGACTGCGCGAGAGACCTAAGCACGACGCCAGGATATTTAGGGTCGCAGCCCAAAGGAGAAGGCACGCTCGGGAAATACAGGCGCCAAAGTATGTGGAGGACTCGCAAGGAATGTTGCTGATTGACGATACGGCATGGCAATTTGTAGCAGGATGCGAGAGTATTTTGACGAACTTCTAAATGAAGAATTTCCTCGAGCAGCTTTTCGAGATGTTGAGCCAAATACCACAAATATTAAAGATATCTCAGAGGAAGAGGTAATGGAGGCAATGCATCAGATGAAACGCGGAAAGGCAGTCGGACCGGACAAAATCCCCGCGGAATTTTGGTTGAAAATGGAAAATGTCGGGCTTACTTGGCTCACAGTTCTCCTCAACAAAATCAAAGGTGGGCAACCGATGCCTGATGCCTTCAGGGAAAGTTTCCTTCTTCCTTTCTATTAGAACAAGGGAGACTCACGCAAACTCAACAACTATAGGGCTATAAAGTTAACACCTCATACACTGAAGATCTACGAGCGAGTTGTCTGCAACCGATGGAGAAAGATTGTGCGGTTGAATGACAATCAATGCGGCTTTGTTGAAGGTCGATCTACAGTCGATGCGATTCAGCGCATTCGTATTGCGATGGAAAAGTATAGACCAGCACGAAAGGACTTGCACTTTGTATTCATCGATTTGGAAAAGGCATTCGATAGAGTACCTCGTGATCTGATATGGTTGGCCCTGAGAGCACTAATTGTCCCTGAGGCATACGTCAGGATGATACGAGACATGTATGATGGAGCTACGACTAAGGTTAGATGCACAGCCGGTGAATCAGAAGAATTTCCGGTGAATGTCGGATTACACCAGGGCAGTGTATTGAGTCCGTTGCTCTTCAACATCATCATGTGCTACTTATTAACACGTATATCCGACGGCCTAGAAATATCTCTTCTTTTTGCCGATGATATAGTCCTCAGTAGCCCAAACATCGTTGCCTTGAAGCTGCACTTACAAAATGGTGTGACATTCTGAAGGAGCATGGACTGAGGGTAAGTATAACAAAGACTGAGTTCTTATGCTGCCCATTCTCAGACCCAGATGCACCGATACCAGATATGTACGTCAAAGGAGAGCAGCTTAAGTCTTGTACCAAGTTCAATGGTGAACAACGGAGCTACATGCGATGATGACATCAAACATCGCACAAAGGTTGGGTGGATGACGTGGCGAGAAAACTCTGGAGTTTTCTGCGATAAGAAAATGCCACTGAAGCTAAAGGGCAAGTTGTACAAAACGGTTGTACGTCCCGCATTCATGTATGGATCTGAATGCTGGACCATGTATGAAGGTTACGCGAAACAAATGGCAGCGACTGAAATGAAAATGTTAGGCATGTCAGTTGGTGTAACGAAAAGGGACCACATTAAGAGCAGCTACATCCGAGGCAGCTTGTCCATAGACCAACCAATCACCGAAAAGCTCGAAGACCGACAAATGGATTGGTATTGCCATGTTCAACGGCGTCCGCCTGAGAACCCCGCAAAGAAAGCGATATCAATGGAAGTTCCATTTGAAGGACCCAAGGCCAGAGGCAGACCGAAGAACACCTGGATGTGTCAAATGAAAAAGCAACAACAACGCATTGGTCTCGCCGATGACACGATCCAAGATAGAGCTGCCTGTAGAAATATGCTGAGATATTACCGCCAAAACGGGCGATGTGCCTACACCGCAGGTCGAGCAACGCGAAACCATGGAGCGGCATAAAGAACGAGGCAAGGAAGAAGAAGATGTTTTCTTCCTTTTCGAAGTTTGAGAAACAGTCTCCTCCACGTCTCGAAAAGCGCTGTTATGAGAACACAAACTCCGTCAAGCTACTTAAAGGATGGAGGTTTCAGTAAATATAATTTCGTGTGTGGAGACGCCATTCAGAGAAATTTAGGAAGTGAAGTAGCTCCCATATTTCCGTTTCCGACGTATCCTCTAGGCTGCAAAAAAAGGCGCATCCCAACGCGGGACCTGGGCATTCGCAGAGAAAGTGAGTTATAGTTTCTTTTTCATGGGCATTATCGTAACTGCGACAGTGCGAGATGTGGGCAATACGCAGACTGCCTGCATGGTCCTCTATTGGCCAGTGTCCAGTAAGACCCGCTGTTAGTCTGGAGATACCTTTACGCGGTCTAATCAGAATCTCAAACGTTCTTTCCGGTTATATGTATATTACACAAGTCCTAATGTATTCCGCCAATTACGATTAGCAATCGTGAGATAATGAGAGAAAATATTTCTTCTGACAGCTGCAATCAGAATGTCCACGCGCTCCGCATGAAAGCTGTCCAGAGTTGCCCCCAGTTTAGCCAACTCATCTACAACCTCATTACCCTTATGTTCCTGTGTCCCGGCACCCAAAGTAGGGTGACTGTGTGCCTTCCTTCAAGGTTGTTCAGTGTTTCTTTACAAAACTTCACGAGCTTGGAAATCCCTACAGATTTCAGTGCCATAATAAAAGCCCTGAACAGATGGCAATATTGTTGTTGTCTTGTATGTTCCCGAGTGCGTGATATGCTTTCATGACTGCAAAAAAATGAATTCCTGGAGAATGCTGGCATGATCAGAGAGACGGTAAGATTCAGATATTTCAGATATTGAGTGTGCCACAAAAGACTCCTGCATCCATATATCTGTGAAGAGGGAGATTTCGTATTCCCCACTCAGATCTATGTATTTACGGTATAAAGACTCAGTAGAAGCAGGAAGCATCGCATTACATAATTTCTCGCCAAACATAACTTTTTTTAAAAACTACGGAAATTGGGCAATGACCCCACAAATAATTTAATTAAAACTTTTCAAACAATAACTGTGGAACAGAAGACCATGCATTATTTGCTCTTGAGCTGCGCTCATGTTTTTTTTAACAAAATTACCATACTTTTTCAACTGGCGTTGCCCGACAACGAATTTCTCATTTGTATGTTTTGTATTTCCATTACTCTTCCGCCTTATAAATATTAACATACCTGCGGATTACCACACTCCACACAACCTTCCAAATGACGTTCTGGTACGCCTTCCGGTTTGGGTGGTCGTCGACTTTTCCTTCGTAATTTTTTCATCTTCTTTCGGGATATCTCGTTGCCGTCATTATCAAAGTGTTGTCTTTTAATCGTATTGGGATCTTGCGCTTTGCGAACCTTTTCCTCGATAGTTTTCTTATGCTCTTCCGGCGCCGGTCGTATGTACGGCTGACATAGCCATGGTGGCAATGATAAATTATAGTCCTGGAATTATGACAAATGTGTTTTATGTGTGAAATTAATACTGCTCAGTGGTAAATGCGAATCAAAGATATAAAGTTACATTTTCATTATTTGTTGCGATGCTTGGGTCCATTTCCTCTGGGATGTAGGTTAGTTTGCCGTCATGATACGGTTCGTATTTGTCCCGTAACTCTCGGACGACATAGCGAAATTGGGGCATTTCTCTGGCAACGGCGAGCGCTTCACGAATTGAGGAGTTCGGTTTCAGATTCAATCTGAAAGCATTTAGGATGAAGAAATGATTCAAGAAAGGAATACCAGTTCGAAATGATAGAATTTCTTTATTTAGCAATAACTATACTCTTCTTCTCAGTACCGTATAGCCCCATGTGGGGCCATGGTGCGTCAACTCAGCCATTTATAGGCAATTAAAGTCAACGTTACATTACATATTATTTCGGAGTGTATATAATGTTGCAAGCATTATATGTTTCCTATCCGCACATGTACGGACATTTTGGACCACGTCGAGATTCAATCTCCGGACCTCTAGATTACAAGCATGGTAGATTGCGCTCAATCAAGTGAGCCACAGAGATAATAACTATACCTTAATTCATATTTTTTGACGAAACCCTTAAGTTGACGGATAAAATCAGTTTTGTTTCACTGACGACTGACCTCAATAGTAAGATGAACAATTTTTGACAACAACACTTTAAACGTCGTCACGTTCTCCTTAACAGCCAAAAGAAAATATTCTATCATTTCACCACATTTCTCATCCCATTCATACTTACAATTGATGAAACAACTTGAATAGATGACCACGTATATACGAAATAGGACAAGGAAACTTTTCCACTAAATCCAAATACTCAGCAGCCATATCCCACGTTTTCGGCACAATGCCCTCAAAAATGGCTGGATTGTATAAATTCCCTTCGGCTGACATCACTCCCTGAACGCCTGTCTCCTCCAAACAACGATGAACATCCTCCAAGCTCATAATATTTCCGTTGGCAAACATTGGAATTTTTATGTGTTCTCTGAAATGTTCGACGAGAATAACAATATTAATTTATTCATCTCTATAAAAAGCGTCCAGCGCGCCAGTGTAAGGACATTCAATCAAAAATGGAATTTCATGCGTTTGTGTATGAGTATGAGTATAATAATGAATTTTCGGTTGTTTCCGTGGTAATGTCTTTATGTATACCTTGTGGCTTTTATATAGCTCCAATCGGCCACACCGGTCAGAGGTCCTTTCTGTTCGCGTGTTCGACCATGCATAGTTAATAATTGGCAACCGGCTGCCTCGAGCATCTTTGCATAGGCAATTGTTTTTGAAACGTCCTCGAAAATGCGAACTTTACACGTGACCGGAATGGAAAGATTTTCATAAAGTGTCCGCACTGTCAAAAAAAAAAAAGAAAAGAAAAAATCAAAATCAGTAAAGATATGACACTAGACATGTCAGCACGTATGTAGCTAATATGAAGAATTTATTTATATTCAAGTGATCGTCTAACAAAAATGTTGTTCACGCTAGCGCTGAATTTGAAGAGGATCCAGGAATGCGACAGGAATATTTGCTGAAGCTCGGCTAATGTTGTTTGGGCGTGCCAATATTAAAGGGGATTCGTTTAGTAATTATTGAATTGAACTTGAAATATATTTATTTATTTAAAAAATAGTAAATAACATGAATGCTACAGACTATGTTTCAATTGCAGCACTAGCAACTAAGGCCTTAGGCTAACTTATCATTATCTTATACATATCTACATTATACTTATGTTATGTAATTTAGTTAGAAATTAGTTTAGATCAGTTCAAAAAAGCAAATGAAGATTTACATTTTAGGTTAAATTAAAGTTATGAAAACAAAATTCAATATCAGATTTTAATATTGGCCGTATTAAGAAGTTTTATTATATTGGTAACATTTTGGACGTCGGAAGGCTCACTTAGTAGCGGAATAATATTAATCGGCAAGTTCAGGTTAGGTTTTAATTGGGTGATGTAGCGACATTCGTTTAGGATGTGAGCCACTGAGATAAGTGTTCCGTTATTGCAGAGGTGGCAGGTTGGTTTTGGCTTACGTTCCATTAAATGGCCGTGCGTTGCAAAAGTGTGACCCATACGAAGTCTGCTAAACTTAGTCATTAGGTGACGTTTTGAAATATATTATATTAATACGAGTACATATATGTACATAATTGTCCCAGCCAACATTTTAGTGAACATTCACTAGGTGAAACCGATCTGACATCGCATACTGAATGTACACTTCACCTGAACTTCACCTAGTGAACAATTAATGAACGTGTTCAATTTTCTTTCAGGAAATGAAAACTAGGTGAATGCATTTCACTTAATCTTCAGCAGCTGAATAATTATTGAATGTATTCACTTTTTCTTTCAGGAAATGATTTTACTTAGGCTTCATGAAATGAAAGACAACTGAAACCTATAATAGCAATCCTTAGAATGCTGCTCATTTGGGACTCATTTCCTGAAGTGGTTTTGAAGCCACCTTATGGTTTCATTTGAGATTCATCTACCTACTGAATTCATTCTGAATCTACCTAATGATTTCATTTCGGCGTAAACATTTTCATACGTAGGTGAATCCGATGTGATATCAAACTGAAGCGTAAATGAAGCTCAAACTATATAAATAAAAGAAAGTCGTGTTAGTTACACCATTTATAACTCGAGAACGGCTAAACCGATTTTCTTGATTTTAGGTTCGTTGGATTTGGCTCAGTTCGGAATAACGTAATAATTATTGAAACATGCGAAAAATTCACAATGAGCAAAAATTCACAATGGGTTTCCTTTTTGGCAACTTCTGCCTGTATTTTTTTATGGTATGAGTGGATTTCAGAAAATTTTCTCCACAGGATTGGTGTTTACCCCAATTGAAGGAACAACTGTCGATGCATAAGAGCAATTCACAATGAGCGGAAGTTTGAAGGCAAACATACCTTTCCTATATTTCTTGATCGGATTTCGGATTTTTAGTAAGTTTGCTACATCAACATGGTCTACGCGAGGTCCCAGTCCAAATAGAAGCATATGTATATTCAAAAAATTCACAATGGGCAACAATTCACAATATTTTTTTTTTCATAGTTTTGTCTTTATTTTTCAATTGTTTAGCCTCAACCGCATAGCGAAGTAATTATTGTAACACGAAAAATATTCACAATGTCCAAATTATAAAAACACTTCCTTTTCGTACAGTTCATAAATGATTTTAGTAAATTGATTCCACCGGATTGGCCAACACCCATACTATACTATTGAAACATGCGAAATACTCACAAAAAACAAATCCTTTTTAAATACTTTTGTCTATATATCCTGAACGAACTATAACATTAAAGCAAATCTCCACCACAATACAGGTATCAAAACATTTGGAAAACTCACAAAAAAAAAAAAAAGAATTCTAAAAACAGACCGTTTTCGCATAATTTAGCCTTTATTCTCTGAACAGATAAGCGGATTTTGGTAAATTTGTAACATCGAATCTGTCTCTACGCCAAACAACAGAATACATAAATTCACAATGGAAAAAATGTTAAAGACAGCTCCTTTTCCAGTTACACCACCGTATTGGAGCCTACACCAAATAATTGAATAGCTACGTAAATTTTCAGCAAAAATGTTAAATGAGCCAATTTTGAAGATATCTTTTTTGAGCATATGTACCTTTGGTTGGCTATATGTATCTCCTCCACTGGATAGGACACAAAACACCAGCTATTATGAAATATATATAAAATTCACATTACTAATCTGTACCATTTTTTTTTAAGTTTTCCTCGTGGTTTTTCTACCTCCGAAAACCGAAAAACCACTCAAAAATGCTGAATCTCCTAAACCTAAACGGACTAGGAGATTTCAGGAAATTTGATTCACCATATTTGGAGATTTAGATGCTTCGAAAAAATTGGAAAGACTGGTACTGGAAAAAGGTATGTTGCTAACCATACTACCTAATACCTATCCATTGAAAAGTGGTAGATATTACGATTACTAACCAAAATTGTGAAAATAATTCCTTCTCATACCTTAGTCCGCTTCTAAACGGATATGTGGATTTCAGTAAGAAAAGTCTCATCGGATATATCTATACCCCGAACAAATCGTCGAAAAGTAAAGGGCAGACTATTTTATTTCATACACTCCACTCCGCCTTTTTCTGTGCTTAATGACCTTGATCCTCAATGGCATAATTCATTTGCGCCTACTTTTGTCAATATCTCTTGAACCGATTTACGTCGTTCGGTAAATTGGACCCCTTAATGGTTTTCGCTTAGAATAGCTTAAAACCTAACTGTTGTTTGTTCTCATACCCGTAAACCCCCGAAGCAGAAATTTGAAACTACCTGCAGCATTTCGGCGACATCTCTTGAGCCCAATAGCGAATTGTTAATTGATTTTCGCCACATTATTGGCATATTACGGTAATAGCTAATAACCATTCAAACATGTGGAAATTTTACAAGAAGTGCAGTTTAGTGAATTTTCCCCAACAAGTTAGTCTCGAAAATAACCTGAACGAATGAGAGGATTCAATTGAATTGGCTTCATCTTGTTGCTCTTTCTGCTCAAAAAATCGGAATAAGTAGAATTGCAGAATGCAGAAATATGCAGAAGGACCGAAATTTTGGGGGCAATTCCTTCTCACATTATTTTGCATATTTCACCTGAATTGATAAGCGAAAATTGGTAAATTCCGCTCTACACCCCTTCTACCTAATTGAACAAACACGTCGAAAAGTCTGCAAAATTTGCTAGTACATAAATTATTTTGTCTGTATCTCACGAACGGATTTTCCGATTTCAGTAATTCCAATTCCAGCGGCAGGATAGCTTATGAAATATCTGGGAAATTTGGAATTCATAGTCCAGCCTATATATTAATGCATTTCATTCCCTCCTTCTTCATCGGATTAGATTCCAGAATGATGAATGAATGATCATTTTGTTCTGTTTTCCCTTGATGCAACGACAAATTTCAGCAAAAATAGGGAGGAGAAAAATACTAAAAGAGTCTTTCTTATGCTTTTTAACATACATACGATACGAAATTCGCCTGGCCAAGACATTCACAATGAATGCAGTTTCGTGAATTTGCCCCACCAGATTCATCTCCAACTTCAGCTGAAGGAACTATCGAATTTCAACATGTAGAAAATTCACAGTGAGCAAAATTATGAAGAAAAGTCTTTCTTACATTCTTCTGCCTATTTTTACTGAACGGATTAGCCGATTTGGAAAAATTCCACCCTATATCTCTCTTAGATAATTTAAGCAGAACTTCTGCCAACAAATTTACAAATTTGCCAATACAAAATTATTTTTCTAGCTTTATCCTATACGTATCTCTTGAATGAATTTTCCAATTTCTGTGATTCCTTTTCTTGAATTGATAGCCAAAGCAAACCTAAATAGCAGCATAGCTTATGAAACATCTGGAAAATTTTGAAGGCAGTAATTTGTCCATAAGTTTGCCTATACTTCTTGATCGGATAACCGTATTTCAGAAAATTATACTTATCCCACGGTCCATCGCTAATATTCCTGGAACGGATTTCAGAAACCCCTCTCAATGCCTTACAACCCCAATAACCCAATAGCACTTGATTTCTGGGAAATTGTTTCCCTGAACGAACTAGCGGATCTCAGTAATTCCGTCCCCTTCAGCGCGAAAGCCCCCTATTCCTACTAAAATATCTGCAAAATTGCCCAAGAAAAGAAAAGTGTCAATGTCAAAATGATTTTTCGCGGATTAGGGGTTTTTCAGTTTTCCCTAAACAATCATCTGAATAAGTTCTATCCTCAGTACGAGACACATCTGGAAAATCGACCAAGAAAAATAAGCAATGCCTTGCTGCATCTCCTCGACACATTCGCGCAGTTCAGTAATTTTGTCGCACCCACAAATTGATCAAATTTAAAAAGTGGGGCGGTACGAAGTTCGCCGGGCCAGCTTGTTGTTAACAAATTAAAAAGTTTTTAGAGAATTACTTATCTAATTTTTTTTTATTATGATATATGGATCTATGGCAATTATGTGTGAAATAAAATATCGACCAAATGCATCGTCATGGCTACCGTGGCATACTTCTATCCGATGGTCCACCCATGGTTGGGTGGGGTCTTAAACACATCTTAATTTGGCACTAATTTCCCAAATTTGGTGACATGATCCACACCTAAAAATGTTTATAGGATAAACCATAGTCTGTTATGGAAACAAAACAATGTTCGTTTATGTCACCATTAAAACTCACACTCGAACTGACATAGTCAACATTGAAGTACTACATCAGCGCGATTACAGGCATTTTTCGCAAGCCGAAACCTAACCATCTCAGCGTCTCAATCTTCAGTAATATTTCTTACCACCTCGGAGAATTTTCGGTGGGCGGTTGATGTAAGTATTGGCAAAAGTTCTGTTCCTACTGTAGCTAATGCTAAGATTCTCGGTCTTCACCTTGAGCATATTATGACGCCAGCTCACCATGCTGCAGCAGTTTGTGAAAAGGTGAACAAAATTCTCAAAGCTGGCTGGTAGCACCTGGGGCAAAGATAAAGAGACTATGCTAGTCACTTAGAAAGCGGTGGGTCGAGCAGCAGCGGAATATGTAGCCCTAGTTTGGTTACATAGTCTATGTGACACAAATTGGTCCAAAATTCAGATCTGGCAAAACGCTGCTCTACACACAGCAACGGGTTGCCTCCTGATGCCTGCCCAGGATCACTTACATCAGGAGACACAATTGATGCCAATACGTGACCATAATCGCCTACTCTCAAAACAGAATCTTGTTGATTGCTACCATGAGAATCATTCCAAGCACAATATCATGGACCAATTTCCTCCACCACGACATGTCAGGCGTGGTTTACGAGACCTAGAGAGAGAGAGAGAGAGAGAGGTCCAGGGATATAAGCGGAATCCTTACGATGACGAGACATATCGGGCCGCCCTTGCAGGGATTCACACTGAAGAAATGTGTCGGTATCGTATTGCGAGTTTAGGTACGAATAGAGTCCTCTCAGCACTTCCTCCACCTATCTCGCCTGAGGAGATTGGGCTCCCGAGAGCCGAGAGCCACCAGAGTGACATTGGCACAACTTCGGTCTGGCTTCTGTTCACGCCTTAATTCCTACCTTTCTCGTATAGACCCAGACATACAAAACATCTGTCCTAACTGTGATGGCGCGCCTCATGATGTGGGTCATTTGTTTCAATGCCCGGCTGCGCCCACTATTTCACTGTGAGAAAATGCTATCGCAGCAGGGTATGTTTTTGTCCCTTTACATCTCGGACGAAAACAACGACGAACCATAACTAGAATCCACATTAGCGGTGTCACACCTTTCTGCACCGCTAAAAAAAAGAAGAAATACTACATCTGGGGTGTCGAGCATTTTTACGCGGGCCACGTTGTTGGTTTGAATAGCGATGGCATGGCGGGCGAAACATTTGTATGAAGGGCAAAACATTCTTCCATGCCTTCGTAGCATGGGCGTAGCCAGGGGGGGGGGCAGGGAGGGGCGGTCGCCCCCCCCTGGTCGATGAAGATGGTAAAAGATCCTTATCGATGTAGTAAAAAAAATCGCTGCACTATACAACATTTTCAAAAATTTGCCTTTTTTACCACTCCAAGTGCTGCCGGAGAAGCCATGATCGGGACAGTTTGCAGTCAGGAGGCGCATACAAATAGATGACAGCGAGTGGCCTCTCGTAACTGACGGAGGCTGCGTACCAGCACACACATTTCACTTGGAGTGTGCTACTGTGGGTTCATGAGTTTTGAGCTGGAGTACACAATTTCAACCGTTAGGTCCCTTCGGGAAGTTAGTGGAATTCAACTTATTTTCATCTGAAAGGGTGACAAATGGTATATAGCTTTGCTTTGTTAGCCCTGGAAAGTTATGCTTCGTCGAATCGACTATACGCATAATCAAATTTATCCCATTTTTCGTGACAATTCTCCATATTTGGAGCTAAGTTTTCGTACAGCATTTACCGTGCCGATGTACTTGCCGGGTACATTGCGGCACAGACGAGGTAAGCAGGGTAAGTTGGATTTTTTGGAAATTGGTGTCGTCGAAACAACGAAAGATGAACTTTGTGTAACTTTTAGAACTCCAGTATTTCTTATGGCTGGTTGTCGATTCACCGATAAGTCTGCGTCCATACAACTAGCTCGTAACAAATATGTTTATTTTTGAAATGTGGGACCTATTTTTTCAAAAATAATGGAAAAAATATTTACTAGGACAAAAATAGGACAAATCAGGAAAATGTCTCGTTTTAGGAAGATTGCATTTCGAACTCATAAAAATCGGCTCCAAAATCTATGTTTTTCCATTCTAAATAAACCAACGATTGAAAATCTGTCAAATTTTATAAATATTTTGAGAAAGGGTGATTTGTATGAGGTGTCAAAAGTTGAGCGTCGTCGAATCGACGAAGCATGACCTTTCCCTATATACTAAAAATAAGCATGACCTTCCATGGTTAAGGACCTTGTGAAGAACGGGTCTCATATTTCAGTGTCTTTCAAGTTCTTCTTTTTCTTCTCAGTAGCGTATAGCCCCTTGTGGGGCCATGGTGCGTTAATTAGCCGTGTATAGGCAATTTCGAGTCAACGTTACATTGCATATCAATTCGGAGTGTATATAATGCTGTAAGCACTATATATTTCCATTCACATGTACGGAAATTTTGAACCACGCCGGGATTCGATCTCCGGACCTCTAGATTACTAGCATCGTATAGTGCGACTCAACCAAGTGAGCCACAGAGCGGGTCTTTCAAGTTATTAAATCAAAATTTATTTTCTATCTGAATCATACCAGCAATAAAATTTAGCCACCGTTAATACTTTGATAAATTTAGAGGAAATCTTATTAAAACCGTTAACTATATTTCAATCAATAAAGGATTTATAAATATTCTGGCGATGCTACTTTGCTAAGATGAAAGTGACAGACGGAACAAACTGATTTCGCAAGTGGAATATGCAGTCCGAGATGCAAAAAATGCACTGAAAATAGACAAACTACGCTCTAGAAGGCAAATATTGGAGGCCAGTTGAATGTAATCAGAATGCAGAAGAAAACCATTCTCATCTCCATTTTAAAAATTTGACTATAAAATTAGCAAAAAAAGAAATAACATGCAACCAGTAAACTAGGGCCGCAGATGTGTGAGTATCCAAATTTCTAAGATCTAGACTCCTGTTTTGTTGCGGTGTTGAGATCAACAGCACGCCCAGCAATGTTATTTATCCCCATAAATGGATCGGAGAGCAGCATTCCTAACAATGTAGTAATTGTATTTACCTGTGTACCCGCACTAATGGGAAACTGGTCGGCAGCGCAGGCTCCACGGCTGTTTCGTGCGATGCGGAGGCTTTGTCCCAGCATACGCATTCCATTTTTTTAAATGCATACTTGTTTACAATCTGAGCGACATCATAGTCCGTCACGTAGGTCGTGAGTTCGGAAAATACCATAAAATGAATTCGTTCACGGTGAGTCTGGAATCCATGACCCTGTGCACCCATCCAACCACAAGCCAGGCTACTCTAAAATTTGCTAACAATATTTCTGCGACCGGAAATTTCAACTCCTTAGAAAATCATGATTTTGAAAAAAATTTGGGCTTGCCCCCCCCCTGACCGAAATCCTGGCTACGCCCATGCTTCGTAGAACCGTGCTCTGTGGCCGTGATAGTTCGGTCGCCACTCTGTGAAATAGACACTCATAGAGAAACGAGTTTCCAAACTCGGCACGACTCGTCGCAAGTTTATTATTCAGAAGAAGATGATAAGAAATAGTCTTATCGTAGAATAATAAAACTAGCAATGCGACTAGGAAGTGGTATGGCTGACAACCGTATCACACTCCGAATTCAATTGTCTTTGTAACGTTGATGGACTACACACGGTAGTCATCAACGCACCATGCTCCACTAGGAGTTACGGTAATCAAGAGAGACATCTCGGACGAAAACAACGACGAACCATAACTAGAATCTACATTAGCGGTGTCACACCTTTCTGCACCGCTAAAAAAAAAAAGAAATACTACATCAGGGGTGTCGAGCATTTTTACGCGGGCCACGTTGTTGGTTTGAAGGACAAAACATTCTTCCATGCCTTCGTAGAACCAGCTGCTATTCGAACATTTTTATAAAAGCAACACAAAAAACACACAAATATAAAACAATTCAGAAATTGCGTGTTGTTTCTACCGAATGACCATGTTGGGAGTTCATTGTAAATGGCAGCCATGGTTGCTTGCCAGAGGTAAGTGGCAGCTTCGGGAAGTGTTTTGCGGAGTTGACAACGGAATGATTTTTCAAATTTCGCTATGTTGTTTAACCGCTACAACAACAACAATAATAGGAATTTTTTTTTGCTCTTTTAGCGAAGTTCGCAAAGCTGATGAAAGCATTTTGTTCAAGCCACAACAAATATTTTTATTGACGCTCAGATTTTCCCAACTTCAATCCTCTCATTCGTGTGTCGTTTATCTAGGATGCGATATCTCTTCTAGGTGCAGACTGCAGAGGACAAGGGTGCTACGGACAGCTCAAACATAGCCCAACACTGTCGCTTTAAGCTACAATATGCCGCTGTTGGCTATATAACCTACTCGATTATAGAGGTATTGCTTTGTTTAGGATGATCAGCGTTCTCCTTATGGCAACCAAATTAGAAAAATAATTTCTGACGTAAAACTTTCGAGCAAACACAAAAAGGAAAATACTATTCTCATCTAGAGAGAGAGACGCAAGACTATCTTGCTAGGACATAATATTTCTTTGTAGTACCTATTAATCAAAACTAGCTAAAGAAAAAAATCATATTAGTGCTTGCTTCTTCTTCTTTGAAGTATTCCCTCTTATCTCTTATCCCTCTTATAAGCCTCCCTCGATGGCGAAATTTAATACAAAAATTAAAATCAATATTTTGGACTATAAGACAGTTTCTAATGTCAATGCCTTTTTCCAAACAACCTTATTATAGGCAAAAGATTAACTTATGCAGAGGATTCAGCTGAAAAATATGGCAAAATATTATAGAAACAGTTGTGAATCAATTATGTATGTAATATTTTTAGGACACTTTTTTTTTGCAAAAGTGAGGGTGGGTGAAACCATTTTCTCCCAAGTTGCTGACGGACGGACCGGGTAGTGGCCCGCGAGCCGTTTGTTGGACAAGCCTGTACTACATTTATTTATTTAGGTGTGTTCACTGTACAAGTTTTCTGCACTCTTAAGGCTTCTCTTTACTTTAAATCCATGGCGGATGGCATTAACTGGAACTAATCCGTTACCGTTACATTCTAACAATCAATTCTTTACAGCACATTCAAGTTTTAATTCCTTTGAAGATTTTTTTTCCACTCAGAACTTGCAAATATATGCTCGTATCTAATTATCGGCCATTCTTCTCGACCTATGAAGTGTAGAGGTAGAGCACAGGAGGCACATCCACGATGTGCACTCGTATGTATACATACGATGAGTATACTCAAAACCATCTTTATACAAAGCCCGGAAGCAGAACACGTTCATATACTTAAGCGCCAAATCATAGGCCTGTTCAGATCGAAAATTTACATTGCGGTAAAGGCAAATCGGGTTGGGTCGCGACAAACTTTACACGAAAAGTATTGGTTCCCGGTCGATTTTCGTCGCGAAAAGTGGAATGTGTCTTGAATTAAAGTGTCTAGAATGCAGTGAAAGAACAAAATCCCGACAAAAAGTGAATTTTCCACATGTTTTCGCGATTTTTATCAGAGCAGACACGGTTTTTTTACATGCGCTGTGCTTGTGTTAGTGCATCGTGCAACGTATATACGACATGTTCATAGGCTCGTTTTGTGTGCATGTATTGCTGCTTCCCGGCTTCTAGTGAAGGTGGTTTTGAGTATACTCATCGAAAAACAGCTGGTATAACCTCATTCACTGCTGTGTGGTGGTGAAATTTTCCAAATCCGTGAATTTGAATTAAAGATAATCCAATTAGCATAAATTGGAATGTAATTGTCAGTGAAGAGACTATTGTTGAAATTTTATGTGTGGTTTGGATTTGACGATTTTTTTTTTGGAAAGAAAGTAATATACCGTTATCATAGGAGAAAAATATAGGCTGGCGAAATAGGATTCAAATTAGGACAGCAATTAAAACGTTGGGAGTATTTCATGTGATTTGTTGTAATTGAATTGGGAAATCAATCAGAGATTCCATAGTGGCATGCTAGCATGCATTCCTCTTGACCTGTATTTTGAGCTGTGCTCGATAAATAGATTTAGGCATAGATTTTTGTGCAATATGATAAATCGGATAAAATATTTCGATCAGCATTTTTAATTAAATAGAAATCCTCAGGGGCGTACGCAGAAAAATATTTCGGGAGGGTTTTTAGCAAAAAGTCAAATTGATATTTTAAAGCTGATAAGCGCGATCAGATCACTGGAAGTATGGTCGTTATTTCAATCCGTTTTCATTTACTTAATATCACTACAGCTTCAAAACAGTTGCAGACCGCCTCCCAGCCTCATAGTAACCACTATTGTTGATCTATGCAGCTTAAATCCACTAGAGAATGCTAATTATGGTAATGCACCGAAGTCATATCGAAGTCGATATCAAGTTACTGGATATATGGTGCAGCATTGGTTTTGATTGTACCAGTTCAGTTGTCCTACTTCCGAGAGACACTTCATTGGCTTCTTAACTGCAAAAATAATTTTGCCAGCACATCATTTTCATGATGATGAGTTCCTTGGTCATTATTAGATGACTTCAGAGATTTCTTGTACGATGGGTGCAAAATCTCTGTCCGTCTGTTGCAGGGGCATATCCAGAAATTGGTTTCGCAATGGGCCCAGCTTTAAAAAAAATGTCCATGCTATAAAATTTTTGATTTTAGTTTTATTTAATTTAGTCGATGAAAATAGGCGTAATTTCAATTTTACAATTGTCGATGAGTGGTTCTGATCTGATTTCTCTTTTTAGTCAGGGTAAAGTGAAATTAACTAACTAAAAAGTTAATTTCACTCTACCCTGACCAATTTGATCAGATTATACACCAGGAAATACTTCAAAATAAAGTTTTTGGGGAAAATTAAAAACATTCAAATTATCCGAAGTGCGGTTAAAGAATAATTTATCGCATTCCGCCATTTGCTATAGTAATGCTCAAGACCGTGAAGCGGATTGCAACTAAGAAATTCTTCATCACATTTCACAAAAATTCATCAAGAACGCTCAGGACCGATGCAGAGGAAAGTTGAAAGCTCAAAGCTCACATGTATCTACTATCTATTCCCGTGTGAGGAGAAAATTTGCCGAATGTTTCTCTCAAATTCGCGTTGGTTGGCTCTGATTATCTGTTCTGTTTTTTTTTGATTATTGATATCCGTATAACGATATTTCGATCATCTGCTAAATGGGATCGCGAACGGTATTCAGCTCTGAATCGTTCCTTAGCTGAATCGTCAGCAACTGAGTTAATCTGCTCCTTAACTCTCTTGCGCGTGCTGAGATAAGAGACCAAGTGGAGTCGTTAATAAATGGTCTCCTACCGCGATCCAATCGTCCTACAATTCGCCACACAAAGTAAATGAATCCTTAGCGACTTTCCATCTATCTTCAATCAATGTCGGATTCTCATTTGGTGCGTTAGCTTTTCGCGCAAAGCGGTGGAGAACGCACGCTTAGCTGAGGGAGGTTTGAGCTTCTGCACATTATATCGAGGGCAAATACTTGCACGCTTGGGACGCTGGATTGCTGCCGTTCGTAAGCGTATTTTTGTTAGATATATAGGGTGTTTTTTTTTATAGAGGTGTGGTTTTCAAGAAGAAATAAAACGCATATAATTTAATGATATGGCCAAGAAGTTAGCTTTATTATAAAGATAAGGGTTTGCCATTATGTTTTTAAAATGATTTCGGGCAAGTTGCCACCGCGGCTGGCTCGAATAAACTCCAACCGAGAGGCCCAATTTTCGACCACTTTTTGCAGCAATTGGGGCCGTATGTCAGCAATAACGCGCCGAATATTCTCTTCCAAGGCGTCAATCGTCTCGGGGTTATCTGCGTAGACAAGCGACTTCACATAACGCCATAAAAAATAGTCCAGCGGTGTTAAATCGCACGATCCTGGAGACAACACCACAGGCCCACGACGCGAGATAATGCGCTCACTAAAAGTTTCCTTCAATAAATTTATTGTTTCATTGGCTGTATGCGGTTTTGTTGGAACCAAAGGTCTTCCGCATCAACATCCTCCAAATCAGGCACGAAAAAGTCATTAACCATAGCTCTATAGCGTTCCCCATTGACTGTAACATTATGGCCGGCTTAATTTTTCAAGAAATATGGACCAATGACCAAACCCTCTGCCCAGAGAGCACAACAAACAATGACTCTTTGCGAATGTAACGGCGTCTCAACAATGGCTTATGGATTATCATCATCTCAAACGCGACAATTTTGTTTATTAACATACCCATTCAACCAAAAGTGAGCTTCATCGCTAAACACAATTTTCTTGTGAAAATCGGGATCGGTGGTCATTTCGTTTTTGGGAACGATTTGCAAACGTTGTTTCGGAGTAAGTCCATTTATTATGAAATGGCAAACTAAACTGAGCATAAATCAAGTGACAGCTGTCAAAAAAACCAACTTCGAAAAAAAGTTATGCCAGATTGAAAACCACAAGTCTAAAAAAATACCCTATACAACCCGATTTTTGGTTATATTTTAGTTAATCAATGATATGGTTTATTGTTACTAAAGTGAGCATTTTGTTGGAGTCTAAACTTAAATATTTGCTATAAAATTAACTAGATGGTTTCATTTGCGACATTTTTTTCTTATATTTAATGAAAGAGATTCATTGATTTCAACTTTCCATATTTCTGGTGAAAAATGCATATAATGCGTAAAATAATGTAGTTTTACATGAATTCAATGAAATAAATTTAGATTTAATGAAATTATTTCAATGAAATAGATTTGCTAAAAACTATGAATTCCTAGTTGTAATTAAGACTTCGTAAAGTTATATACACATGCCCAAGGTCAATGTTAGCTTTGTCCTATCAATGAATTAAAATTAAAAGTCCATTTAACTTTTGAAATGCTGGAAATAGAATGTCCGCAGCACCAGCAGCAGGGCGAAATGTCAAGCAATTTGCATTTTATAATGCTGACAAATGCATACAAATGCAATGCTGCTGCCCGTATTCTAGCGACAAGCGTAAGAAATAAAACACAAAAAATTAACAATCAAATTTGCTTTAAATCAATGTATTTTATAGCCTCTCATATCTATGAAAATACATTGGACCAATGATCTTTCCATCATGTACATATTTAGATTTTTTTTCATTTCCTCTTCTTTAGTTTCCACCAAAATGCAATAATTTTTCCATATAATAATGAATTTTTCATAACATTAATGAACGCTATTCATAACTCTGACTAATACTTTATGTGTGTCTAGAAACCTTCATCACGTATACATAGTCTGGTTGGTGTAGTAGGTAGGGTGTAGGGCTTGAAATCATAGGGTCCCGGGATCGAATCCCATTGTAGCTAGGTAGGTACAATTTATGATGCGTTTATAGGCAACAGAAATGTGTGCAAAACTTGTACCGGCCTAAATTCAACGCTGAACTCCAGAAGCTTTTTTTATTTTAAAATAAATAAAAAAATACTATGAAACCATCATAGGTAAAGTGAATAGTTTTCATTAAATCAATGAAATTTTCATTAAATCAATGAACTGAATTCATAGTAACCATGAAAGAATTCTTTGGCTGAAAATGAATGAAAAATTCATAGCATACACGAAATATTGCATTACTATTATGAAAACATTTGGCTCAGTGAGGGACCACTTTAAAAATGCATGATCTACCATGTTCTGTCTGTCCCAAACACTTTACTTCGGACCTCGAATGTACCATTCAAAACACGGTTATTCATTCACCCATCTTCTTGATCGAACTGTGGCAGTACATCTTGCGACTTATAACGGCCGCGCAAGTAGTGAACTCCATATTCTCGGAAAGCGGTTGTTAAGTAAATATTTAACCTTGCCTTAACCATTAACAGTTCATGGACCGCTTAATGATCTAGCAGATCTGACTTTCAGTAACTTTCGCAAAATGCATAATTGATAATTGACAAATTTTTCACATAGTGATAAATGACAAAACTGTTAATTTTAAACTTTGTAAGTGAACACTAAATTGCAATCTTGAAAAAAAGCATTAAATTAAATTCACATTTATTCTAAACCAGCCCAGCTGTCTGACCCTTTTTTATCGGCATTACCACTACACCTGCCTTCTGAAATTTTTTTGTTCATTCTTTGTTGCATGAGTCACATATGACTCATAGAAGTGAACAAGGAGGAACGCTGTGTACACGTGTGATTCATAGACAGTGAACGTGTTAAAAAAATGTATTACCTGAACATGATCTGGGAGATTTAGCCGTCAGACATTCGACATTATGAGCGACATGAGTGCTCATAGACGTGAACGGAAGGAACAGAGTGGACAATTGTGTATCATAAATAGTGAACGCATTAATAATAATTCAGAGGATAATTATAGTGTCCTTTAGAACTTGGAAAATAAGTTTCAACCAGAGAATTCACAATTTATGAATTGCATTTTCTAATTTTTGCTCTCCTGTAAAATTAGCTTTTTTGCACACATTTGTGCGCTTAACCATCGATATGTACAGCTTCAATTCGTATACATACATACATACATATGTATGTCCTTAATTTTAAAGCATCATTTTGGGACTTTTCTCATTTTTTTTTCAACATTATGAGCGTTGCCAGGATTTTTCTTATGGAGTGGATAGGATATGTAACTGAGTTACAAATTCGAGTGGTGATTTGAACGAACGAAATGAATCACGAAGAGATCTGTGTCGAATGACAGGCAAAATCGTGACCTACTTATCATTTTTCTTCTTAAATGAAGTCGGTTATCAAAGTGTGGGAAAAGTGTAGATCAGGAAAAGGATTGACGTGGTCCTATCCTAAGAGGGGATTCACACTACTGACAGAATTTACTAAAACTAAAATCGACCCTGAATAAAATCCAGCGGATATTGGACTTATTCACAGTTCATCAATTAAAAAATATTTCTAAAAGTATACTTGACCTTAATTCAAAAACAACAAAAACTTGACCATTCAACGCAGTTCATTTTGATTTTCAACTTAAAATAATATAAGCAAAGAAATCGCTATTTGTCCTATTCAGTTCCCCCATGAATAACTTCATTCATAACATTCTTTCTGATATGTACTTGGAAACTCCTGAGTCTTATTATAGGTTCTTTCATAGGTCATAAAAAATAAATTTTTTCCGGCAAGAGTTGCTGGTGCAATCGATGCCAAGTAATATTTTCGCTGACGTTGTGGCAATGGCAGTTGAAAATGCAACAAGTTTCTTATCGTACGACATACTTGCCAAGGATAACGTATACGTAGTCCTGCCTGGTTGGCCTGGCGGTTGTAAGAATCGATAGGATGAGCTGATGGTTGAAAATTGCAAATTGAATCACTGCAGGCTATGCCATCTGAATGGTGAAGTATGTCTAGTGTAGAAAAGCCAAACTATATAGGAGTGCACTCAATAGGGGGAAACTCATTTTGGCTTTTCGCCTTGGATTATAGCTAATAAATGCGGAAAGGATTTGTAGACTACGGCATTGAAAATTGGATCCAAGGAAAGTTTTAATTAGAAATAATCAGAATTATATATGTCTGGCAGTGAAAGTTTAATGAAGCAAAATCATAAATTTATTAAAACGGACTGTCGCAAACGTTTCCTTAATTTAATATAATGAGAAATGATTCTAGTTCAAAGGAACCAAAATTCTTCTCAGGTCAACAGCATATCCTCTAACAACTCTATTACATCAGCCCCATAAATACTGATAAGACCTCATAATTTATTAGCATAAGACAAAATGTCACGGTAAATAAATAATAATTGAAAATGTACTTACCAATTTCACTCAATAAATCCCATTCGTCTTGCAGAAAAGCACCATAATGGCCACGTTTTGCAATCGCCTGTGGACATCCAAGATTTATATCGATAGCGTCGCAATGGTCCTGTGCTATGAGGGCCGCTTCCAGAATTGTCTTTGGATCGTTACCGCAAAACTGAAATCACATATACATATGTATAGCCATAAAGTGAATCAAAACGTACGAGCACATAGGGACATGGAAAATTAGTCTATTGGGACGTTGTCACTTCCCCATTGACCCTTTTACACGAATTTTGCAAGCTCGCAACACATATTACATTATGGGGGCCATTAAGGGACTATAGCACCCGTTTACCTACCTGAATAATTAATGGCCTATCTTCGGGACATGTCTGTAATGCTTCCTTTTGATATTTCGGATCCTTGGCGAACAAATTACTATGAAACATGGGCGAGTAGCAGAGTTGAGCCTTGTGACGGCGACACAGCATTCGCCATGCTAACTCACTTTGGTCCACCATGGGAGCAACCTGTAGTATGGAAGGATATAAAGAATATTTTAAAATAGTCTGAAAAAATTGCGAGTTTCGACTCATATGTGATTGTATATTCCTAATTATAATTGCGAAATGTCAACCTTTTTCAGACTAACTTTTGTTTACAGCCAAACACTGTCGGGACACACACAAACCATAATGATGGATCTAACAAATTTGAAATTCAATTTTTCATCCACTTACCACGTACTTTGGAGCACCCAACACCTTGTGGTAGAAGTCCCAACCGGACACATTTTCCTTCGTTTTCATGTTATCCTCGTCCGTTCGTGTATGCTCTTTGATCAAATGCTCGTCGTTGTCGGTTTGAATTCCGCTGCAAATGAATGAACATTCAAATTAGAGAGGCAAATCTCGAAATGGCAGCCGATGGCGAAATAGCAAAAAGACATTCGAAAGATTTCGGTGCGCTCTTTTGGAATTCATAATTAAAGCATTAAAAGTTCGTCCATGAATGATTGTGGCTCCTGATGGAATCCTCTTTTGTACTCTATACTACGACGCGGGCACAAAGCATGGCCACATTTGCCAATACATATTGTATGTACAACAGAGTCAGAAAAAGGGAGAACGACGAATGGCGAAAGTTAATTTTAAATTCTCATGTTTGTTTTGCTCGTCGTTTGTTTAAAAATGCAAATTTCCGGAAGTCTTTGTATAGAAAGGCGATGCAGGAAGAGAAAGAGGAGAGAAGCACTCCGGACAGTGCTCAACGAAACTCTTAAATTTAGCGAACGTTGGTAACGTGCACAAAAGGTATGAATGCAAATCAGGTCACATGCATTATTCTGACTTTATCAAAGCCCAGAGACTTTGTTTCAAAAGTTGAATAATCGTGGAAAAGGACGATGGTTAAACAAGAGAAAAATAAAGTGTATCTTCTGGCGTTTTGGTTCTTTCCGTTTGTCTAATTCGATAAAACTGAGGTTTACGGATTTTAAGCAAATTTATCCTGGCCTGATGTGATGTTGCTTCAGAAAGACTGGGATGCAGTCAGATCCAGTGGCGCAACCACGATTTTGTGCTGGAGGGGGCCATCCTTGTTACTGGACATTGGAGTTTGCCTCCACAGGGTGAGTGATGGTGCTATTTTCCAGTAATGACGCTATACATTGGTGTTATAAGCTCCCATTACATCCATGCTTATCCACGCCTATTTTCATTGGAACAGAAACGCCCGTTAGTTTGACGTTTTACCCGTAAGGTTCAGAGGGCAGATGGGTCAAACACAAATGACGCACCGCAATTAGAGTATAATTGGCGAACTCCCGGTGCTACACGAGAAAAATAGGAATTTAGGCGCAAACAGAACCTCAGAAGTTGAACCGATTGATTTTGAATGTGGATCGCTTTGATTGCGGGTAATTATGTTAGGTATGATAACATAAAAAAAATATAACAATCCAGTTGATTTTTTTACTGGAAAATACTTGCACAACAGCTTGGCTTAAACGATTTTTACAAAATTATACCAATGGAAATGAAATGAAAAATTCAAATTTTTATTCGAAATGTCTCACACATGTTTCAGTTGTAAAATATTTAGAGCTCGGTAAAAATCGTAATATCGAAGGAATTTTTGTGTGAAGCATTTATGTATGTTTAAAGACTTTTTTTCCGAAAAAAAACACTTCTGACCTAATTGCTTCATATTTCATTAAGCAATTTTTACTTTCCCAATTTCTGGGTCTGGTAGGCAGTTAGGCCCCTCCTGTGGTTGCGCCACTGGCCAGATCCAAAACAATAGGCCCCTAAAAACAAAACCGACTTAAAAAAAGCAAGCTTGTAGCAGGTTATTCTGTTTTGTTCTGGATCCAAAGAAGCGCATAGCTATTTGAAATCGGACGAATTACATACACTCGACAAAAAACAAGCACTTGCTATTTTCTATTATATACTACCTAGCACCTAGAAACGAAAAATATTGACTTTCGATGAACGGATCAGTAGACCTTTTCCTTGGGTTTATCTGCCTTCTCCTCCCCTTCTCTCGGAACCTATAATTTCAGTCTGATCTTATTTAGTACAGAAAGCGGTAAATTTTGGGCTGAACCGATAGATCGAGGGTGACTATGGGGTTAGGGATTTCAGATCCATTTGTAGGAAGTCGAGAATCATCAATATTGTTAGGCGTTGCGGAAACTGCAATTTCAGTTTTATGCCATCCAGCCTGTGGCTGAAAATCTGATAACCAACACACTCTTCGGCATGGCCAGTTTCAAGTCGGTCACTATTCTAAGGTGGTACATGTGAACATTCAATGACTATGAATTCCGTCCTATAGAATCGAGAATATCCAGATCTTACGAATATTGAAATCGGTAAGCTTCTTAGGAAATTCCTGTATATTATATGCCTTGTTAGAAACTCTATCTGGCCCTGGACCTTTTTTCATCTTTTAATCTGGATGCTCGATGATAGACGATAGTGATCCTGGCTGCACAACGCAACTAAAGGAATAAAGTATGTATATGTTGACCCCAAACTTGCATTACCTGACAATTGAAATATTGGCTGCATTCAACGAACAAAAATGTACTAGAAAAAGCAACGACACTTACGGACAAAAGTATCGACTCAACCTATAAAAGTACGTTTTCCTCGGCACGGCCCCAGCAGCTCTAGCGACTGCGACTCGCCCATTGCATATAAAAACTCGTTTTTTTGATAATCGCTTTGCATAGCTCCACAATAAAAATTATTGTCGAATGAACCGCACGGCTCTTGTTGTATATAATGCCCGCATGAGTGGTGAACGTGGGGCACTCGCTTGTTTGTAGGCTTCGGGCGACGTCTGCTTGGGGAAGGGTAGTTGTTTCGCACAATAGTCGTACTGATTCGACTGACACGAATCTGTCTGTATATAGAAAGCAGTCACGGGACTCTTATTGTACATAATGCATGCACGAAAGGTGAACGTGGTGCGACGGCTGCTTGGGGTAGGGAAGTTGCTCTGGAGCCGCTGGAGTCGCCAGAGTCGCTGCGGCCGGGTCGAGGACAACGTACGTTAATCGCATATACCTATTTGCACGTGCTTTTGAAAAGTACGACAGTTATCCATAAAAGTCGTATGTAATTTGAAAGTTTGAAAGCTTAGCTAAAAATGCCACTTGTAACAAAAAACTCAGAAAAATTATGGTGGCTAGCGGTCAGGTAAATTACTCCTATAAAAGCGCCCGTGATCGGTTTCTCTTACATCTATAAGGTAATACGTCGCCTGATCAAGCGGCTCAAGTTGTAGCCCTATTGTCCAAACGTCTTAGTCAGCGAACCGTCGCTCGCCGTCTTGGAATGAGTCAGTCTGCTGTCTCGAGAATTAGCAGGAGAGACCAAGAACGGGCCACCCTCGATCCACTTCAGAGAGAGACGACCGTTTCATTGTTACAAGTACGTTACGAAATCGGTTCGTCACGGGTGTTGCGGTGCAGCAGAACCTGAGGCGTGTTCGCGAAGTAGCCGTCAGTGCCCAGACAGTGAGGAGACGATTAAGGGAAGCGAATATCACTCCAAGACGGCCTGCCACGGGCCCCAAATTGACTGCACGGCACCGACAAGCGCGCCTCTTATTTGTTCCAGATCATCTGAAAGTCCAGAATGTGTGTGCATGGCAGTGACAGAAGATGCAGTCTACAGGCGTTTCACTGCTGTTTCACTGAAACGGTTGCATACGGCAGCGGTTCCTGTATGATGTGGGCTGGCATTTCCTTAGAGGGAAAAATGGGGTTCGTATTCGTGCCCGGATGAGGCCGAGGAGCAGGGCTGACAGCTGATCGATACGTTACCGATATTCTCCGTGCCCACGTTGTGCCCTATGCAGCATTTATTGGCGAGAACTTCACGTTGATGCACGACAATGCCTGGTGTCACGCATCGCGCCTCACTCGGCAGTTCCTGAATGATGCCAATATGTCGACACTTAACTGGCCTGCACGCACTCCAGACATCAATCCCATTGAACACTTATGGGACGAGCTCAAGAAAAGAGTCCGAGGCAGAAATCCAGTCCCTTCGTCCACTGAAGAATTGAAGGCAGCCCTATTAGAGAAGTGAAACAGTATTCCTCAATATACCATCAGCAACGGGATCACATCAATGAAGAATCGACTGGATAAATACTTAAGTTATTTTCCAACAGTTTTTGTTTTATTTCCAAAAAGCTAACCACAAACCATTTTCATACTTTCCCATTTTCCCTACTATTTCGTTCAAATAGCATTTATTTTAAAAGTACTCACCAAATATTGATTGAAATGGTACCAACATAAAGCTGAGGTGTCAAGCTTTTGAATGACATACGATTTTTATGGATAACTACCGTACTTTTCAAAAAACACGTACAAATATACGCGATTATAGGTTGAGTCGATACTTTTGTCCGTAAGTGTAGACAAGTTTCGTTTCTTACTTACATATGCTTCTGAACAATCGATCTACGCAGTTGCGTAGATAGCTTTTCAGAGAGGTAGGGGATGATTTTTCTCATACTTTTTCGGTTATAAAATTTTGAATTTCAGGATAAAAATATCATCAAAAATCAAATGAAACATGATT
Organism: Microchrysa polita; assembly: GCA_949715475.1. NCBI lineage: Eukaryota > Metazoa > Arthropoda > Insecta > Diptera > Stratiomyidae > Microchrysa > Microchrysa polita. The sequence goes on along the minus strand of OX454415.1, from coordinate 40,707,169 downwards.
AATAATTTCCACGAAAAGATAAATATGCCAATTAACCCGAATTCGGTCACATTACTGTGGATAACAAATTCGATGACATTCACAATTAGATCATCGAAATCAATCTGTAACCTCTGTTTCTTAATTTTAAGGTCTATAAAAAATCCAGGAGCGCGTTCCTCAATTCACTCGTAGTCGTAGCTGTATAGTCATCTCTGACTACTGTCATAGTTGCGAGAGAACTTTCAGGGGAACAGATGGAAATGTCTCAATAGCCGTTGAATTCAAAAAAAAGATTTTTACAAAATAATTTCGAAAAGTTAAAAAAAACAAATTCGATTGAAATACGATCAATAATTTCTACGAAACGGAAAATATGCCAATTAACCCTAAATTAACCCCGGAGTTTTAGAACGACGGAAAGTGAACGTGAGTAACTATTTTTACTCAGATCGTATAAAAGGAACGCGCTCCTATTCCCTTAAAAGTTATCTCACAACTATGACAGTAGTCAATGATGACTACAGCTACGACTACGAATGAATTAAGGAACAAACTCCTGAAAGCTCTCTCGCTATGACAGTAGTCGGAGGTTAACGGTGGACACTTGCTTCAAGAAGACGTTATCAATGGAATAATTATGAATAAAAACTGACTGACTTTTATTGAAAACAATATACTGGCATTTCGATAAATTGAGCTCTAATTCGTTATTGATACAATAGGTGTGGAAGTAATTCAGGTTAGATTGAAGAATATTAACATCGTATGAATTGGTGACTGTTTTGAATATCTTACAATCATCTGCAAAAATCAGAAATTCAACCTTGTGAAATATCAAGGCCCATTCTCTCGTAGATCTTATAGAATGGTTAGTCTTATCGCCAAGAGAAGACACACACAATATTCAAAAAGCATCTCCATTATATTGAATTGATTTTTTGTTAATTTTGCATAGTTATGTTATCTTTTGCTTATTTACGCTGTTGGATGAAAGTGCGCAATGATTTTCTCAATCTAAGATGATGGCTTAACTAAGCAAAATATGGCGTAGCTATGCAAAATAAACAAAAATTCCATTCAATACAATGGAAAAGCTTTCTGAATATGGTGTGTGTCTTCTCTACGCGATAAGACTAATCAGCCGACAGGTACTGAATAAGAGCTATCAGAAACCCGGCCCAAGTGTATATCGTTTATAAATAAGAGAAATAAAAGTGGCCCCAAATGGGAACCTTGTGGGACGCCTAACGAAGGAATGGTTTTGATGCATGCTCACCAATCTTCATAGTAAAGACATGGTCTTTGATGTAACTATCAAGCCAATTAAAAATGGGACTGTAAAATCGAAAGTTATTTTGTTTCTTGGGTAGAATGTTAAAATTAATTTTGTCGAACGGGTACGGGTACGGCAGCCCCATGATCGCATGGCTCCTTTTTATCAAGTTTTACGTATATTTTTGCGGCATCAATTGAAACATATTTGTGTGAGGTTTGGTTGAAATTTGTGGACAAATAAAAAAGTTTGTCCTAATCTTGGGGGTTGTGCTTGTATGGCAGCCCCATGACCCCATGATTCGATTTCATTCATTTTGGCATATGGCTTGTGACATCAATAGGAATACATTTTCATGAGGTTTGGTGTAAATTGGTGCCCAAATAAAAAAAGTATTTCTTAGAAGAACTTGATTTGGGGGACTAGGTTTGTATGGCAGCCCCATGAACCCATGGTCCAACTCCATCTATACATGCATATGTTTTGAATCGTCAATAGAAACACATTTCTGTGAAGTTTGGTTGGAATTGGTGCCCAAATAAAAAAGTTTTTCTTAGAAGAACCTAATTTGGGGGACTAGGTTTGTATGGCAGCCCCATGACCCCCTTGTCTGATTTTAGCAATTCAAACTTTTCTTCCATATCAACGGAAAGTACCCTGAACACAAAGATTTGTTAAAAAGAACAAGGAGTGGGCAAACTAATTGGTTCGCAAAATTTTCAAAACAATTGAGGGGATACCATCAGATCCAGCACTTTTTGAAATATCTAAATTAATTAGCTCTTTAAGTAAAGAGTTAGCTTCGATTGATAACTGTGACAACGAAAAATTGTTATTAATCAATGGTGGCTCGAAAGAATTATTATCATTGCAATATACTTTTGAGAAATGATCTGCAAATAAATTTGCTATTTCTAGGTTATTACTTGGGACCCTCATCTGGATAGAATTCTAACAATCCGCCAAAGCCGAAAGGACTTGGGCGTAGCCAAGTGCAGGGATGGGTGCTTACCCTCCCTGGCCGATAATCACGGTATTTTTTTAAACTGCTACACTACTTCATGCAAAATCGCTACACTACGTTGCTTGAGAGCGTAAAAATGGGGGTTTGACACCTAGAAATTCACGAAAATGTCTGGACTACAAGTAAATAATTGAGTGTTGAAGATGATCACTTGCCGCCAGGTATCAATTCACATTTTCAGTCTCGGGGTCTCTGATATTCTGAGACAGAGAAACTAACAGACTGTCATCCGCACAATGATGCTGATAACAATGATGATATTCCCCGCAGGCTTATATTTGCGCCATCACAAAGATGCTTAAAGAAATTATTGGCTACTTTTAATCTTTACAGACAACATTCCTTACACACCAAACAATTTCTTCAAAGATTGGGTAAATTTTTTGAATTCTCATCGGTTACTAAACATCACTACAGATTCAAACCAGTTGCATACCGGCCCCAGCCTCATAGTAGTTTATTGATTTAGGGATTTAAATCCACTAGAGAGTTTCCTTCTCTCCCCTAATTATGCTAAGACACCCAAGGATTTAATTCCAAATTAACGCAATTTATATTTTATAAATTGTCAAAGAGTGGATCTGATTTTGTTTAGTTAGTTGCTTCCACTTTGCCCAGGCCAATTTTATCAGGTTATACACCAAGAAATATTCTGCAAGATGTTAAATCTTCAAATTAAATTTTCTGAGGAAACTACAAAAAATTTTATTTCTTATTATTCTTAAATAAAAAAATAACAGGCGCGACAATCCAGCATTGGACTAAGGCCGCAGGATGTATTAGTGACATCCTATTTCCAAGATCTTATCTGCTTTTTGTTGAGGTAATGAGATCAGTATCACGCTCAGCAGTGTTACTTATCCCCATAAATGGGTACTCGTTTAACATCTGAATCAGATCATAGTCCGTCCCAAGCTCGTGAGTTCGAAAAACACCACGATCCACGGTGAGATTCGAACTCATGACCCTGAGCACCGAAGGTGCGCGCACTAACCGCTAGACCAGCCAGACTACTTACTTATTATTCTTACTAACATTTTAATTATTTTTTAAATCATTTCGGAACCTCTTCACGGCTGGTCCATTGGTCTGTCGGTTAAAGATGCTGTCTTGAAAAATGTCCTGTTACTCGGATTTGTCAACCAAAAATCATGACAATTGTATTCACTACAATGATTCAAACATTATTATAAATATCAAACAATACCGGAGGGGGTTTGAACCCCTACAACCTCTAGGTAGGATCGCCACTGCCATCCGTTCAATATTTCTTAAAGTTTTTATGGCCTTCCATTACTGATCTACCAGTTCCCAACAGAAAATTGTATTACATGGGAAAGTAACAATTCAATAAAAGCACTTAAAAGTCAATTAGTCGTCCATCGTTAATAAAAGATATAAACTTTAATGTTTATCCTTTTCCATGACTAGATGTTTCTATGGCCATCAAAAGTAACAAAGTATAATGAAATATAGCTACTATAATAAAGTACATGCCCTTTTCGGGTCCTGTTCGATTTCGTGCAAAAGACACATTAAACGAATTTGCATGTATATCCGTAGGTATGGCTAGGCAAATGAATTAAACAGTGACCGATGATTATACTGGGAGCGCATATTCTGCTTCACTGGAATAAGGTTAAGGTCATTCGTGTCATAGCGTCAGACAGACAGCTAGCCGCACCTTTTGCTATAAATAACGTAGGAAAAGTTAAACAATTTGATGTCTTCTGCACAGGAGTATTTGAGGAGCCGCGAGTTTTTTCTCGAATAAATGTAGTGAAATATTTTATGTGAAATGGAGAACTAAATTGCAAAATTGTTGTTGATATTAGTGAATTATTAGTATTTCCAATCGTTGTAGTATAGTTGGTGTAGTGGTTAATGCACACACCTTCGGTGCACAGGATCGTGGATTCGAGTCTCACCGTGAACGAATTCTGTTTATTGTGTTTTTCAAACTCACGACGATGTCAAACGAGTACCCATTTGTGGGGATAAATGACACTGCTGAGCGTGCTGTTGATCTCAACACCTCAACAAACAAAGATTTTGGAAATTGGATGTCACTAACACATCTGCGGACTTAGTCCAATGTTGGACTGTCACGCCACATATTTATTATGTATTTCATGATATCTTTCAATTCAAATACTAATCGAGTATACAGAACAGAATGAATCCTCATAATAGTTCGTCGACAGAGTTGTTAATCATATAGAAATTGTGTCAGAGAACTTTGTTAATATTCTCCAAAGGATCCTTCAATTTACATATTTCTAATTCATTTTTATTAATCAAAAGAACTACTACTACTACTAACTATATTTTTAACCCCATTGAATTTTAACATTTCCAACTGCTTACTAGAAAATTCACACCTCACAACATGATTGTCCCTCAGAAACGTGCTAATTTATATATTAAGTAGACATCTTGAAGTGAAGAGCTCCTTCAGAATAATCGTTCACTCGTCTCAAGAGGAACGCTACATCACTCATATATGAACTTAATCCTTTTGTGACTTCGGAGAGTCATGCATAGAAAACAAGGAGACACCGTCTTATCAAACTGTCTAGTCTGCTTTTAGAAAAGTAAATGAAATTTTGTAATTAAAATTCTCTCCTCCTTTCATCTTTTTTTTTTTGCAATAAGTTCCGTTTGGCTAATTTTCTTGCCGTCTCCAGGGAGCGCACTGCTGGAATCTACCGGCATAGCAAGACGAATATCCCAGGAGAATACGAAGCAACGAACTTATGAGAACTTATACGTGTTCAACCATGCTCATATGAAAGGGAAGTGTGTAGTTGAACGTAACGAAGTTTGCAAAAAAAAAGTCCAACCTCCGCCACCCCTGATTATGATTGATAAGCAACACGTGGAATGGAAATGCGTGGTAGAAGAATTACATGTCAGAATATTTTCAAGAGAACAAAATGTACATTACAAGTATACTCCTACTTCGTCCTTGTTTTATGTATTTTGCGCGGTAACATGCACGCGAAACGATTCAAAAGCAATAGTGCGGGTGGATCTAGTCTCTAGGATTTTCATTGCTCGTGGTCGTGATGTTATCATCAGGGGGCATAAGTAACGAGGAGTGTTTTGTGTAGAAGGGTTAGGGTACAGTAGGGTTTGAAATCATATAGACCAAAGCAGTACTGATATGTTTTTTGTTTGGGTTCTATGGAGTCTCTACTTCTACTCTTGGCATCCTACAGCTGCAGTACATTAAACAAGTTTAATTTGAAAGGTTATTATCCTGATTGTTTCACGAAAGGTGTGTTGTGTGTAGGTTGGGTAAGTTTTATCAGGGGGAACACACTATCGTCAAATCGCTTTCTTATGGGGTATTAAAGCGATTAATTCGAAACCTTGGAAGTGTTCGTTTGAAAGTTGCATGTCGTCTAAAATTGAATACCCACAGGTGTAACAAGCTTGAAACATATCCAAATCATTATGACGATAATCCGTCATAATGATGAAAGTTCGAAATTGAGCTGACACATATGTTTTGTCATTAGAATTCGTCATTTGCTTTTGACGTTTGTGTAAATGATGAAAATGTCCCTATCAACAGCGATATTTTGATGAATATTCTGCGTTCAATAATAATTTAAAGGCACATTTTTCTTGAAGAATTTGAATAGAAACGTGTAAAGATTGATAACAAATTTAATATTTTTGCAAAAATTCTTGTTCTTCATTTTTGCAACAGATGGCGTCCCCTGTCATTATTGAGCAAATGATGGTCCAAATGTGTAATTTGGAATTCGTGCTAATGATGGTAGATTTTCGTCATAATGATGTATTTGCGTCATTCGCAGATATGTGTGTCAATGTTATAGTTTAAGGTTTGTATGTAGTTTATATAAAACCACACCGTGTGCATTTTTTCGCATTACAAATACAAAAAAAAACACGTTGAAAAGGAAACAAACAGGCAAAGAAAGTTAATCATTATTTAAACGAATAATTTGTTTTTTGTTGATTCTAATAAAAATTGTGTCGAACATTAGTACAATCCAAAATAGGCCCAATTCCAATAAAGAAAAAAGTTAATTCTGGAACTTAAATTAGGCCTCCATTAGATGACAATTAGGTGTTTTTTTTTGTAAAAACTGTGCCATAAACGATAAACCAATAACCAGTAAATTAACATGGCCTACACAAACAAGAAATGAGCGTGGTGGCGGTCGGTTTATCGCGACATAAACCTTCTTCCCGTGGCATCTAGCCAATGGTTGTAGTACATATTAGTTATTGTTGTAATGAACTTATTCGTGATAAAGCGCCCCTGGTTTTTACATCTGTAACATTCCTTCCGGGTTTGGTCAGACAAATTACTGGGTTTATTTGGGTTATTTTGTTATTGCTGTTCCAAGTACACTCGACATCAAAAGTATCAGGCCACCCGCAAATTTCGAACTCTAACCCAATTTTCTCAAAAAGTATTAAAGTTACTACTATGAAAATTATATCTACAGGAAGTGCATTATATGACGATTAAAATGAATGCAAACACATTGACATTTATTAATTTATTAAGCGTTTATTAAAGATTTTACAAATAAGAGTCGTTTCGAGTCGTTTTTCGGTCTTCCAAGTGAAAAGCTCAAATTCAAGCTGAAAACAAAGTACCAATTTAAAATAAAGTGTTTGGTCAGTATTCAGTGTTCCCTCCCCTTGCTCGAATAACTGCTAGCATCCTTGTATTCATCGACCTCACGAGGCTGATGTGTCTGTGTCGTATTCATTATTGGTTGACAAAAGTAGCAAAAATACACACGTCTAAAAACGCAATGAATAACAACTAAAGAAATTCTAAAAAATATCCTATATCCTCACTGTAGAAGAAAAAAAATGTAAGGGCGAACTCTAGTCATCAGCCACCTCGAGTCCAACTCCTTGATGGGCAAGGTCCATGGTGCCCTGGGCACACCCATCCCCGAGGTACACTATTCGCTAAAGACTTCTCTATAGCAGGTTTGATCCTCCTTCGGCCCACTATTGGTTAGACCTCACGTACAAATTCAGATGTGCACATCCCAGGCTCGTTGGACTCGGAAGCGCGCTTTTCACATCCAGGTGGCCCCTTCAGTATACTAGTCAGCGATTCGATTCGGGACGTGTGGTCATCAATCCACAAACTAGTTAGATATAGGCGCGTAGGCATCTTCCACCAAGCCCATTCTCCCTAACTAGCCCCTTTGAGGCTCGGGTTATCCGAAGCTGCCAGCTCCGAAGCTCACACGATTAACCATATGGTGAACCCGTCCACCAGGGAACACCGTTTATTGTGCTCGGCCTTTAGTGACTTTCCTCCCGTAAGTCATGGGAGGAGGTCGGTCACGCCAAGAGCTACCCGTACATATCTAGTAGGCTCGGGAACGTTATCGCCCGAATGGTCTTTGTACAGATCCACGCCATGGCGTATCAACCCTACCTCCCTGCGCTGCTAGGTACGTGGTGTCCCAACTCACCAAAGATATCTGTCGCACTACACAGCCATTTTGACTGATGTCACAAGGACCTAGACAAAATGTACAAGTTTACCATCTACGGGTATACCGTCAGGGAAGAACCTAGCCTTTCGGCCTTATCTCCCGGCGTTTACTGACAGGGTCGTTTTGTCAGAAGGGGATTTCTCCATCCGGCGAATGCACTCACCTTCAGGAACCCAACCTCGGGGTTGCACCTTGATGGGGAAGGACCATGGTCCCCTGGGCACACCCATCCCCGTGGTACACTATTCGCTAAAGACTTGTCTAGCAGGTATGATCCTCCTTCGGCCCCCCCTTGGTTAAGCTTCACGTAAGAATTCAGATGTGCACATCCCAGGCTCGTTGGATCTGTGACTACTCGTCTGCTTAAAGCAGACTCGTAGCGCTGCTTTTCACATCCAGGCGGCCCCTTCAGTATACTAGTCAGCAATGCGATTCGGGCCGTGTGGTCATCAATCCACACACTAATTAGATATAGGCGCGTAGGCATCTTCCACCAAGGCGATTCTCCTTAACTAGCCCCTTCGAGGCTCGGGTTATGCGAAGCCGCCAGCTCCAACGCTCACACGATTAACCGTATGGTGAACCCCCCACCAGGGAACACCGTTTATTGTGCTCGGCCTTTAGTGACTTCCCTCCCGTAAGTCATGGCAGGGGGTCGGTCACGCCAAGAGCTACCCGTACATAACTAGGGAGCTCGGAAGCGTTATCGCCCGAATGGTCTTTGTACAGATCCACGCCATGGCGTATCAACCATACCAGGGGCCTCCCTGCGCTACTAGGTACGTGGTGTCGCAACTCACCAAAGATATCTGTCCCACTACACAGCCTTTTTGACTGATGTCACAAGGACCTAGACAAAAAAATGTACAAGTATACCATCTACGGGGTTTTCCGTCTAAGGGTCACCTAGCCTTTCGGCTTTATACCCCGGTCCTTGCGAAAGCGGTTTGAACCTCCGGTTATTTTACTGGCACGGATCTTGTTGCCAGATGGGGATTTCTCCATCCGGTGAATGCACTCACCATCAGGAACCCAACCCCGGGGCTGCATCACCAGCTCGATGTTTTGCTTAACAACCGACAGCCCCCTCGAGACCAACTTCAAGATGGGAAGGGACCATGGTCCCCTGGGCTCACCCATCCCCGAGGTACACTATTCGCTAAAGACTTCTCTTTAGCAGGTGTGATCAACCTTCGGCCCCCTAATGGTTAGGCCTAACGTTAAATTCAGATGTGCACATCCCAGGTTCGTTGGACCTGTTACTACTCGTCTGCTTAAAGCAGACTCGTAGCGCTACCGTTCACATTGGGACGGCCCCCATCCGTTTACTAAGCAGCAATTTGACTCAGGACGTGTGGCCATCAATCCACAAACTAGTTAGATATAGGCGCGTAGGCATTTTCACCAAGGCCATTCTCCCTAACTAGTCCCTTCGTGGCTTGGGTTATGCGAAGCCGCCAACTCCGAAGCTCTACACGACCGCTTATAAAGGACTCCTCCCCTACGAGGAGACACTGCGTATCGTGTTCGACTTGTATGACTGCCTTTCCGAACGAATAGGGAAAAAGGTCAGCCATGTCGTGAGCTACCCATACATGACTCGGGAGCACGGGAGCGTCATCGCCCGAATGGTCTTTGCACAGATCCACGCCATGGCGTATCAACTATACAAGGGGCCTCCCTGCGCTGCTCGGGTACGTGGTGTCGCAATCCACCAAAGATCTCTGTCCCACTACAAACAGCCTTCCTTGGCTGAGTGTCACAAGGACACAGACCCCCCTGAGGGAAAAAAAATGTACAGTAGGATTGTTTGTTAATATAACCAAAGCATTTGATATGGTTTGATATTTTTCTCAGTAAACTTGAACATGTGGGGTTCCGCGGCTTTATGTTAAACTGGTTTAAATCCAATCGCTCGAAAAAATACCAAAGACTTAAAATCGCAGAAACCAGAAGTAAGATAAAATGTCTGTCGTTGGGGGCTCCACGAGGGTCTGTCTTGGGACCAATTTTATTTTTGGATTATATTAACTCATTGTTCTATCAAGATTTTAAGGGTTCTTTAACGGCATTCGCTGATGATATAGGGTGTACTTATGGCTAAAAAGCTTCTTGAATCTATCTATTTATCTGATATGATCCTGTCGATGCGAAAGTAAATAAAAGCGACTAAATTTTGAATACAAAAACGTTATATGTATCCAAAACTTTGATTTATTTGCATGTTGATAATATCAATGACATCTCCCAAGGATGAGCGAAAAAGCGCCAAACAAAATATTCAATATTGAACATTCGAATTTTCCTCTAGATTGGTCTTATACGGATATAACATGCCTAGTACGATATACATACGTTAATGTTCCATGTAAACATTTACATAGTTGATTGACTTGAATAGTACTTTACTTTTGAGTATAGCATACAGATCTACTAAAATGTCCTTATCTGCTTTCTGAACAGTTTGCTGAGTTCTACGATACATCTTTGAATATATATCAAGGAAAGGACTATCTTTTCTCCACCATCTTGTCGCGCTGACTACATCACTTATACGAATGAAAGCACTACGCGACCTAACTTCAAATATACTCGTATATCGTATCGATTTCAAAAAGATGTATTCAAATTGACAAGAGGATGAGTAGGCCAAATTCTCTTATTGCAAACATTTTCGTCTCTCAGCTTTTGCTCGTCCACCATTTTCAGACGAACGAAAAAAAAAGAATCATCAGATGTTGGCGAAATAGAGTGGAAAGGCTGATGAAAAATAAATATCGATTTTACTTTGATGCATGGTAAGTGTGGGTGTCTGTAAATAAACGATAAATTGGGCAAGGTTGTAAATGAAAACAAATTCATACTGTCCGGTGCCATAAGTAGACCGGTCTGTGTAAGCAGGAAAATAGCCAAACAACAGAAAAATGCAGTATTGTCGGATTTTAGATATATCATTGGGAGCCTTAAAAACCTCCATATTTTGCGTTTTTTTTTTGGTTTTACGATAATATCTCGAAAAATAATCGTTCTTGAATTAATGTCTCTGACGATTTGATTAAGAATATGAAATTTACCAAGAGTAAAGCCTAAGATTAGTTGTGGGTAACAGACCCCCAGGTACAGCGTTTTACTAAAGAAAGCAAAAAAGCTCATATGGAATACTATCGCACTGGAAAATGGGGTATATTGTTGTTGTTACACTGATAATATGTAACACCTCAAAGGAAGTATGGCAAAGTATATATAAATCATCAGGATCGCTCTCTGATTCCAATAAGCCAACATGGACGGACAGAGATACAGACGGACGTCTCTCTGTCCGTCCATGTTATTTCACACTATAACTCCTGAAATAATGAAGCTAGCGTTTTAAAATTTTAGTCAGATGTTTGCTTTGATAAAAGTTTGGACCATATGTCAAATCAAACCAAGGGTTCCCCTACCTCCCATACAAATAACCCCTCCATGATACTTTAATTCGACCATAATTTCCGACAGAATATCGCTAGCTACTTGAAATTTTCATCAATGCCTAATTATGACATATACTATTTGATGAGAGGTGGCGTATGTGTTATTACCTCTGCTCCTACCTCACCTATAAAGCTATATTTTGCCTCGTGGGCATACCGTCAGCTCTAATGCGCCGCCCCTGGAAATGATATACACAATTTGTCTTGAATAATTAACATTAAAAATCCTTTGCTGATGTCGATGTTCATTCCTTTCAAGATAACGTACATCATAACAGCCCAATTATTAAAGCAACTGACACCAACGATTTAGCAGGAAAATATTGAGATTCTGACAAAAATTATTACCGAAGCCCGATTTTTGGGAAGCAATCAATATTTTAAAGATATGAATGCCTCTGACCTGAAACTTTGGTTACAAAATTGTTTCCGCAAAAATGAATTCTGCGATGCACACTTATTTCGGTGTACACCGACAAATATGCGATTCTGCAAAAGTGCAATGAATTTTCTTCCACAAATCACGGCTGAATGTCGAAAATAAATAAATATTGCACAAAAAGATTATTTATTGCCCTTTTTTAATTTTAGCGGAACGATATGTAATATCCGTTTTTTTATGTATATTGGTGGGTTTGTAGTTATTTAAATTTTTATTCTTCCTTAAAATTCTTTAAAACTAAAAAAGTTAACCGCACTAGCATCCACTTTTAATAGTTCAGGAGCGGCTGTGAAAAATACACAAAAGTAGTGAAAGTTTTGGACCGGCCAGAAATAAATGTTTATGAAAGAATTGTGCAAATGATTTGTATGGTAAATTTTACATTGTTTCAGACTGCACATCAAAGAATGAAATGCGTGCTACAACCACAAAATTGGGAAAAGCCGGGTTAACATAAAATTAAAATAAAGCCACTAACTCCCTTTGAAGAAAGGGTGTGTAGTAAAGTCGCCCCTGCAACTATAAATGGCGACAACAGTGTGTAGGAATTCTTCGCAAAACGTAAAAAGCATACTCATATTTTAAATTTTACAAATCAAGGCAGACATTTTTTAATGTAGGATCGAAGTTCCAATACGGGTGCATGCTTTGTATTTAACGTTTACGAGGGTAGTCTGATAAGTACCCAGCCTCCCCGCCTGATGATGTCTGTATCGCGAGAGCAATTTACTATCGTGTAGTATATTCTTCTAGACGGCAACTGTCAAAATTTCACGCAGGATAACGTGACAAAAAACCACGATCTCGTATTGGCAGACCGCCGATTGAAGGTGCCAGAGATAGCTGAGACAGTATGGCATTTCAAAAGATCGCTTGAGTCATATCCTGCATGAAATTTTGGGCATGAGAAAGCTATCGCTCCGACAGCGTACCGCGTTTGCTTACTCCGGACAACAAGCGCAACAGTGAGACCACTTCAAAGCAGTGTTTGACGATGTTTAAGCGCAATCCGAAAGAGTTTCTGCACCGTTTGTGACAGTCGACGAACTTGGATACACTGGTACACACCAGAGACCAAGGAACAGTCGAAACAGTATGGACTTCACTCGGCGGAAAGGTGATGGCCAGCGTTTTCCATGATTCACAAGGTGTTATCCATATCTGCTACCTGCAGAAAGGCAACACGGTCACAGGGCTGTAATATGCCGAATTATTGGGCAGAATTGAAGAAAAAACTACCCCACTTGGCAAAGAAAAAAATGCTCTTCCACCATGATAACGCACCGGCTCACAACGCCAAACTGGTCGTATTCTCCTGATTTGGCACGGTGCGACTTTTTTTTGTTTCCAAACTTGAAAAAGTCACTCGCCGGGCAGAAATTTCAGTCGAATGAGGGGGTCATCGCCGCCACGGAGGCCCACTTTGCAGGCATCGAAAAAACGTATTATTCAGACGGGTTAAAGAAGTTGGAGCATCGCTGGATCAAGTGTATCGAGCTAAAAGGAGACTATACTGAAAAATAAATTGCCACTTTTCCAAAATTTTTGTTTTTCTTTTGTAGGCTAGGTACTTATCAGACCACCCTCGTATATGCGCATACGGACCCACCTATGTGCAACCTATAGCGGCTTAGACACGGAGGGGGTACCATTAACTCAACTTTTACGGCTTTAACGTTACCCGAAACCCCAAAAAAGTATCTGATATGAAACTAACCCGTCGTGCCTTTTGTTTTGAGTACGCACACACTTATCTCTGATAAAAAATAAAAACGTAGACCTTTTCCAACCCTTTGGAGATACCCTGTTAGCTTTGTCCTACCAAGGTAGGTATTCGTGTCGAAGACTGTAACCATTCAACACATTTCTACCAAATCTACCAAAATTGATGTCCTTCGGTTGAGTCGTTCGTGAACAGATGGACGGACGGATGGACGGACGGATGGACGGACACAAATTGATTTTATATGTATTGACTCAATATCGTTTTTTTTTTTTAAATTAAATATACCATTTGTAAGACAAATTCACCTTTTTTACCATAATTTACTATGTATCAAATGTAATTAACGGTTTCACAAATGAAATTAATGCTTTCCAAAGTTGAATCAACGACTTTGTAAAAGAAGTTTATTTCAACAAGTCAAATTAACGACGCAACAAGAAGTGATTTTCTGAAAGATTATTTTGACTTGTAAAACATTTATTTTATTTGCAAAACTTATTTCATTTGATTTGCAATTAATTTGTATTGAGAAAAAAAGTGAATTTTTATTGAAAACGATATAAATAAACGTTCTACGATCCGAGTCTTCTTTTGACATAAGCCGAACCGAATGTCGAATGCCTATTTACACCGCATCTGTCAAAAGCGTTTAGGGTGGGCCGATTTATTTGCTCCCAAGTGTATATCTCTTAGAGTCGGCATACATATTCCAATCGATTGACCAATTAAAGTTCATTTCCGTGGAGAAAGCACATTTTCTGTGGAAAAAAAAATAATTTTTCCTACCGAATTCGGTAGTAGAACCTGTAAAATGAGTTTTCTCTACAGAAATGAGCTTTTATCAATTTGTTCAATTAATCTCATCATAGTCTATGTCGGCCTTTATAAATTCGATGAATTCAGTTTATATACAGTATAATATATGAACGCGAAGGGTTCTCCTGTAGCGACCACATTAACACCCTCCGTATTATCATCGATAGTGTTGATCGTCAGTACATCTGGGATGCCTTACGAAGACGAAATATTCCAGATAAGATAATCTCCATCATTAAGGAATCCTACAATGGAGCCCAATGTCACGTCTTGCATAAGGGCAAGCTTTCAGATCCTTTTGAGGTGCACAGTGGAGTTAGACAAGGCTGCATTTTGTCACCTATTCTCTTCCTTATTGTCATTAGTGATGTACTCGGCTCCGCACTTCAATTACATCGTAACAAAGGTATCAGATGGAAATTGTTTGATCACCTTCAACATCTTGACTACGCTGACGACATTTGTCTTCTATCAACTAATACGGATGATGTCGCTCAAATGACAGAAGCTCTAAATTACGCAAGTCGTAATGCGGGGCTGAAAATCAATGCTGCCAAGACTTAGCTCTTGAGCACATATCCAGGGGGGCAAAGCGGAATTTGTATTTCGGGTCAGGCAGTCGAAAAAGTTGATGAATTTTGCTATCTCGGGAGCGTAGTTACAGCAGATGGTGGAGCGGATGCTGATGTAAAATCACGGATAAACAAGGCTAGGGCGGCTTTCTTCAATTTGACTCCTTTCTGGCTAAACAACAATATTCCCAGACGCACCAAACTTCGAGTCTTCAATTCCAATGTGAAATCCGTGCTGCTATATGGCTGTTCAACCTGGAAGGTGACTAAAGAGATTACTGATAAGTTGCAAACTTTTGTAAATCAGTGTCTACCGCGCATCCTACATATTCGTTGGCCGGAGATCATTTCGAACGAGGATCTCCTCACTATAACTGGCCAAGAAAGGATAGGCACTTCGATCAAAAGACTTAAGTGGCAATGGATAGGTTACACCTTCCGAAGAGGGCCCAATAACATCGCAAAAAAGGCCCTGAACTGGAATCCACAGGATTCCGGAGCAAGACGCCGTGTTGGACGGCCAAGGAACACATGGAGAAGATCGGTAACGAGCGAGGCGAAAACGCTAAATCTTACATGGTCGCAGCTAGCGCCGTTGGCGCAAAACAGAACGAGGTGGAGAGTAGGCGTAGTTATTGCCCTATGCCCCACAAGGGGTTGACAGGAACTATAGAGAGATAATAGATGTAAATGTAAATTTTATTCAATTAATTTTCAAACTCAATTTGTCACGAAAGCCAAAAATGATCAGTCACATTCGATGTTTTATTAATATAACATAACGAGAAATAGAAAATAATGCGACTTAATTTGCCAAGATGACTGGCCAAACAAACGCAAATTTATTTAATTCAATTAATTCAACGAAAAAAGATAATATTTTGTGATTTAACAACGTCAAAGAGAGAATATACACATAAAAATATTAAAGCAAATAAGTTCCAGCATTTTGTCGATATAATCGTTCTTCCTCAAGAAAAGTAAGATTTCGAAAAAGGATAAATCAATCAATCATTATTCCAATTCAACCGTATGTTTTCGACTTGTGTATATTGGTGAAACCTAATGAGTTCCTTTCCTTATAACACTAATATATTACTTTTCTCAAAATAAAGGTCGTGAGTCAGATCGATTAACATCTTTCTACTTGCCATCTATAAAAAAATATCTTTTTTTTTCAGACATGCTAGATGAAAATAGGTTTCATTAGTATACTGTTACCATCATACTACATATACATACTAAAAAACACCTTATTTGCAATTTCTTGCTAATACATATTTAACAAGTTCAAATGAGTATAGAAGAAAAAGGGAAAAATCGGACGACTAGCATGTCTTTCTTTGCATTAGCAGTCTTCAGACAACATAGCAGAAACCACATTCATTTTTTTTTTCAAACCAAACCTATTCACGGTGAACAAGAAAAACTGACCCAGTTCGTAAAGATCCGCATAAGAAATATTGTAATAGCGTCATATACGATGTCCCTGCGTTGAACCAGAAACTTTCGAGGATATATGTTTATATTTGCACTACGTTAAATTACTATTTTATGGGCATGTAAGCGCAATGAAAAGAACTGCTTTGAAGAGAGTACCTGTAAACCTTCTTGTCACCTATTCAGGGATCATTCTCTCAACCAGCAAAACACACACAGACCAATTCAAATGAGTCTATGCGAAGATTCAACGATTCAAGGCATGCTCCGCACTCAAACCACACTTCTTGATGGACGAAGCGTTAAACTATTTTCCGGCTCGCCGATTTGCATTTTCATTCACAGCTTTTCCCTTCGGTAGATTACCGTCATTTTCACGCTATGCGTTAGTAAAATTTGTGCATTGTGCACTATAGGTACTATAGCCATTCGTGTATAATAGACATACTCAATTTCGCCTTTTTGCAGTAGAAAAATATGTTAAAAAAATACTTAGTTGAGCCGCACTAGCGCAATCATTCTGGGTAAATATACTCGTAAATACATACAGTCATGAAGAGAAAGGAGAATATGGCGAAGCGTGAAGAAAAAATTGCATTCAGTGCGAAAATGCTCAGAGATGTTGGTCGTCGTCATAACAAATTTTCGCACCACATATTACGTTTCTTTGCATTTGACTTATTGGCCTCAATTGTGTTGCACTTGAGCTATAGGCGAGAGAGAGATTCTTTAGGGCAATTAAGGTTGGAAGCAACAAAGAACGAAGTGGCGGTTAAGGACTACTGAGTTTTGTGTAGTGAAAGTTTTGAAGCATAGTGAAGAAGGTCAATTTCCATATGAAACGGAGTTGATTGGAGGAAATTGCATAATTCTTGTTTTCGGTGCATATTAATAAATACATGTACAGTAAAACACGGTTAAGTGCAACACGCTTAAGTGCAAAACTCGGATAAGTGCACACAATTTTCATGCACCATCCAATCAATACGATTTTCAATACATTTTTAAACGGATAAGTGCCTAACACGCTTAAGTGCACGCAATTTTTGATAGGGTTAACAAAATTTAGGCACGATTTATGACGGATAAGTGCACATGTGCATTTGAAAAATTTATTAGTGCAGACGTTTCGAACCAGTGGACTATTTTAAGAATTTATGCGATCCTAGCCGGAGGTACCTAATATTTACTGATTCAATTTACGAAAATGTTGAAGAAAGGGAAATCTACTAGATAATTTTTGTCTTTAAGTAAGTAAATCTGAGAGTTAAAAATTGTTCTTTTTAGGAACAGCTTAAGGCTATAAGATCAAACATTTTCTTGATAAAAAATGTATAGCAAAAGTGGCAGTCTCTTTGTCATTCCAGCGTTCATGTTAGCAGACAGTCTCCTCCTTTAGATCAGGACACCACTAAATTAGTCGTTAGGTTATTAAAAAATGTTGATTTTTCTTTTTTTGCGAAAAACATTTTTTTGGATGTTGTTTTCCCATTTCTGCAAGCAAGTGATAATTTGTACATCCATAAATTGTAATTGAAAAAGGAAAAAAAAAATGATTTAGGCTACACACAATTTTTGAGGTCCCAAAAGCCTACAAAAAGCTTGATTCGCAACATCTATGTTCGATGCTCTTGCCTCGATGTTCCCCCTCAAAAACGGCACCCTTGACGGGAATTGTTGCAATCAGCTCTTAGTGTGATAATGGTGGCAGGGATCACATTTCAAAAAGATGGGTAGTGCCCATTTGTAAATATTTCTTGCCAAAGTTCGAAAGCTTTAGTCGCTTGTACATGGCTCTGTCAAATTTAATTGTTGAAAACTATTGCGTTACTTGGCCCACAAAAGACTTATAATCCTACATCGGAGATAGTTTGTTCCGTCTTTTGCAAGGTATTATAACATTGACACACATATCTTCGAATGACGCAAATACGTCATTATGACGAAAATTTACCATCATTAGCACGAATTCCAAATTACACATTTGGACCATAATTTGCTCAATAATGACAGGGGACTCCATCTGTTGCAAAACTGAAGAACAACAATTTTTGCAAAAATATTAAATTTGTTTAAGTGTTATTGGATGAAAATTTCAACCAATGTTGTTGTTTTGCCGGAATCGCTGCTTGTCTTCGATCTGGTTGTTGTTTCGCCTCGAAAGCTGAAGATGATGATGAGCTTCTAGCTCGAAATATATTGGTCAAACGAACATTTTTGGGATTTCATTAACTACGGAATTAGCTTTCGAGGCGAAACAACAACCAGATCGAATTAAATTTGTTATCAATCTTTACACGTTTCTATTCAAATTCTTCAAGAAAAGTGTGCCTTTAAATTATTGAACAGAATATTCATCAAAATATCGCTGTTGTTAGGGACATTTTCATCATTTATACAAACGTCAAAAGTAAATGACGAAAACATATGTGTCACCTCAATTTTGAACTTTCATCATTATGCGGATTATCGTCATAATGATTTGGATATGTGTCAAGCTTGTTAATGGAATTATTATTGGTCTAAACCAGTGGCTCCCAATTCAGAAACCTGAAAATGGATCTCGACGGACCACCATTCAATAATAATGAAACGAATTAAGGTTTCAATTTTTCGGCCGAGGTATTGTATTCAAAAGCTAACGCTCTATCTCCCATCACAAATTGTTCTTATTATTTTATTTGTTATTTCCTACTTCAAAAAAAGTGGAAAAGCGCTTATCAATTCAAAATCCTTCGCATAACACATATACGTCATCTTGATGCTATAGTTTAAGGAAAATGACTTACTGAGAATTAGGTTCGGCTTCCATCTCTTCGAATTCGGAGTCAAAAAGTTCCTAATGCAACCGATAGTCATTACGCTGGAATTTGAATACTAACACCAACTTGTTAGGGAGCATGATTTAAGATTTGCCATGTTTGCCAGGTTGAGAAAAGGAGAAAAAGTGTTTTGTTCGCGTCAACACTAGCCTCACCAGTTGAACTTTTAATCGCATATGTGTCTTATCTCGAATAGCTAACTTCGATTAAAAGTTATCCAGTAATCGGTATAGCTCGGTCTTTAGACTGGGATTTGTGACAATGTTCAGCGCGAAAACCCTTTTGCTATCGAAAAAGTTCCAATAATTTTGGAATTGCGCTATAAGCAACCCATCGCCTTCCCATAATCACGGATAATGCAGCAAAGTAATTACTGGATAATCTGTTACATGACGATGAGAGCGCGTGTTTGGCATGTGACTTTAATTAGTCAGAAGAAAATGTAACTTTTTTATATTTACATATATCTGCAGGGTCTCCCCGCGGACCACCTACGGAGCTCTCACGGAAATAGTGGTCTTAACTAAGGTTAGAATGGATTCAAACTCGGTACCGGCTTTGTTCAATGCAAAAATATTATTGTTAATTTTTCGTCGATAAATATTAAATTGTGAGCTATTTTTTTTTCAATAATTTTTTTGTGGCTGTTTTGCAGTGAACACACGGTAAATATAACCGAATACTGCTTAAAAATGTCTTTAGGTTTGTTTGAAAAACATGGTCCTAAACATGGTGGGGTCATAAATTTGTTTTTTCTGTTTGAGCTCTTAAAATTGAAATTACGTGGTTTGGTTTAGACTGAAATAGCGAAACATTTTGCTTTGTATGTAAAATTGTGATTTCCATTCAAGGAGCACATACCTAATCCCCCCTGGCTGTCCCGGGGCTAGTAATTTAGGAATGAGAGATCGAGATGTTTTTAAATGGAGTCATTATGTTTTATTTAAGGACATATACATTGACCCTTTTGATAGGAATTGGTATTAAAATAAATTGAGTGCAACCAATTGCTAACATTTGTGTCTGTAAAAGAAGTGTCCCGAAAGAACTGTATATTGGATAGAACTGTATATTAGATAGTTTGTATGGAGCACTGATAAGTGCACAACACGCTTAAGTGCACGAAAAAATTGTGCATTATCGATGTGCACTTATCCGTGTTTTACTGTATACACATTGCACTTTCTATTTAAGGGCTTTTGTGCGTGGTTTTGGCGAATGTCGAACAATGTAGATCCAGCTTTATGCTATCAATCCTTTTACAGCTTAGATAAAAATTCCGTGGAATTCTGGAACTCGCTATAGTATAGTGACTTTAGCTCTAGACCCAAACATCCAAAAAAAGAGCTGACTTTTGATGCCAAATTGTTCTATAGCCTGACCGCATTACGCAGTAAAAAGTTAGACTTTTTTGCGCGTCACATTTGGGGGGGGGGGGGGGGGAGGGGTTGGCAAAGGGGTGAAATTATGATTTTTCGCCAATATTTTGTTAACTGTAATATTTACAGCAAAATGTTCTGAGGTTAGGCCATGGAACAATTTGGCATCAAAAGTCAGCTCTTTTTTTGGATGTTTGGGTTTCATCATTTTTTCAGCTAAAATCACTATACTACTACACGACATATTAAAAAAAAACTGAATTATCACTCCTTTACCACTCCCTCCTCCCTTAATTCGACGCGTAAATAAGTGTAACTTTTTACTGCGTAAAGAGGAGAGTACTCGTATATCAAATAATTTGACATCAAAACTACCCTTTTTGGGGATGTTTGGGCTGGATCTAATTGTACTGCATTATATACCGTGTACGCTCCGTATACGGGCACTCCCCATAACCTCTCTTTTAACCGGACAGATTTTTAAGTCCAAGTGCATACAAAATAGAGATGGTCGGCTCTACTATATGTGCAAAATGTGCATTTGAACAGGGCGCCAATGAAAATGGGCGGTCAACTCCCATAAGATGATATAGGGTATATTGTTTTTGTTACGACGATTTATGTAAAACCTTAATGGAGCCACCGGAGGTATGGCAAAGTATATATATAAATGATGATTCGAATAAGCCATGTCCGTCTGTCTGTCAGTCCGTGTGTCTGTCAGTTCGCACGATAACTCCCGAAATAATTAAGCTAGCGTTTTGAAATTTTGGTTAGATGATTGTTTTGATAAAAGCTTGGATGGTAATGGTAATGGGCCAAATTGGGCCAAGGGTTTCCCTACCTTCCATACAAATGACCCCTCCATATTTTTCGACAGAATATCGCTAGCGACCTGAAATTTCCATCAATGCCTCATTGTGGCATATGCTTGAAGTTGGTGGAAAGTGGAGAAGGTCTGACTACTCCTACCACTACATCCCCTACAAAGCAATATTCCGCCATATCTTTTGATAGAATATCGCGAAAAACTTAAAATTTATAGCAAATAATAGGTGTTGGATGCCGCTGTAAGATATTAAAGGTGTGCGAGACTCGACCCATCTACATCACTGTTCAAGAAACATATGTAGTGGTGGCATCCGTACTACTAATGATTTCAGCTCAATAGTCTGTTTAATTAATTTTTTTCGACGATTTTCCCCAGGTCTCGGTTGAAAGCATCAATATGAGTAGCACTTAAATAAATTACAGATACCAACGTACCTATGCAGATTTCGTTTAACATAACTTTTGCAATCATAAAGGCTATATTATCCATTAAATGGAAATCCCCTTGGATTTCATGCTTCTTCAAAATTCGTTTACCCCCATAAAGAATATCATCGACAAGAAACAAAGTGCAATCTCCCAAAATCCATACCTTATCCACTTCGGCTCGTTCAAACGATGTGTATTATCTCAATACGATGACATTGAGGACTAACTCACTTGTAAAATGGAAATGTTGAATTTATGCTGACATCGTCGCCGGTGTCGGGGGGGAAGTTTGGCTATTCCTTCCGTTGAGCATTACCGATAAAATTCCACTGAATTTAAAGACCCTCCATTTGCATATTTTTAATATAAATCCAATGTGTTTTCTATCCCAGAGGCTCGGCACGATGATACAGATGAGGGTACAAAAAAATGGCAGCCGTTGGCCAAATACAAAACTTTTTAACTTTTGACTATACGAGAATTTATTTCAAAACTTTATTCTCTTCGTAGATCTATTATTCTGTTATGCTTGTGGAGAAAAAAAGATATGTTTATCGCAGAAAATGCAAACCGAAATCAAATCTGATGTTTCTGGGGATGGAATTAACTTATATACGAATCACTGAGTAATAATTATGCCGAGTGATCTATCTTCTTCCTTGCCTCGTTCTTTATACCGCTCCATGGTTCCGCGTTGCTCGACCTGCGGTGTAGGCACATCGCCCGTTTTGGCGATAATTTCTCAGCATATTTCTACAGGCAGCTCTATCTTGGATCGTGTCATCGCCGAGACCAATGCGTTGTTGTTGCTTTTTCATTTGACATATCCAGGTGTTCTTCGGTCTGCCTCTGGCCTTGGGTCCATCAAGTGGAACTTCCATTGATATCGCTTTCTTTGCGGGGTTCTCAGGCGGACGCCGTTGAACATGGCAATACCAATCCATTTGTCGGTCTTCGAGCTTTTCGGTGATTGGTTGGTCTATGGACAAGCTGCCTCGGATGTAGCTGCTCTTAATGTGGTCCCTTTTCGTTACACCAACTAACATGCCTAACATTTTCATTTCAGTCGCTGCCATTTGTTTCGCGTAACCTTCATACATGGTCCAGCATTCTGATCCATACATGAATGCGGGACGTACAACCGTTTTGTACAACTTGCCCTTTAGCTTCAGTGGCATTTTCTTATCGCAGAAAACTCCAGAGTTTTCTCGCCACGTCATCCACCCAACCTTTGTGCGATGTTTGATGTCATCATCGCGTGTAGCTCCGTTGTTCACCATTGAACTTGGTACAAGACTTAAGCTGCTCTCCTTTGACGTACATATCTGGTCTCGGTGCATCTGGGTATGAGAATGGGCAGCATAAGAACTCAGTCTTTGTTATACTTACCCTCAGTCCATGCTCCTCCAGAATGTCACACCATTTTGTAAGCGCAGCTTGCAAGGCAAAGATGTTTGGGCTACTGAGGACTATATCATCAGCAAAAAGAAGAGATATTTCTAGGCCGTCGGTGACACGTGTTAATAAGTAGCACATGATGATGTTGAAGAGCAACGGACTCAATCTAATATCTAATTTGAAATTAAGTTAGGCCAGACAAAACTGTCAAAAGCTTTTTTTTTGTTAAAGAAAGTAAATTCGCGTCGTCTACTTACTGTACATGCGTTCTGTTTCATAAACTAAACTACTATCCTAAAATAATAATCATCTTGTCCTTTTTACCCCACAAGGTCTTTGCGATTAACATAATTTACTTTGTTTAAAATGCAGGGCTTGTTTTCTTCTTTTTATAGAAAACGATCGATATTTTCGCTTTAACTTTTAAATAGTTTTTTTTTGTACATGCACATAATTTTACATTAATTTCCACCTGAAATGCATCCACTCTATGAAGGTAAACGTGAATTTACCAAACGAAAAGGTCCACCTGACCTAATTATTCTCAAGTGAAAAATTCACTCAAGCAAATCAGAATAGCCAGACGAGGGTCTACTTTTAATGAATAAGCAATTAAGGAAAAAAGTGCCAACCGATGAATGTGACTTTCATCCACAGGAACTATACCTACTCTCTCCATCCATCGGAGGTGGCCTGATTTGCCAAAAAAGACACCATACTCTTAGTATATTCCTGGACGATTTTCCATATACTTTCACCAAAAAAGTGTGTCGGCCACAAATTAGTTTTTTTTCCACACCACGTAGCCTTGAGCAATTTAGGGGAGTGTTATAAAGTCCGTTGTCTTTATGAAAATTATGACTGAGCGCGTATTCTAGGATTCGGGATAAATTTCTTATACCCGCTGGTGTTGTGTGCCGTTTGTTCGCCACTCGTATATTTATATGGGTCAAAGTCGGATGAGGTAACCTTCGAAAGGAGATGCGAACGGGTGTGCTCTCGTTATGTCCAGACTTGACACGATATAGGCTTTGGTTCGTGCTTGATAATATTAATGGGACTATTCAGAATATACTGTATGTAGTATGAAATGCCATAATGGCGCCACTGTTCGCTCTTTTGCGAATAAGCGTTGTTTCCTCGTCGTTTCCTATACAAGAAGAAAGACAAGAAGGTCATATAGATTTAGTCAAGAGCCAGCGAGTTTTTCTTTTTCCAATTCTATGTTTTGCGGCAAAGCTGAAGATATTGATTGGATTCTATACGGAAAATTGCTGTGTCAAGGATGTGTTGTGTGTACACTTCGGTTTATCCGACTTTCATGATAGTGTTTCAGAATTAAATGAGATAGTTTCATTTATATTTATGCTGGGTTCGCGTGGATTAGGTGGGATGATGTTAGATAAGGTTTTTAAATTAAATCGGGTGTTTATGGTATTTTGTAGAACATTTGGAGTTTTGTTTGTCTATAACGTGATGTAATCATGACCTACACAGAGGGATATTTTCGATGTAAATTTGACTAAAACGAGTAATAACATTGAGCGCTTATATACCGGCTCTTAATTTAAACTATCTTAAAGCATTTTTGGAGATAGTACCTTTTCCATAGGGTGAATATACCGTCCTAGTCTAGTTCGCGTATTAACTTCTTCTTCTTCTTTTTATTCGAATTGGTTGTGGAATGTGCAGATGTTTAGAAATGGTTGATCTGACATTTCGATTATTTGGACAATATTATGATTGGAATTTGTTAATCTCGCGCTTTTTCTAACCAGGAATTTCATATAAACTTTGTAGCGAAACGAAAATCTAAAACGATATCATTCCAGTAACAAGACGACTTCGCTCTTCCTGGATAAATTTCAGAGACAGTCGCTTGTCTAGGCATTATGGATTGCCATCTGTTGCGAGCGGGACTAAATTTAGTTTCGATTAGTTAGTGCAGCCCGTATATGCCGTCCAAAAATAATTTAAATTTGTCAAAAACTTTTTATCTTTGCTCCGGTATATAAGCGGTCATTTACTAAAATTTCAAAAATGAATATTCATTACAAAATTAATAAAATTTTATCGGTTTACTGCAATGCATGTTGTGAATTTGACATATCGATTAGCTAATACAACTTTCACTACGATGCAATGAAAAAATTCACTACACAATTTTTAGTGAAAATTAATTGCAATTACAATAAATTTACAGCCGAAATCTAGTTCCCTACAAATGTTGTGAAAATATTATTGTCAAAAGAATAATATTTATTTTTTATAAAAATTGGTAGTTTTGTGGAATTGAGTGGTAGAGTGGTAGATATTACGTTTGAGTTTCCTTTTTTTCGTGGGCTTCCCTATTTTGCTAATTTAATTTTTTTGTCATACTTAATGTAATAATATTGCCAAGATTCAGTTTAATTTTTATTTTTCCTTCTAGGAGAGAGCATAAATGGAATGGAATCTTTCGTGCAGAGAAAATTAAGATTTTCCCGAAATTTACACGAAGTAATCGCCATTAAATTCAGACTGACTCTACTTTCAACTATAGTCCTGAATATCTAGTACGCACCGTTTGGTAACCAATTACTTTAAGATTTAAATAAGAAATAGCTACTAGCTTCAATAATTTTTACATTTTAAAAATAAAATCATTTTTACAAAATAAATGGGTATGTTACATAAAATTTTGGTGTTTTTCTTAACTGCAGTGAAAAGTATTAAATATGCACCTTGTTACTACTTTTGTGGTAAAATTTTATAGTGAACCAACGGTAATTTTATTAATCTGCAATGAAATTCATAGTGACAGATAGTTTAATTTCATTACTGTCAACGATAAACATTTACTACTGTTGTAGTAACATTTTACAGTAAGCGAAACTTAACTTTATTACAATTGTAATAGTTTTTCACAACGCGAGTATAGTTAATTTTACTACAAATGCGACGGGGTCAAAATTTATTGCAATTCTATAAAATTTATTACAAATTTGATAAAATCTCAATATTTTTTTCTCTCCGTGTAAATATACTATCTCCGTCTTATTAAAAAAAAATAGAAAACTTGAATTTTTCATTAATTTTTATCATTTGAATTTTTGATGAAAAACCGATTTTAAAATTTCTTTAAATTTTTAACGGGTGTATCTCGGAAGATACGAGCAACTTCGTAACGGCCGAGGTGGGTTTATTGGAAATTATATGTAGTTTCAGGAAATGTCATAAAGTCATATCTTGGATAAAATGTTTGGTGGTGCGGCAAATTTTGAAGTTGTTCGGCAAGTCGGGCATTTTGACACAATTTACAAAAACTGCTATTACATTGTAACGGTTGAAAATAGAGGGGTCCCGTTGTACATTAATTTTCCCCAAAGGAGCGACCTACCTACCATTAAAGTATCCTCCACCATGAATGGGACACCCTGTATATAAAAGAGGTCATATTTTGCGAAAACTCAAAGTAGAAATGATTTAAACCGGGTGTACTACTGTACTTTGTATTTTCACAAATGTGCCTTCATTCCCCATTGATACTTTACGCTGCAATTCCTTTCCGTTAAAGTCGCCCAGGTACGTCACAACCGGGTTGTACTGTAAATTAAATTCCCACAAATGTGCCCTTTTTAATCCATCAATTAATGCCTACAATCATTCAATCAAAATCCTTATACACCTGCTGCCGCAATTCCTTTTCATTTAATTCCGCCCCAGTACATTACGACCGATTTGTACTGTACACAACACATACTTTAAAATTTCGGAAATGTGCCCCATTCATTCATGCATTGACGCCATTAACCATTCATTAAAAATTCAAAGTCTGCCACAACTCGTTTTCTCATTAATTTATCCCGCGTGGTGCAACCCGTTGTACTAAGGCAGACGTGTCAAACTCGCGGCCCGCGGGCCGCATGCGGCCCTCCTCGCAGTTCTTTGCGGCCCGCGGCCATGTCGAAGCAGCACAATCTGTTTTAACACAAAAATGTTAAAATTGGTAATTGGAACAAATCCAGCCGTTGAATTGAAGTCTACAAAAATTACTAAAACTCGTTAGTGGCTTATATGAAAAATTATTTTAGGATTTTTTCTCCAAATACTACCAACAATTTGAGGCTGGTTATTTGATTTTATAAGACAGCTCATCTTTGTTGTACTGGACAATACTACTCTTCATGAAACTGTTCTGTCCCGAAATGCGGTTAATAAAAAATTGGTTGGCTTTACCGAACATGAATTGAGATTTATTTGGAAAAAACGGCAAAACTTTAGGAACTATGGAAATTTTGTGATTTGGCTTATCAAGCTGTATTGGTGCATGAGTTTGTTTAAAACCATATCACAAACAACTTTTTGTCTCTTTTAGCCACCTTTCTTACTGAAATTAATTTATTCTGACTATTTTGCCTCCTAATGTTATTTTGGGCGACCTGGATGACTGGTGCTAAAATTTGTTAATCATCTGTCCAAAATTTGGCTCAAAACATGTAATTATCAAAAAGTGGTTACTTGAAGATCAACCATATTTTCACGTTTCTGCTTCTTGTCTAATGTTCTTGAAGTACATTTTCGAAAGGAGGAAGTTCTCACGGATAATCTCGAAGCCGCTATAGTGATCCAGACTCTCTACCATATTTCAAAATAATATTCTGTAATCAACTTTCACAATACGATTACATAAAAGTTTTTAAAATTTTGTTCCTGCGGCCCACCTAAACCTGAGGAGAGTCTTTTTTGGTCCGCGCTAGGTTTTGACAACGGATGTGGTTTAGCGGATACGGATGCGGATGCGGATCAATGAAAATGTAAATTTGCAGATGCGGATGCCAATGCGGATGCGGATGTCATAAAATTTGCAAATGCGGATGCGGATTAGTTAGAAAAATATATAAAATAAATTTAACTAATACCGAAAATCAGATACATCTACACTAGCAACCAAATGGAGACAGAAAATAACAACCAAAATTTCATTTTGATGATTTTTTTAAATTTAATTATCAAAATCGGAATCTGCGCGTTTGAATTATTACACAGTCCATTTGAATTTCACAAGCAGTTGGTTGAGTTGCCATATTGAATAACAAAACTGGACGCACACCCAAATGGCGATCAGTTTGGATGCAATGACAACTGCCAGTTGGTTGTACGTGCAACAATCTGGCGATCAGTCTGGATGGACCTTTAGAAGTAAAAGTACAAGAAAGGGCCAGCTTAGCAAAATGTGTTTTTGAGTGCTAGACAAAGTCATTATACTTTCTTCGAATTTAAAATGCAGTGTCATAGTGGAAAGCCTTCCCTTACGCTTACGTTCACCTCGCAGGAACAACAATAATGCACTCTTGGACCGGGTGATTCACTAGATGGGAAATTTGTTTTTTATTGATATCCGCATCATATCCGCATACAAAAATGCGGATTGCGGATGCGGATGAGGATGTCAACATGAGGATGCGGATGCAGATGTAGAATTTGATGCGGATTATCCGCAGTTGCGGTGCGGATGCGGATATCCGCAACATCCCTAGTTTTGAGTTTGACACCCCTGTACTAAGGTGACCAACTTTCCAGAAGCCATTGCGGGACATAGTACAGCTAAAACAAAAAACAAAACGAGACTGAGGCTAATCTCGTGCGCCGCCTACATTTGGATACCCTTCACTTTTTTCGGGCTAATAGATTTTCAGTCGTCCCTATGATTTTTGTTCTGGTTCCATTCGTTGCTACATAATTCTTTTAACTTGTTTTTGGAATGCGGTTTCTATGGCAGCTCCATTTTTTCCCTTCTGTTTTACATAAGTTTCATGGCATCGATAAAATAATTTTTGTGTTAGTCTTGGTTGGAATACGAGGAAAATTAAAAAAGTTTTTTCTATAAAACCTTATTTTAGGTTAGGTTTGTTAGTGGAGTGCAATTAGCTCTAGACCTAAACATAAAAAAGTCCTGATACCAAAATGTTACATATACTCTCCTTGTATGCTGTAAAAAGTTACACTCGTTGGTTTTGTAACAAAGAGGAAAAATTATCGTTTCTAGCAAATATCTAGAAAACTAATTGCCTGTTCGCAAAATGTTCTAAGGACAAACTACATTTAATTTCTTTTGCAATGATATATAATAAATATTCTGAACCTTTTCTTGGAAAATTATACCTTAGTTTAGACCCAAACATATTATATGTAATTTACATTTCGCACTGTAACTCTAATAGAGTAAAGGTAGAGTGAAAAGAATTGGTGCGGATGCTACCAATTTAATGTGTTTAATTTATACGGCAAATGAGCTTGCTACGACCAAGGACAACTCCCACGCTCGAGTTAACATTGCTCAAACAAGCTTGCCTGGAAGTTTTCTCTAAATTACGTCAGGCAAATAAAATTTTGTTGAGTGCCTAGGACGAGCCTCTTCTTCATACTCTCCACCAAAAATTCCTTCGATAGGATCAAAACTAAGGATACCTCCCAAACAAAGAGAACCCGAAATCTGCCAAATTGCACATTTTATTCTTTTCAAAAGCTATCTAATAAAGACAAAAATATTTATGTTCTAAAGTCATCATATAACAATAATTAATAATAGTCTTCAGAATGTATATTCAAAAGTTTGTACCAAAGTGTGCCCATAAAGTGTCGAAAAATCGGGTTATACTAGTTGCAGCTTATAGTCCTGACACACCTAAACGAGTTTACAATCGAATGCAGTTTATAAGTCCAGCACGAGTTTATATGCGGTTTATAACGAGGTTATGAGCCGTTTGGAGTTTATGAAAGCTCTCGTAACCACGTTGTAACCCGCAATTGGATGGAGCTTTCGATTCATAAACTGCATTCTAACCACCAAAAAGCCCTTTTTGCAACAAAGTTAGCGTATGGCTATTTCAAAAAAAAAAGTCAATGTTCAAACGTCTTTATGACAAATACTGGCATTGTCTTGAGTTTGACAACTACTATGGACGTGGTTTATTCTCCAGAATTCCTATGGACAAACTTAAATTGGTAAGTATAAGAGTCAGATTATAACATTGAACATTTTATTATATTCGCGTAATTATCTTCCTTGATTTTAGAAGCTTAAAATGGTCCGAAGGGATCTTTACAAACGGCAACAATTAAATATTCGTCATTTAATCGAGTAAAATATCACAGAAAATGCATTTATTGCAAATGTATAATGTTTATACTCCACAATCTACTATGTATAATGTACATCTTCATGCTATGTGTATGAATTAATAAATTGATCAAATTGACTCAGTGGTATTATTTTTTTTAATTAGTCTTTTCACCACCGTCCGTTGTGAAATCCATGAATAACTTTAAAAATGCGGTAGTGTAGAGAGTAGAACTCTTCAGTTTTACACTCAACCGCCCAGTCACTGGAAGAACTGTTTAAATGCATTATAGCATATTATTACATTCTATACACAATTATTAGGTGTATACAGCAAATCCAATATAGATTGTTAAAACAACCATCCTGTTAAATATGTACACGCTACAAAAGTAAATTTACATTTTTTAAATGTAATTTTTTAAAAGCTCATTATTGAAATATTTATACTCTATTGACGTTCATAACCCGCAATTGTGTAGTGTGTCAGTGCTTCGGGGTTTAGAAAGCTCACATATTTTTGCAGTTTATAAAACGAGTTTATGTCCTAGTGTGTCAGGACTTTTAAAGGCAATACGTAGGTTTTCCGATACACCTTAGTACGAGCTTGTATGTATGTTCAATACATACATGAAACAAATTGTAAAAGACCCAAGGACTAAAAATTGCAAATAAGAGATCAAGAGCGAATGCGGTCGATTTAAAAAAAAATGCATTGACAGAGATCAGGAAGCCGATGTAGAGCGTATTGTGGCGCACATTTTGCTGAAAATTTCAGACTCCTGATAGCTGTCTGCATTCAGAACTTCCAGCCGTTCAAAGATGCGATCCAAGCATAAAAAAATACCGGCGTACAGAGGGCTGCGCCCGCAATACGAGGGTTTTTTAGAATTTTAATGCATAGTGAATATTTTTTGTACATATAGTTTATAAGCAATAAATAAGAATTGTGCACAACATTAATGAAATGCTTCCTGTTCCACCTTTAATTAGACCAATCCAAAAATAGATTTACTATTTACCCAGTTTGTATGAAAATACTCCAAGGAAATCTACAGGCATTTTTCGATTTAAGATTTCTGATGGCTTTTCCTCAGGCAAACGTAAGGATGGCTTGGCTTTATGAACTGAATTATTAGCTGTAAATCTACTGTTACTGTTTTTTTTTAATCAAGGAAAAGCAACTTATTAGAAATGATTGCATTGTGTCCCCTGACATAAGAGCCCACGCAAGCTTTCCTATGAGTATTGAACAAGAATACTTTTGCAACTACTCAGGGACACCCTGTTAACTTCAAAAATATTTGTGGCAAGTACTATTACCATTCTATGCATTTCCACCAAATTTATTGTTCATTGTTTTATAAAGTTAAAAGATATGCATTGAAGAAATGCTTAAGAGGCTTCCCTTACATTGTGAAAGGCCCTTACTAAATACTTACTTGGCTGTATTTCCGGTTTGGATACAGTTATTCGAATGAAAATTCTTAGACATATTCCCTACGTAATTTTCTAAAAACCCTTGGCAGAATTTTTATATTTGGAAACAAAGGGGGCTACACACGAACAAATTGAAATTTTACAAATTTACTGTTATTTACTTTTCCTTAGAAAAAGTCAACAGTCTTAATATTTAACGTATATAAGGTCATACTGACCAATCTTTGTGCAAAGTTTCATATCGATTCCCTATAACGGTTTAGAAAAACGGAGGTCGAAAAGAAAGTTTAACTTTAAACGCCAATAACTTTTTTACCAAGAGTTTATCTGTTGTTGTGGAATGTTGCTCTCCGAGTGATTTCCCGATTTACGGGCATATCAACTCGGAGAGTGCAAAAATGTAACGACATATGCCCGTAAATCGGGAAATCACTCGGAGAGCAACATTCCACAACAACAGATATACTCTTTGCAAATCGTGTACCCGCACTAAAGGGAAGCGGGACGGCAGCGGAGGGCTCCACGGCTGTATCGTGGGATGCGGAGGCTGCGTCCCAACCAAACACATTGAACTTTTTTACCGTTACTCGAAACTGGAAAATTTTAACTGATATGAGATGTACTCGTTTAGATCTTTGATTTAAATACCCATACGTTAATCTCCGATAAAAACTAAAAAAGTCGACTTTTTTTAAACGTTCGGGACACCCTGTTATCTTCTTTCTACCAACTTGTAAGATATTTGTGCCAAAGACTGTAATCACTCTACACACTCCTACCAAATTTCATGACAATCGGTTGAGCCGTTCGCGAGTTATTTAGTGAACAGACGGACGGACGGACAAAAGGACGGACAAAATCGATTTTATAAGGGTTTTTTGAAAAAATTCTAAAAAACTCTAAAAATTGCAAGCACAAACGGATTGAATGTTCCTATAATGCGGGACTTGAGGGACACTTCGGTTGTTTTTCGGGAGAATTTAAAATGCGGGGCTGGCCCGCAGGTACCGAGCCGGTTCGTGTCGCCTCGCTTTGCACTTTTTCTCGTATGATACACTTAAATACACATCCGAACGAGTACCGCATCTCTTTTTCATTAAACTGGTCCCGGATACGTTACAGCCGGGTTGCACTGCATCCATTTTGAAGGTAACAACTGCTACTCAAAGGGACTATAGTTTCAATAAAACAATCGTATTCATCTGGCAGACATTCATTCTACAAAATCACCAGCGAGTATTTTAATCGATTGAAAAGTCCCATAATACTTGTACTAGGTACGTATTGTTTATCCTTTATTGCTAGAAGAATAAACAAGTACACTTAAAAGCAAGTCCCTGTCCCAAAGACACCAGACAGTGCTGAATTGCTAAGTGCTACTCGATATACGATAAGGATCCACTCAAAGTCGAGAATACATTGTTTTGCTGGAGAGGGATAGACATATACAGTTTTAAAAGTGCTCAGGATTGTCCATACATTTTCAAAATAATTTGTGTCTCAATTATGTGGAGGAAAAATTATTTTACAGGTGATGTTCTATTCAACGATGCTTTTAGATTTACATACATATGAACATATGTATATGTATAAGGATAATAATGATGAATAATGAAATTAAATTGGGCAATCGTAAGGTTTTAATTTTAACACTTACTATGCATTGCCATTTTGTTAGGGACACTATGAATTATTATAATTTTTTATGTGAGCTTCATTCTGTTGTTGCAAAGCTGAAAGTTTCACGTCATGTCTGGAAGAAAAAAACATATTTTACTCATCCGTTGACATTAATGTAGTTTATGACATACATTAAAACGGCAAGCTTTGAGTATAATGCCGGCCCCGCACTGTCCGGGGTTTGCCAAACCTTGCGGTACAAAAGATCAAAGTTGTGGAAACACCCGCTGGGCAACAAACAAATAACGTTTGTTCAATTCCCCCATCGCCTCTGTATCTGCCAGGCGTAGGTTGTCTACAACGTTGATCTTTTGTACCGTGCGGTTTGGAAAACCCCGGACAGTGTGGTTGCGGCATAAGGTATCTGGACTATAATTGAATAACCCATAGTCGATGTAACTTTTATTCTGCAACACCTCTGAAAATATTGTCCCCTCTTAAGTGGCGTCACCTGATGTTTATTCTATAGATACGTACATGCTCTGAAACGCCGAACAATCTTATGCTAGACACATTTAAATGCCGCGTACGTCCTTTTACGAATACGTATTAAATTAATTTCGAAACTCCTCGTCGTGACACTTCGCACAAAACCATACCCAACCTATTCGAATAAGATCTAAAATAGCATCCCCAAGTATCATGTCTAGTACATACTAGAGAAGAATGGAAAACGATGGCAATAAGGATGAGTGGTATCCATGTCACGCGCACATTTCGTGAATTATTCGCATTACATCAGGTGCTTTCATGGCCCTTGTCGTCCCAAGTAACGTGAAATGGTCAGGATACTCGAGAGTGGAAATATCCAAAGGGATGCAATCATCTTAAAAATCTTGGGAATATCGTTATTTTTATCGTCTTTCTAACAGCTTATCGCTTGCATTTTACATGGATTTGAGGAGATGGCATGAAGAGATAATAAAAATTGGATTTTCTTTTTCGTATCCCTAGACTAGAGGGAGCTACATACGGATATATAAGGCACACTAATTAAGTGTATGAAAATCTTTGAAGGGAGAACTTTCAAGCGGATGTAATTTATCAGCCGCTAACATTACATGGATTACGAGAATAGTTGTCCTCATACGAGGAGGACGAAAAAAATATTGTTTACGAAGTTAATCTATTTTAGGGAAATGCACAACTTCAACATTAAATAATGAATTTTTTGAAAATCGTGAAGCTTCAACGTTTGCAATTGGCGGGGCATGTACAACGGATTGACGATAATCGCATGCCAAAGAAAGTGATGAACGCACAACGAATTGACGGAGCGAGAGTGCGTGGACGACCGAGAGCTCGCTGGGAGAACTCCGTAGGTGAAGACGCCCACCAGCTGCTGGGCTTCCGAAACTGGAGAACAAGGTCACGTAGTCGCGACAATTGGAGGTCAACGATTCAGGCGGCCAAAGCCCGATGTCGGGCTATCGTGCCACATTGATGATGAAATAATGAATATGTCGCCGGTTACAAGGATATTTTTTATTAAAAAATAGAAAAAAATCAAATGTACATATGTATGTATGTAATTGTGAAAACACTGGCAAACACACCATTGCCTGTAGAACATAACTGCATTATCTATCCGCGCCTACGACGATATTTCTCGAGGGAGTCCTTCACACACCACAGATTTATATTCTGTGCTCATCCAAGTGGTGAATATAAAAGTAACCTTCAACAGGGAAGACAACTGCAAAGGACGCAATGCCGTCCTTTAAAAACGAAACTTTCTTGTTGTATCTTATAATACGGAAAATTTAATAAGATTGCTATACATGTTCATGACCGTTAAATTGGCTCTGAACACGCACTTTCACCAAGATTCGGGAGGGTATTCGCTTCTTTCAATACATATTAGATTCAACGTGAACCTACCGTATTGCAATGTGTTCTTGTACTTTATCAGGGTGTTCGTACATGCTTTCAAAGCATATAAAGTTGAAGGATGCAATGTATGTTACATCATTACACGTTTTTCGTATAGGGGGTTGTTTACCCATCCTAGCCTCCCAACAAGTTTCCAATGTACGACACAAATTTAATTTTCGCCCCCAACCATAGAAATATCCTCAGTTAATTGTAGGTATAATTGTCGTTTTCAAAGAGCCATAGTACAGTTATGTGTTTGCTCAAATTGATCAAACATTTCACCGGATTTACATAAGCTCGTTGAAAAATGCAAAAAAGTGCAGGGTTGAGCGGAGATTTAGGAAAGTTTTTAAGCGCATCAACAATAAATTTCAATGTCCTACGGACAAGAATCGGAAAAATTATCTAGGCAGGCAATAGTTAATAGCCATACGTTAAATTTTAGTGAAAAACCTTAATAATTTCTGTACATACATTTTCAGAAGTTGCCCTTGATTAATATCCGGAACATTTGCATGGAAAATTAGGATAGTTCTGGATTCAAAGAATCGAAGCTAATATGTGGTTGAAAATGCTATGGAGTTAGATCAACCAAAGAGATAAACAGGAAGAGAAAGAGAGAGCGAGAGCTTCATTAGTAAAATCGATGAAAAGGTATGTACTATGTAAGTCCGGGAATGCAATTCTGTATCATGTAGCTCAATTTATTTAATTCCCAGAATTCATGAAATCTCATTGAGTGAGATTTCGGCTCTCTGCAATTCCTCCAGATTCGGAAATATTTGAACATTACTCCCATGACTGCATAAATTTTCCATACCTACATGTGTGCACCTAACAAATTTTGATGTCAAGGACTTCCTGCAATCTTCAAAGAAAACTCAAAATCTCCAAACTTCACCTTCCATGAAGTCAAAAACGACAGTAGTATGTATTTCCGTGTTATCTCTCCTCGCGACTATATTTTCAACATGCAAGTTAAGACGATGACTTTTAGAAGGATTGTGCAATCAGACGTAGAGAGTGTTCGTTCTAATGGCTCTTCGCCTGAAATCTACGTCAATGTACGTCGTCGTACCGTACTTGCTGGATAGTTCTAACATATCATCATGTCGTGTATAAAAAAAATAAACATCGCAAAGGCGATAGAAATAGCTATGTACACTCAGAGAAAAAAACGCACATTCATATTAAAAGCTCCACATTTAAATTGAACGCAGTATTCGTTTGAAAAATATCGTTTGATTTGAACGAGTTCTCATTTACGCTAAGAGAATTTCTTTTAAAACAAAAGATCAGCTAAACCGCAAACGACGGTCGTTTAAATCAAAAGATTCCGCATTACATAGTAATGTGGATACATTCCTTTACGTAACAAATACGCATACCTAAAGGACGCGATGCCAAAATATCATTTGTTTCAACGTAGCACAACAGGTAGTTAATACTTCTGGCCGGTCCGATGAGTCTCACGTGTTCATATTCGTTCCAAACAAATGTGTATAGTGTCTAGCAACAAACGCGTATTAGAATCTTCGTCGATGTTAAGAGTGTTTTCGAGAATGTACTTTTGCATTCATCTGGAGGAATGGACGCTTGCACACGTGCAATTTAAGTTTAGCGGGTGTTAAAATAAAAGTGTATTGTATTAATCGTGTTTTTCTGAAGTTTTCATAAGTTTTACTCTTTATTCATTTGTCAACACAGGTAACAGTAAGTATCTAATCGAATGGAGAATGGGTGAATTCACATTGTAAGGCGATACCGCACGGGTAAACTTGCAAGACAAAAACCATCGTTCTTATAATCTGAAATGCACAATGCTTGTCTGCTGGCCACTACAAAAGCTCTCGCCGTCCGTTTGATTGTGCTAATAAACGGACGGCGAGAGCTTTTGTAGTGACCAACAGACAAGCATTGTGCATTTCAGATTGTAAGAACGATGGTTCTTGTCTTGCAAGTTTACCCGTCCGGTTTCGTCTTACAATGTGAATTCACCCAATGGACAATCAAACGGAATGTATTATTTTATTTCAGCAGAGTTTGCCTTTAATTCCATGTAAAACTCAATTATTTATGAAATGAAAACGGGATGCGTTACTTTCGAAATACATACTATTTCATTAAAAAGAATGCTTCGTTTAGTTTAAATAACAAAAATGTTCAATATAAAAACGAAGACGTTTGATACAATTGCCTTTCATTTATTTAAAATGTTTTACCCGTTTAAAATAAAAGAATAAGTGTTTATTTCAATGAAAAATACGTTTAAATCGACTGTCTCCTTCTTTCCAGGTAAACGTAAATTCTTTTGATTCAAACGCTTTTTTACAACTCATTATGCTTTTAAAAGAAACGCCACTCGTTAGAATTAAACGCATTTGCGTGTGGAGCCAAATCAAAAGCGGAAATCGTTTGAATTAAATATATTTCGTTGAATATTAGTGAATATTTCTCTGAGTGTATGTACGTCCTTTATTTGAACTACTAGTTGTTGTCGCGCTCATGCATTTTTAAGGAGTTGTTTGTTCGTCATTACGGATCCTTAGAATTCCAAACAAACAGTGACAACTTTCCGTTTATCTGCAAATGAAACTGAACTGCATTGAACTTTGGATCTTGTCCTGTTTATAGTATGGCTGTGGTTTGAGAGTATAAAATGTAAATAGGTCGGATCGATATGATGAGCGAATCGTACGTACATAGTAGAAAGAACGTTTGGGTTCGACTCTGTGGATTAGATGTGGATTGGAAAATAAGGTTAACTGAACTACTAAGGACCTTTTAAATGAGATTAAGTAAATCTCTAACTTAAATGATGGTCCTTGACTACTAGGAACGAAGAAATTCAAAATTGAATTGAAGAGTATGACATAGCTTATACACCCAGAAGAATAACGTTCCTTAAAATTCAATCGATATCACTTTGAAATCGAGTTACATTCCTATTAAATATAATCCGTTCCTTTTAAATAGATATCGCTTTAATTCAAATTCATTCTTTTTAAATTAATGGGAAATCTCTTTAATCCAAATTTTCAATGGGAAATCTTTTTAAAATGAAATGAAATCGCTTTGTTTACATAGAAAATTGTCATTTTTTTTTTTTTTTTGGTTTACACTCGCAGTCGGTCGGCTCGGCAGTGTTGTATGATCTGGCAATGCCGATATCATTGTAACCAACTTAAGCATAATGAATTGTCAATAAACCACTTTGAAGTCAAACGTCGTCGCAACTAGTCTTGTCATTTCGCCAGTCCTGCAAATCCTGCAAATCGAAGCCGAGCAGTAGAAATATTAAAGTTGTCGAAACGGAGCACGAGTCACGTCCAATAGCGCGGTGCAGTGAGACGAGCGACTGTCTTTTCATAGGAAGTCTAAGTACTAACCAGGTTAAGTGTTGGACAATCGTAGTGATGGTTAACCAAGCAAAGCTGGTATGTCAAATTGACACTGGTGCACAGCTAAACATAATAAGTACATCAACACTTAAAACATTATGTCTCAATACAGTTCGGATAAACCGAACGAATACGTTAGTCAAAACGTTTAGTGGAGAAAAGCTACATATTGTCGGTGTATGCACCTTACAGTGCCAATTTCAACAAAAGGAGTACGCCATCCCATTCCACGTTGTCAAGTTTAACTGCCAAACTGTATTAGGTTTGGAGTGGTCTATAAAATTTAATTTGGTATCAAAATCATATTTTGTCAATCAAATGTGCAATGTTATTAATTATGATTCGATTTTAGATAAATATCAAGATGTGTTTGCTGGAATTGGATGTTTGAGGTTGAGGTCAGAATGCAGTTTTAAAATTAAGCCTGAAGCAATACCGGTAATAGTTCCTCCGCGTCGCATTCCGTTTAATCTAATGGAGCCATTGAAAATTGAGTTAGAACGACTTGAGAAGTTGAAAATAATCAGGAAATCAGATGAGCCGTCAGAGTGGGTAAGCCCTATTGTAATAGTTAAAAAGAAAACAGGCGAATTAAGGGTCTGCCTAGACCCACGTAATTTAAATAAAGTTTTAGTGAGATCGTGTTACCAATTTCCTAATATTGACGAAATCGTCTCGAAACTTAACAATTCGAAAATATTCACACTCTTAGATGCTACATCCGGTTTTTGGGCGATACCGCTTAATGAATATTCGTCAAAACTTTGTACATTTGCAACTCCATTTGGAAAGTATAGGTTTCTTAGATTACCATTCGGTATCAGCATTGCTCCAGAATTATTCCACGCAACCATGATAGATTTATTCGGTGATATACCTAATGTTATTATATATATTGATGACTTTCTCATTAATGCCAGTTCTCAAGAAGAACATGATATAGTTTTAAAATCAGTACTTGAACGTGCAAGAACGGTTGGATTGAAGTTCAATATGTCTAAGTCCAAAATTGGCGTTAGTCAAATTTCCTATGTAGGTCATATTTTCAATAAAGACGGGGTACGCCCAGACCCATCAAAGATTGAGGCTATATGTAACATGCCTAGACCAGATTCTCTTAGCGAACTACAAAGATTCCTGGGTATGGTTACATATCTTGGATCATTTATCCCTAATTTGTCCCAACAAACAAGCAATTTACGTCAGCTCCTTAAGAAAACTACTATTTGGCACTGGGCTAATGAGCATGAAAAAGAATTTAATAACTTGAAAACTTTATTAACTGATTCTCCAACGTTAACTTATTATGACTCTAAAAAAAGTCTTACTCTTAGTTGTGATGCTTCTAAAGATGCTGTTGGTGCAGTAATATTACAGGAAGGAAAACCGATCGCTTATGCATCCGCTAGTTTAACTGATGCGCAACAAAACTATGCGCAGATTCAAAAAGAACTTTTTGCGATATTATTCGGCTGCACTAAGTTCCATCAATATATTTACGGTCGTACCATAAAAGTCGAAACTGACCATAAACCGTTGGTTCCTATTTTTAAAAAACCTCTGTACAAAGTCCCAACAATTTTGCAAAGAATAATGTTAAAATTAGAAGCATATGACTTGGAAGTTGTCTATAAATCTGGAAAGAAAATGTTCATAGCTGACACACTTTCGCGAGCTGCACTCAAAGATTTCGTTGCTTCAGAAATAGAAGACGAAACCATTCTAAGTTGTCAAGCATTAGTTGCTTCATTAGCTGTCTCTGAACCGAAACTTAATGAAATACGTGACGCTACAAAAAGAGATCCTGTCTTAGTTAAATTAAAAGATCTGTTTCTGAAAGGATGGCCAGATTCTAAAAGAGATTTGCCTAAAGAGGTTCGTCCGTATTTCACAATTAAGGAAGATATTACAGTCTTTGATGATTTACTCTTTAAAGTAAACAGTTTGATAATACCCTACAATCTCCGTAGTGATATACTCAAGCGAAT
The DNA here is from genome assembly GCA_949715475.1 of Microchrysa polita. NCBI lineage: Eukaryota > Metazoa > Arthropoda > Insecta > Diptera > Stratiomyidae > Microchrysa > Microchrysa polita. The sequence goes on along the minus strand of OX454415.1, from coordinate 40,666,569 downwards.
TCATGAAGGTCACATGGGTATTGAGAGATGCCAAAATATGGCAAGAGGGACGGTATTTTGGCCAAATATAAATAATGATATTAAAAATTTAGTTTCACAGTGTGAAATATGTATAAAAAATAGAAATGGTAATACTAGGCAACCTTTGACGCCTCATGATATTGAAAGTATACCTTGGTATAAAATTGGAATTGATTTTTTTGAATTTGAAAAGCAAATATATTTGTTAGTTATTGATTATTATTCAACTTATGTAGAAATAGCTTTATTGTCGCGTAATTATTGCGCTAAAACTGTTATTACTCATTTGAAGTCAATATTTGCCAGACACGGTATACCCAAAATAATGGTATCTGATAATGGACCTCCTTTTAATTCCATAGAGTTCAAAAATTTCGCTTTACAATGGGACGTTGAGCATAAAACGTCAAGTCGATATCTGGCTCGTTCTAATGGTATGGCAGAAAGAGCGATAGGATCGGTCAAAAAACTATTGCAAAAATGTTTAGAATCGAAAGCAGATCCATACATGGGGTTGTTACAGTATCGTTCTACTTCAAAAGGTAATATACCTTCACCTGGTGAGTTGCTAATGTCTCGCAAACTCAGGGCTAACTTGCCAATTCATAAAAAATGTCTTAAACCCAAGATTATTGATGAAAAACATAGTAATTTTATTCAAAAGAAACAGGCATTAATGAAAAAGTATTACGATAAAAAATCTAAGCCTTTAACTTATCTTAATAAAGATCAAAAAATCTATTTCAAAAAGAATCCAAAATCATCATGGATCCCTGGAATAGTTCTGAGCAAGTGTAAAGAGCCTTATTCATATATCATAAAAGATGTCTCTGACGGTGGTACTTATAGACGTAATAGAGAGCATATATTGGTTACATTTCAAACCAAACATAAAGAAAACAACATGTACAATCAAAAATCTAACTACAATATAGGGGAAAAAGGTAAAATATTTGATAATAACGAAAAGCCCAAATCAATAATTGATATTAATTTTAATACCGAGGAATGTGATAAAATAATAGATCCTAATGACGGAAATAGGCAGGAATATTATACTACGCGTTACGGGCGTATAGTTAAGCCCCGCAAATTGAATTAACCAATGGGCAGTTCTGGCTTCAAATTCAAAAACCCAATAATTATTACATTGAATTTATTATTGACTATAACATAGTATTAAGCTATATTTGCTATTGAAATATTATTAATGAATTGACTTATACTTATATACAAAATTTAAAATATAGATTTAAGTGAATTGAATTATATTCATATCTTTTATTAAAAATAAAAAAGGATCGTGTTGTATGATCTGGCAATGCCGATATCATTGTAACCAACTTAAGCATAATGAATTGTCAATAAACCACTTTGAAGTCAAACGTCGTCGCAACTAGTCTTGTCATTTCGCCAGTCCACGATTATAATTTTATAATCGTCAATCATCCGAGTCTTCATATTATAACAGGCAGTAAGTGGTAGAGCGATGTCACAATGTATGGTATAAATTAAAAACGTCGTCCCGTATAGTCTGTGTGGTGTAGTAGCTAGGGGCGTTAGTCTTCAAATCATAGGGTCGCGGGATCGAATCCCACTGTAGGTAGGTAATTTATTATGCATTTTAGAGCGTAAAGAGGTAAATGAAATGTCGCCAACACCTATAGCGAGGTCAGTTAGACAAAACTCATTTATAAGTAATTTTCACAGGGTAAGAACACCCTGTGAAAATTACTCCTTTTGGTGTAATTTAAAGTATTCTTTTGAGTTCATGCATTTGGATAAGCAATAAGAAAAATCCTTTAATTTTAAATAAAATGATATCCCTTTAAAACAAAGAGTCCATTCTTTTAAATTAAAAGGAAATCCTTTCGATTTATGGTTGTGACCTGATTAAATTGACACTGCATCACTTTAATTTAAAGTGATTATAGATAGACTTTCAAAGGAATATCTTATTAGTTCAAAGGGAAATCCATTTAAAATAAAGGGATTATACAATGATTCAAAGGGAAACAAATAATAATAATATTTGAATCTCTTTGAATCAGATGCGTATTTTTTGAATTTACAGGATTTTTTTTCTTAGTGTAGGAGGTAGTATTAAGCGCACTTCATTATTAAAAAAATGGGTAAAATGGTAAAATTTTTATGTTCAAGACACATTTTTGCAATCATAATGGTTGCATTCAGCGAGCAAATATTGGAATGAGCAACTGGAAAAGTTCCCCCCCCCCCCTGGAGTTTTCTCGAGTTTTTCAAGTCTTGGGGACCACGGTTTACGTAAAATGAACGTGAACGTCCGGCGATTGTCTGATAAATTTTAAAAGTTTATGTAGGGGAGATGATCCAAGAGGGACAATCAATTAGGCATAATGTATACATTTCAGAAAGCGTATTTCTTCTTGTCTACAAAAAAAAAAATCGAAATTTCTGGAGATTGTTTTTCGTGGTCGCGATTTGTTTATGGTTCCAGTAATCTTTCTTATGGCTTTTGGGCCCCTAAATCTCGTGGGACACCCTTATGTGCCGCTCGTGAAAAGTCAATGTTAAAAGTCTGCTGACGTATCAGCTAATTAGACAGAACAACTGACATTTCGTGTAGCAATTCATTTCAGCGAACACAAACTAAGAAGGCAGCATAATAAGTGTCGCGAAGAGAAGTGATCGCTTGATCAGCATCAAATCGGTTATCTGCGGAAGGGTGTGGAACGTAATAAGTGCCTACGCTCCCCAAGTGGGACTGCCACCAGAAGAAAAAGAGGCCTTTTGGAACGACGTTGACACCCTGATTCAGACCATTCCAGATACCGAATTGGTGTTCTTGGGAGGAGATCTAAATGGCCATGTGGGTGAATCAAATTATGATTACGAGGATTGCCATGGTGGAAAGGGTAGCCCTTCAACGGTCAGAAATGACGAAGGTGAAGCTATTCTGACCATGTGCAGATCGCACGGTTTGGTCATCCTAAATACATGGTTTGTGAAAAACGAGAGACACCTGATCACCTACAGTAGTGGACACGGAGATAGGAAACATGAAACGCAGATCGATTACCACCTCTGCTTCGATTTTATGAGAAGGTGGGTAAAAGACTGCAAGGTGATCTTGGGTGAATCAGTAGTTAGCAAACATCGTTTGCTCCTGTCAGAATCTATTTTGAAAGTAGGAGGAGCAAGAAATAGAAGAACTCCCAAGCCTGTCGAAAAAATCGGTTGTTATAACTGGAGGTTAGTTAGAGGAGCCAAAGGTCTAAGTTGCCTTAATCGAAATTTCTTTTCCTTTCGCATAGGGGCAACACAACATATCCAACGAATTCTGGAGACCGCTGGGTATAAATGGGCCTGTCCAGACACTTTCAATGTTCGTTCGTCTTCGCCATTTTGACAATTGAAACTGGGGATATTTGAGCTATTGAAGAGAGGCAGTCACAATTGAAAACGATTAGCAATGTTGAACATGTCAAAATGGAAGATGAAAACACGAACGAACGCAACCCAGTCAAGTCGAGTTTTTTGTCGTCTTTCATGTCAATGATTGGAATTTTTCCTTTGCTTTTGCATGTTATACGTGCTGCGTGAAGTGGTTTTGATTCGCCAACTCATGAAAGGAGGTTTTGACACTAATGCCAGATTACGTAATCTGCAGAGCCTCTTCAGGCAAATCAAGCTGTGGTGAATTTAGTGTTCACACTATCCCTATTTCATCAAGAATCAAGTCATTTTGACGTCAAAAAATATTCTTTTGTGATATTTCAAACGAAATTTATACGGTTTTCATGGCGGACAATTTTATTTAAATATTTACAGCGCATAAAGAAGTTACTGGGGTGGTCTTTGGAATATACCCAGAGATCCCGCAGCGCAGTGAAGCTGTACGCACCGCAAAGCTTCGTACTTTTATCCTAAAAGTGGGATTGCGACGACTGGAAATTGGAAAAATGACGAAACAATGACGACACTACACACCAAAAAATAGCATTTTACTCCGCCGTGCATTGTATAGCTTGCACAGGACTCTCTAGCGGACCCACTCGCGGTGTTTTTCTAATTTTGGCAGGATAAGTTTTTTAACATTAAAAAAGACGTTTCATGCTTGAAAAGTGACATTTTAATAAAATTCACCTCGACTGCATGATGAATAATATAAACTCGTTCTGGCTACTTAATTTGCAATAAGTAAATTACGCAATCTGCAACTTAATCAGGGCCCATATTACGTAGGTTGCCGCAGAATACGTAATCTGGCGTAAATGTGAGAACCAGGCTAAGTACCTTATTTCAGCCGATACTGCTTTCCGCCAAAATGCATCCTTCTTCGTTATCGTTCGCTCCACTATTTTTAAAATATCGTAGAAGTTTCTTTTAAGCTACAGTCAGACCGTGCTAGTACTAGCTACTAGTGCATGCATACAAGAAATCTCCACGGTGACGACGACGTCAACAACGAAACAGTGTCATATAAATGGGTGACTACGCGTTGTTACGACGTTCGTTACCGAGAGTGTGTGCAACTAGACGCGTGAATAGTCACCCTATCTACCTAGGAATTAGTTGTATGCGCGAAATTACCACGGTGACGACGCGACGCGACGTCGTAAACAATCAAAAAAGTGTTATGCAATTTTACTAGTAAGTAGTAAAATGTATTTAATAGTGGAATAGGACATGTTCAATTGTTCTACTGGGAAGTGAATATACACTACAATTATTTCTCGGTGGATTTCGAATTAACGGCTCAACGGATCCACACGAAACTCAGTGGGAATGTGTATAATGGTAGGATATTTGCTACGAATGCCTTCGAGATTACGAAATGGTCACAGGGTGTCCGAGACGAGGTGCGAAAGTCGATTATTCTATTTGTCATCGGAAAAGGGTGTATCGGCTCGTATATCGACATGAAATTCAGTGTAAATTTGCAGAATGGTAGGCTATTTGCTACAAACACCTTTGAGATTACGAAATATCAACAGGGTGTCCTAACAAAGGTGCAAAAGGCAATAAATTTAGTGTGAATATGTAAAATGATAGGGTATTTGCTACGAATACCTTCGAGATTACGAAATGGTAACAGGGTGTCCGAGACGAGGTGCAAAAGTAGATAATAATCAGCAATAAATTTAGTATGAATGTATCGAGTGGTAGGGTATTTTCTACGAATACCTTTGAGAATCAGAAATGTTAACAGGGTGTCCCAAACGAGCTGCAAAAGTAGATCATTTTGTTAATAATGGTTAAATGGATTTACCAGATGACCAGTGTTTGTATATGCCGGTTCATTTTATTTGTCATCGGAAAATGGTGTATATCGACATGAAATTCAGTGTAAATATGTCGACTGGTAGGTTATTTGCTACAAATACCTTTGAGATTGGGAATTGCTAACAGGGTGTCCTAAACGAGGTGCAAAAGTAGATAATAATCAGCAATAAATTTAGTATGAATGTGTAGAATGGTAGGATATTTGCTACGAATACCTTTGTAGTCGGGAAATGTTATCAGGGTCTCTCAAACGAGGTGCAAAAGTGGTTGTCATAATCAGCATACCCAACAAACAATGGCTAACAACACAATACAAAAATTCGAAAAACCTGCGGTTACAGAAAACATTCACAAAAAGTGACTGTTTGCTGTGCATTTTCGTCGAAGGGTCGCTACCCCTATTTTTTCTATAGTCTGTATCTGCGACTAGTGTCATTTTAGCATTTCAAATAGAAAAGGCAGAGCCAGGCTACTTTTAGTGTTTTGGAATCAGTAGAGGGCCAGGTGTCTAAAAACTGTTTTTGGTAAAAAAAACATGTTTATCATATTTATTTATAATTTTGACTGGCATATAAAGAAGAAGAAGACATTTGAGAGACCCTGATAACATTTCCCGACTACAAAGGTATTCGTAGCAAATATCCTACCATTCTACACATTCATACTAAATTTATTGCTGATTATTATCTACTTTTGCACCTTGTTTAGGACACCCTGTTAGCAATTCCCAATCTCAAAGGTATTTGTAGCAAATAACCTACCAGTCGACATATTTACACTGAATTTCATGTCGATATACACCATTTTCCGATGACAAATAAAATGAACTGGCATATACAAACACTGGTCATCTGGTAAATCCATTTAACCATTATTAACAGAATGATCTACTTTTGCAGCTCGTTTGGGACACCCTGTTAACATTTCTGATTCTCAAAGGTATTCGTAGAAAATACCCTACCACTCGATACATTCATACTAAATTTATTGCTGATTATTATCTACTTTTGCACCTCGTCTCGGACACCCTGTTACCATTTCGTAATCTCGAAGGTATTCGTAGCAAATACCCTATCATTTTACATATTCACACTACAGTCAAACCTGTCTAATCGGACCACTAACGGGACCGATCAAATTTGGTTCGATTAGCAGGTGGTCCGATTACTAAGGGATGCCAGAAAAGTACAAAAAACTAAGGAAATAATTTTTAAACGTTATTCATGAACATTGGACTTGTACAAAGGTCACCTATGCCCTATGCAATTAATGTTTTGAAACCGCTCATCACCGTAACTGCTTTGTGATTTTTTAACCAGCTTCCTTATTATAAATTCTCCCCACACTCAGTTCCACCGAAATTTTGAATATTCTTCAATATTTTACAAAACATTTCTATAATCAAAGTCATGGTTAATGGTTCAATAAATCCTCCCTTTAACTTCACTTGCATCTTCTTGTCGCATAAACTCCAGAATTGTCTCACCATTTCATCCACATCCACCCAACACTGATGCAATGGTTGATGCTGTCTACGAAATTTCCCGTGGTCATAGGAAATAATATAGCTCATTGTAATCGGAACTGAAGTGGAGGTTGTAACGAAATTTCTAAGATTTTTTTTAGTCAACAAAATGTCTTGCCACGTTGCCTGTCTGTAGGTCCATTTGGTGAAATTTCCTCGTACTGCTCAAATAAGTAATCAATTTGAAGTTTTGGTCCGATTTTGCAGATTTATCCAGTGGTTGGTCCGATTGTGGAGGTACGTCTAGTACTGATCAATCCAATTGGAGTCACCGATCGTGGTCCATGGTCCGATTAGGAGGTGGTCCGTTTATAAAGGTTATTTTGTATGAAAAACCAAATAAAATTGACCAATGGTGGTCCAATTAGAAGGTGGTCCGATTATAGAGTGGTCCGATTAACAGGTTTGACTGTAAATTTATTGCCTATTATAATCAGCTTTTGCACCTTTGTTAGGACACCCTGTTGATATTTCGTAATCTCAAAGGTGTTTGTAGCAAATAGCCTACCATTCTGCAAATTTACACTGAATTTCATGTCGATATACGAGCCGATACACCCTTTTCCGATGACAAATAGAATAATCGACTTTCGCACCTCGTCTCGGACACCCTGTTACCATTTCGTAATCTCGAAGGCATTCGTAGCAAATACCCTAGCATTTTACACATTCACACTGAATTTCGTGTCGATCGGTTGAGCAGTTAATTCGAAATCCACCGAAAAATAATTTTAGCGTATATTGACTCGCTGGCTGGGTGCTAGTCGAATTGAACATGTCCTATTCCACTAGTATCTAGGAAATGTGTCTGTTGACTAGCTACTAGTCAAATTGCACAACAGTTTGTTGATTGTTTACGACGTCGTCACCGTAGTAATTTCAAGTTTGCAACTAACTCCTGTATATAGGGTGACTAGTTGCGCGTCTAGTTGCATCCCACTTTCGGTGACGACGTCGGTCGTAACAACGCATAGTCACCCATTTACATGAGGGTTCTATACAAAATCCACAAAGTCAAAATCCACAAGTCAAAATCCAAAAGTCATAATCCATAAAGACAAAATCCATAAAGACAAAATCCATAAAGACAAAATCCATAAAGTCAAAATCCACAAAGTCAAAATCCATCAAGACAAAATCCATAAATTTTTGTATGAAGAGAGCCATAATGCTTATTGCGTGGGCACTAGACAATTACCAAACCCCGGAGCATATGCGCTTTACCTGAAGACACGGAGAAGGATGCACCCGGAGCATATGCGCCTTAGGTGTCTCTGTCTTTACCTGAAGCGCTTATGGTCCGGTGCATTCCTCTCCGTGTCATCGGCCAAATCGTATATGCCACGGATGAATCCTTTTCCGTGTCTTCAGGTAAAGCGCATATGCTCCGGGATTTGGTAATTGTCTAGTTAACGTAATAACGTACATAAATATTCTCAATATTCAATTGTGATAAGCAAACTGATGTAAATTTGAATTTATGGATTTCGTCTTTTTGGATTTTGACTTTGTGAATTATGACTTTATGGATTTTGTCTTTTCGATAAGAGTTTTAAGAGAATGGGCCTTTATCTCTTAAAGTTATCGGTTCCGAGCTGTAGTTTCTGCTATTCAAAACAAAATATCTATAAAATACTCTAACCTTTTTAATTTTTCATGATCACGCGAATACAATACCTTTTGTTTTCGATAGCAAGGTAGAAAACCGATTTCCTCGTTTTCGTTTAATGTTATCTAATTTAAATCAAAATTTAAATTAAATTAAATTGAAATTAATTATTCAAAATTAGCATCTGCAATATAGGTGAAATAGGATGTGCGTTCATACGTATGTGTACCACTGATGAACTGCTAAACTATATAGGCCAGTCAATAAACCGAAATATAAGGCGTTTTTTGGGATATTGTTAGGATAGATACCAGAAGTGTACCACCAAGTTTGCAACTTCGAAAAACCTGTGCTAACCCCGTGACCCTCAAAAAACCTCAAAATTTTTCACTTTTTTCATATTTTTGTTTGTAATTTCTAAAAGGTGCTTCCTACGAGTAAGTTGTCCACTGCACTGTTAAAGCTAAGAAAATCTTCTTTAATTTGAGTGTAACACCAGCTTTGTAGGCGCAAAGCATCCCAAGATACAGCACTTTAAACATGGTTTTTTGAAAAAAGTTCGAAATGTTAATTTCAGTCATGTTCCGAGCTGAATATCGGCTTAAATGCGCATTGTACGGAGAAAGTCATGTGAGATGAAGTTATAAACCAGTTACTTAGCTGTATATATGTCGGAACGAATGGAATCAGACCATGGGGTCATAGGGCTGCCCCTGAAAATTAGGTTCTTCTAATAAGAACTTTTTCTTTATGTACCAATATTAACCAAACTTCACCCAAGTATGTTCCTGGTTAAGCATCAAAAAATATCTTGGAATGGATGAAATCGGAACACTACGTTATAGGGCTGTCATACAAACCAACCTCTGGAAATTAGGTTCTTCTAAGAAAAACTTTTTTCTTTATGAACCAATCTTAACCACCCTTCCCCCAAATGTGTTTATTAGTAAAGCTTCAAAACATATCTAGAAACGGATGAAATCGGAACACTAGGTCATAGGGCTGTCATACAAACCAACCCCTGATAATTAGGTTCTTCTAAGAAAAACTTTTTTCTTTATGAACCAATCTTAACCAAACCTCACCCAAATGTGTTCCTAGTAAAGCTTCAAAACATATCTAGGAATGGATGGAATCGGAACATTACGTCATAGGGCTGTCGTGCAAACCTCCTAAAATACAATTTCGGACTTTTTTTACAAAAAAAAATACCGGCGTACAGAGGGCTGCGCCCGCAATACGAAGGTTTTTTAGAATTTTGATGCATAGTGAATTTTTGTTGTACATATATTTCATAAGCAATAGATAAGAATTGTGCACAACATTAATGAAATGATTTACTATTTACCCAGTCTGTATAAAAGTACTCCAAGGCAAATCTGCAGGATTTTTTCGATTTAAGATTTCTGATAGCCTTTGAGCAAAAAGAAACTCAGGCAAACGTAAGGATGGCTTGGCTTTATATATGAACTGAATTATTAGCTGTAAATCTGCTGTTTTTTTAATCAAGGAAAAGCAACTTATATGAAATGATTCCATTGTGTCCCCTGACATAAGAGCCCACGCAAGCTTTCCTATGAGTATTGAACCAGTACACTTTTTCAGCTGTTCAGGGACACCCTGTTAACTTGGTCCTACAAACTTCAAAAATATTTGTCGCAAACGTTATTAGTTATTACTATTCTATGCATTTCCACCAAATTCCATGTACATTGTTTCATCAAGTTAAAAGATATGCATTGAAGAAATGCTTAAGAGGCTTCCCTTGTATTGTGAAAGGCCCTTATAAAATACTTCCTTGGCTATATTTCCGGTTTGGATACAGTTATTCGAATGAAAATTCGTAGACATATTCCCTTAGCAGAATTTTCATATTTGGAAACCTAAGAGGGGCTACACACGAACAAATTTAAATTTAATTTAATATTTAACGTATATAAGGCCATACTGACCAATCTTTGTGCAAAGTTTCATATCGATCCCTATAACGTTTTAGAAAAACGGTGCTCGAAAAGGAAGTTTAACTTTAAACGCCAATAACTTTTTTACCGTTACTCGAAACTGGAAAATTTTAACTGATATGAGATGTACTCGTCTAGATCTTTGATTTAAACACCCATACGTTAATCTCTGATAAAAACTAAAAAAGTCGACTTTTTTCAAACGTTCGGGACACCCTGTTATCTTTTTCCTACCAACTTCTTAGGTATTTGTGCCAAAGACTGTAACCATTCTACACATTCATACCGAATTTCATGACAATCGGTTGAGCCGTTCGCGAGTAATTTAGTGAACAGACGGACGGACGGACGGACGGACAAAAACGATTTCATAAGGGTTTTTTGAAAAAATTCTAAAAAACTCTAAAAACACATTTTTTAAAGTGCTGTATCTTGGGATCCCTTGCACCTACAAAGCTGGAGTTACACTCAAATTAAAGAAGATTTTCTTAGCTTTAAAAGTAGTGCAGTGGACGACTTACTTATAGGAAGCACCTTTTAGAAATTACAAACAAAAATATGAAATAAATCCAAAAATGTTGAGGTTTTTTGCACAGGTTTTTCGAAATTGCAAACTTGGTGGTACACTTCTGGTATCTATCCTAACAATATCCCAAAACAACAGAGCCGAGCAATGTTTTGCGACCTAAAATCGATAAATGACTGGCCTAATAGTAAAAGATCTTCTCTTCTTTGTTGATGGTGTAATCCTTAGTATCAACTTGTTTAGAAAACACACATCACAATGTTCAAATAAATTTAACATCAGTTGTTTTCGATTCATTAAAAATGGTTTATACAAAAAAGTTAAAAAATAAAAACAAATGACATCACCAAAGTTTCTAAAAACTCATGTTTTTGTATACAGGGTTATTGGTTAAGTCGACCTATTCCCTGCAACAAGTTATAATAGGGTCAAAATGCAACAAAATGAGGCCATAAATGTTAGGCCGATTTTCAAAGGTCACTGAGATATGCAGACCACTGGAAAAACTTACGCGTGTTGTCAGCTTTCCAAAAAGGTGTCAATGTTCATACAAATATTTGAAATAATTGCAACAGCTAGCTGCAACTTGTTCGGGGACCAACATTTTGTTTGATAAAAAATGAAATAAATGTTATTAAATTCAAAATGCATCGTACGAGTACGTATAATGTACTGCTTTATTTCATTTTTTATCAAACGAAATGTTTGTCCCCGAACAAGTTGCAGCTAGCTGTTGCAATTATTTCAAATATTTGTATGAACATTGAAACCTTTTTGGAAAGCTGACAACACGCGTAAGTTTTTCCAGTGGTCTGCAGACTCCATGTCATATAATTTTTTTTAGTAATACTACATTAAAAAATATCTTTCAAAAAATTTCAGAAATTTTTTTTTTAATTAAAATTAAAAATTTCGAATTGTGATGGTTTTTGGAAATTTTAAATGATAAAGAAATGTCTGCTATAGTGTTGACTAAAATCGAAAAATAAGTTTAAGCCCATTACCTTAGTAGTTTTTTTTAATTCTTACTTTAAATGCAAAATTCTAGGTTATTTCGAAAAAACCTAAAAATGCATATATCTCAGTGACCATTGAAAATCGGCCGAACATTTATGGCCTCATTTTGTTGCATTTTGACCCTATTATAACGTGTTGCAGGGAATAGGTCGACTTAACCAATAACCCTGTATAAAACAAATTTTATGTAGAGCTTCCTCTGTTAGCCATATTAAACCCATGAAATATTTACATCTTCAAGCTATGTTATTTCTGTAGAAGAAGAGAGGTTCAATGCTGTTCATTTTCCATAACAATGTACGAACGGATATAGTACGAATACGAAATACAATTCCTGGTTCTCCTGGTGGAACAACACTCCCATTTTTCTAACACACAGTATGTGTATTCATTAAAACAAAACAAGCCAAGAATATACAGGCCATACATTTTATTCTAAAATAGAAGTTACAAAGGTGACTTCAATCCAACAAGAATTTACAAAATGTTTGTAGCTGCAGGGCAGGGTGTGTCACACATTGGTAACAAGTTTTTTTTAAATAATTCGACTAAATCAATTTTCTTCATTTTTTTTTGCTAATATGCGAGTTCAACCACATTTTCTAAGAGGGTAACAAGTATACCTTGTGTAGAGATTGCGGATGCACGTTCTCCCACACGCACGCATTTGCCCTTTGAACAAATTATGACCAACACATTGGAGAGCATTGGTGTGGCGCGGCGCGGCGTATGTTTCGCGTGCAGTCAATATGCGATAGGCTTAAACATTTAATTTAGAATTATGTAAATGATACTCATGGTCGTCATAAAGAATTGGCATATCTAACTTGCTATAAAACTAGTCGATTTCCAGATTTTTTCCAATACAAACGTCAGACACCGATTACTGAAACACCCTATACATACATGCATGGTTATGGTTATGGTTGGATGTTGCTTTTCTCTAGTGAGAAGTCAACAACATATGTGTTTTCGTTGCTTTTACGTTGTTATGAAAACAGTATGTATATAATGCAACACAATTTTTCTTATGAAATAGAAAATGTTGGTTGTGTTTCCCTTCAAAATATTCTAAGGACATTTTCAACTTTATTCGTAATATCGCCTTTAGGGAAGACAAAAAATATGACAAGATGCTGATTTCTAAAAACAAAAATATAAGATGAGATTCAGACATCAATAAAGGATTTAAGATGTTGGTTTTGCAGGATCTTATTAGTTGATTCTTTTATATTCCTGTCAAGCTGACAAATATATACATACATATATTATTTTCTTCACAAGAACATATTTTGTACTACCACATAATATCTACTCACAGTTTCACTTTTCGAGGTCTTTAATCATGCAGTTTATAGAGTCGATTTCAACATATCCCCCCACCAGCCATGTGTATGCATCCCTTTCGCAAAGGGAATCATATGTGTATCGTAATGGCAAGAAACATGTGCGGGTAGTATTCGTTTAATTTAAACTCATTTATTTACGACTATGAAGCTGTCAAGCTGAATTGTTCAAATATTACCGGCAGCAGATACCCATCGTAAACAAACTCCCACTGTTGGTCTTCTTTCATGTAACGAACTCTCAGGGTCTCAGGGTTAATGGTAGCACTGCAACAATATTGGCATATCTAACAAAAATTTTCTATATACTCGTACATACATACACACGATAGGACTCCCCAATTTTCAGCGAAATTCATACTCTATCGTGTCGTGTCGGTCGTAGTAGCGACTATAACCAATCCACCCCATCTTTTATGACTTTTTCGCCTCCGGGGTCGTGCACTGGATTTTAAGTATCACCGTCTCGTTATTCACTGCCAGGATATATGAACCATGAAATTCAATAGAGTACTTAACATTGTAATCGAAATTCTTGAACTGTAAATATCTGGGGTGAGTTAATCGATTGGACACACTATTTTGCTTGCAGTCCTAGGAGCTATGTATACATAATAATGGTGTATGTTGTGTAACTATAGCTTTGGCTGACCACATTTTGACCCTATTCTGAGAGACGTGAGACGCATGTGAACCTAGCAAAGTGAGTGTATGTGACGGGAACAGACAATTTTCGTCCTTGGACGTAGCCTTAGCTTTTAATTAATTGTTATGGGTGTCTATTCATGCATCGATATCCAGACGTTGTTGACTAGTCCTTTTGAAACGAAAACATTGCATAACACGTACGTACAGTGTTATCTTATTGATTTCGAGGACTTACATAAGAGATTCGAGATGACTAGATGACTTTGTGAAAATACAAACTATACGTATAATAAGCTTCAATGAATGTATGCATACTTGCACATTTTAGAAATGTAATCTGCAAAAGGAGGAGTCACCATGTCTCCTTATCGGAGAAGTTCGGAAAACTTCGTAGTCAAATTTAAATTGTTCACCATGTTCTTTGAGAATGAAAGCACCAACCGTTGGACTATTTTTTTCCTATATCTTTCTTATTGTCTGTTGACTATCTGAGCATACTTGGTCTAATGGGTAAAACTGGTCGCTTGTGTCAATTAGACTTAGACGGGCTTCCTCAAATAGTAGATAAAACGAGACCGAGGCTAATTTCGGTCGCGGCTGAAATGTTGATACCCTTCACTCTCCTCGGGCTGATATGTAGTTTCTCGGGCGTACCTATGACTTATTTTAACCTAAGCTGACCAGACGTATAGCATTTTGACCTATCACGTACAGCATTGAAACCTTATTCACTAAATAATAAGCTCCTCGATGAGGCCTGTGTCATTCTTGGCTGCTTTTAAGGTGTAAAGTTTGACTCTTGGACCCTGTACGCTCGATATTTACCGAGGTAATCGCTCTTACATGTTTGACAATCGTTAATTTTCGATAACTCGGGAACCCTTCTCTTTCTGAAATTTGGCACACTTATAGAGCTATTTGGCACTCACATTTTCTCCAAATTACACGGTCTTACCTATCCGCGCTCAAAAGTTAGGGCTGCCCAAATCGCAATTTTGAATTTTCTAAAGCGAAAAACTTTGTAATGTACTGTTCATATTTGGTGAAAGTTTTAGGGCCCTAGCTGTCAAAGGTTAAGAAGTTACAACCGTAAAAAATCACAATTTTATTAATTTATTTTTCCAATCACAAAATGAGGGAAAAATCAGCCACTATACTCCATCCAATTCCACTATCAACCTCTATAGGAAAAAGCATACTAAAGAAAATACTCTGCAAGGGCTTTTAGGTAAAGATTTTTTACACAATATGTTCCTGCACTCCGTTAACATTGCGTTAGGAGACAATGGAACATAGCATCAGGAGGAATGCATACTGTCCTGTAGTTCTCTGTAGGTTCTCCTCAAACTTAACTCCATAGCTACGAGGGCGGTTTGATAAGTCAGTGACTTTTTGAATTTCCCGCGCAGTTACTCCAAATGCAACAGTGCTGCCGTCAACTGTAATCTATCAGTGGTCAACGTTGTAATTTTGAGCAAGCTACGTCGTGCAGTTGGTGTTTGATAACGGTTCAAAGCAGACAACCTCGTGAATTTTTACGAAAATGGAAAAAAGTGAATTTCGTGTGCTGATTAAGCATTACTTTTTACGTAAAAAATCCATCACTGAAACTAGGGAAAGACTTGATAAATACTACGGGAACTCGGCACCATCAATTTCAATGGTTAAGAAGTGGTTTACAGAGTTCCGTTGTGGTCGTACCAGCACTAGTGACGCCGAACGTTCAGGTCGCCCAAAAGAAGTGATCACGCCGGAAATCGTCGATAAAATCCATGAAATGATATTGGATGATCGGAGAATGAAAGTGCGTGAGTTGGCTAATGCTGTAGGTATCTCAACTGAACGGGTACATCATATTTTACACGAATATTTGGACATGAAAAAACTCTCCACGAGATGGGTGCCGCGATTGCTCACACTCGACCATAAGCGCAATCGTCTGACAATTTCAAAAGAGTGCTTAGCGATGTTCAGCCGTAATCCGGACGAATTTTTGCGCTGTTTTGTTACTGTGGATGAAACATGGATCCATCACAGCACGCCAGAGACCAAGGAACAATCGAAACAGTGGGTTGCTCGGGGTGAACGTGGACCAAAGAAGGCCAAACAGAGGCTGTCAGCCAACAAGGTCATGGCCACAGTTTTTTGGGATGCACGCGGTGTCATTCACATCGATTACCTCGAGAAAGGTAAAACGATCACCGGCGAATATTATTCAAAACTTTTGAACAGATTCGACGTTGATTTGAAGCAAAAACGGCTGCATTTGGCGAAGAAGAAAGTGCTGTTTCATCAAGACAATGCACCTGTACACACTTGTCTAGTCACGATGGCCAAAATCCACGAATTGAGATACAAACTGCTACCCCATCCAGCATATTCTCCAGATTTAGCCCCCTGCGACTATTTTCTGTTTCCGAACCTGAAGAAATGGCTGGGCGGTAAGAGATTTGAGTCGAATGAGGAAGTCATTACGGAAACAAACGCGTATTTTGAGAGCCTTGAGAAAACCTATTATTTGGAGGGAATAAAAAAATTAGAAAAACGCTGCACTAAATGTATCGAGCTAAAAGGTGATTATGTAGAAAAATAAAATGTATATTTGCCGAAAAAAATTTGTTTTATTCAAAAAGTCACTGACTTATCAAACCGCCCTCGTACATTGAAACTCTTCCTGGAAAGCCATCACCGGCTTAAGAATGTTCGGCCCAAAGAGGTGTCATACGAAGCTTTTAAATTGTTAGGTACTTTGCAGACATCCTGAAAAGCCATACATGCCAGATCATACGACTATCCTAGTCCTTACAGAAATCTGAAATTTATCTTTTGTTTAATGTGTAATCTTATTTCGGAGCGGGAAGGGATCAGCGGTCAGGATTAATTTTTTCCAGCACAGGAGAAATGCATTAAATTCAGGGATTCTAAATAAGGGATTTAAGGAATAGTCAAACCTTTTTTTTTAATTTTTTCTACCGAATACAAACTTTCTTTATTCGATTGAAGTCTGCTGACGGGATCGACAAATATTGAAGATTCGTCTGCAATACCAAACGCAAATGTTGAGAATCGTTCCCGCACTGGAGATGGATACGGTAAAAATAGGCCTCAGTGAATGGTTTGTCTGCACTGCAGCATACAACGTTTTGCAGAGCGAAGAAGCAGGACGTAAATACGTTGAATCTGCCTCTGTTAAGTAATACCGAAAGATGGGCCGACAGATGAGTTAACAAGACGGTTGTGATTTTATTAAAGAAAAATTCTACATAAATGTATACCGGGTAGCATGATGCGTATTGTTCAAGCAAGTTAGTCCAGCATGTACCGTAATGCCACTCAATTAGAACCCTTTTATGCCAATGTACCCAATTAATAGCAAAGAAATATTTTTTTATAATTTAGTATAAAAACATATGTGTAACCAGGGGGATCAATCGAATTCGGCATGTCTGTGTACAGCATTGGGTCTATGGGAGTCTGGTCTCCTTAGTTTAACTCCCATGACGTCGATGAAACAATCTTTGAGTGAGTTTTGATTAGAATAAGTGCACAAACAACAGTTTTTTAGAAAACTTTATTTGGGGGAGAGGGACCTATGATCACATAGTACGATTTCATTTGTTTTAACATACACTAGCCGGCATATGTATTTTGACATCTGGTACTCTCGAGCCAAGATACTGATTTTGCTTAACTAGAGCGAATAACGGTAAATTTCTTATAAGGAAATCAAAGTACATATCAACAGCAATAAATATGCTCAATATTTTTCCTGTCTGTTTTCGCACTCTCTTGCTATAAAGAAGAGAACAGATTGGTGCGAAATTTTGGTGCGACATAAGTATTTTGACAATATTTAAATCTAAAATGTCCTAATTGAACCAAAGGGTGTTATGAATATGAAGAATGTGCCATCGGAGGCAGAGATAATAGCGACCACCTTTGGCCTAAAACAAAAAAAAAAGCAAATTGCATGCCTACGCAGATAAAATGAAACCAAAGAAAGATTTAAAACCATACCAAAAGCAAACCTCTGTTACTAAGGAAAAAGTTCAAGCTACTGCAACTTTTGGAAAAAGCTTTTTCGGCTAATATTCGTTACATTATTACATTTTTACAAAAAAAAATCAATATTTAAAGAAAATGCCCAGTTTATGTGGAAAAACGGATACCTGGTTATCAAAATGAATACCACAGTGGATGCTCTCTCATGATGCAGGGATATATTGCTTACAATGGCCTAGGCTGCTTAAGTTCAAATCAGTGTTTCCATGGCGAAAGCTTCTTTTGGTCGTCATTGAATCGTCGGAGGTTATATTCGTTTGTTTTTTTGGCGGCACAATTTGGTTTAAATTTCACTTCTTTCTAAGAGTTCTTCATCGTGTCTCACTCATCACTCGGGGTTCACATTCGCTTTCTTTCAGAGAGCGCAGATATGTTTTTATTTTGTTTAAAAAAATTTTTTTGTTTGGTAATAAACAGTTTACCGTATAAAATAAAATTCAATAGTAGCGTATTCAATGTGCAAACCAGGACTAAGGCTTGCATCAATCGATGCTCAAACCAATCTTCGAAATTCTGAATTTTGTTTATGTTTCAAGCCACTGGTGATATTTTTTATTTGAAAATAAATATGGGGAACTCAAAAGTAAAGTGCATTTTGTGCATCAGTTCTTGCGAAAAAATGGGTGCAATCAAAGAGTTAAATGTTTTTTTTTTTAAATACTTATGGCTCACCAGAATTACGCCTCCATCTTTTCTCTTTTCTATAGCATGAGAGTCCGAAAGAGGACAGGAAAAATATTAAGCATATTTATTGCTGTCGATATGTGCTTTAATTTTGATAAAAGAAATTTATCGTTATTGGCTTTAGTTAAACAAAACCAGTGTCGGAGCTGGAGGGAATGAATTCTCAAAATACATATGCCGACCGGTGTAATTTTGTGATTCGGATAAAGACACATTAATATAATGTTTGGTTGGTTACCGTTTGAGTAGGCAAGCGTCAAAAATTGCTTTGATAAATTGGTACCGTAACAAAACCCTCAAGAATATATTCCCTGCGCTAGTCCAAACCCGACCTCTTTCCACTACGCCTAATATCCCTGATTGTCCTTTTTCCTGTCTAGATAAATTCAAACTGTTATGTCACATGAATTCTATTTTTTTTGTTTTGTCTTTCATCTCTCTTATTTTATTTGTTTCCTTGCCATGCCTTCCATTATTCTTTTTTAGCTTGCATCGTTGTATTCTGTGGTCTATTTACGATGAGTATTGTATAGTCGCAAAAAGAAAACACGAAAAAGATGCTTTTTCAGAAAACAAATACAACACACGAAATTCGCATAGAATACAGAATATGTATAGAAAGGATAAGAAAACTCAGAAACTGAAATAAAGTTGAATGATGGTAGGACAAATGTGGAGCAGCATTCTGTACAATGGAATGGAAAAGGGCATATATGTATATTTCATTTTGTTTGAAATCCGTTGAACCTTGACTCTGCAGTGACTTTCTGCAGACGTGATCTTTATTTGATTAGGCTACTGGGGAATATTGTATGTATTGATGTCGTCGTGAGGGTCGATTTCGGGACTAATAGGAAAATTGTTTGGAATTAAATTACATATTAAATGGATACTTTGTAATATTCTTTACTTCAAATGTTGGAAGGAAATATTTTTTTCTTTTGTTTTTGTTTCAATAGAAAAGGATTAATGTGTGAAAATACTGGGCTTGAAATGTGATAAATTAATTATTACTAAAATATTGCATGAACAAGAAGCTCCATCGATTAGTTGATGTTTTCAGCGGCGAAAGAGTAGTCAAGTGAAACCCGCACATTGTGAACACTTTCACGCTGCCATACGAATAGCGAATCTATTGATTAACTGGTAATAATCAATTCATTTTAGCTCTAAATGTATTTTCGCGCAAAAGATACCATATATCGGCTACAACTTTATTCAGCTGGAATGTTTTGCTGAAACGATAACACATGTCGATTTCTCTTATGAAAAATTGCACATTTATCTATTATGTACGTGGTAAACTGCCGCTAAGCCACAGCAGACATTTGGACTTCAAGCTGTTGTGTTCTGCTTCTCAACTTCTTCTTGAAAATATAGGAAGGATGGAACGCCATGACATAACGCCTACATAATCTGATAATAACTGGTGTATTCTATATACGTGTTTTCAATCCAGAAGAAGTAATTTCAAGGAAAACGAGCAAAGTGAATGCTTCCTGATTTATGCATGCACCATTATTAGAAAGTGGAAATGCTAGAATATTCGAGAGCTGGCTTATATCGCGGAATTGCTACTTTAGTATTACATAGTAGTTTTGATCACTCCCTCCTTCTGGTTCCTTTTAATCCCTAGTGGGACATATAGGACATTGACTACGCTTCTTTTCCACCTCTCCCTGTTAGCAGCCATTGCCTTTAGCTGGTCCCACGATTTGCCTATAGATTTTCCCTCTGCCTCAACAGACCTTCTCCATGGATTTCTGGGTTGTCTAACACGACGGCTTGTATCGGTTCCCTGCGGATTCCAATCGAGCGCCTGTTTTGCAATGTTTTTCGGCTCTTTTCGAAGTGTGTGACCTATCCACTTCCGCCTTTTGATTTCGGTGCCTATCCTATTTTGGCCAATAATTGCGAGCAGGTCGTCGTTAGATATGACCTCAGGCCACGGAATTCGTAGGATGCGCGCCGTAGGCACTGTTTTATGTTTGCAGATTTGTAACACCCATATAAAAGATTTTACTTTGCTTTCAAAGATCCGGTTGGTGTTTCAGAAATGTTGTGGTTTTGCCAGAGAGGAGTCAAACTGAGAAAGATTTATCAGGCCTTATTTATACGCGATGCTACATAGGTGTCAGTCCTCATTACCAACGTAATCAACGAGTTCAGAGTTCAGAGTTCCGAGGTACGTAAATCTGTCAACTTTTTCTATCGGTTGTCCAGAGATTGAAATTGTGCTTTGCCCTCCTGGAGTCAAGCTCAGGTATTTAGTTTTAGCAGCATTAATTTTTATTGCAGCATTTTGAGTTTCAAGATACATAGCATTCGTAATTTAAGCCAGATGATCTGATTTGTTTGAGAGAAGGCAAATGTCGTCAGCGTAGTCCAGGTGCTGAAGGTAATTAAGAGATCTAGCGTGAACATTTTTAGCCTGTCTGCATCGGCCAGTAATGCAGGTTCGTAATGAATAATCCACTGTCACTTTCGATTGCGATTTAATTCGCTAGTTTAGCTAAGATCTTAAGTCTTGACGATTGTTTGCTGTTTGGACCACCCACCGAAAGCACTTGGCTCTTGATACCGCCATGAACGGCAACAATATTGTTGTATTTTTCTCGTCTTTTCGAGACGTTCCAGTAGGTTCGACTGATTTTCGCGTACACAATAATTAATAACACTCGCTTTACTGTAACAAGGGTTTCAGATATAATACCCATCTGATACCCTTGTTACAGTAAAGCGAGTGTTATTAATTATTGTATTGTGTACGCGAAAATCGTTCGAACCAACTGGAAAAGACGAGAAAAATACAACAATATTGTTGCCGTTCATGGCGGTATCAAGAGCCAAGTGCTTTCGGTGGGTTGTCCAAACAGCAAACAATCGTCAAGACTTAAGATCTTAGCTAAACTAGCGAATTAAATCGCAATCGAAAGTGACAGTGGATTATTCATTACGAACCTGCATTACTGGCCGATGCAGACAGGCCAAAAATTTTCACGCTAGATCTCTGAATGAATAGTTTTCGAATGAAAAACTGCGGCCAAATTAGGAGACATTGCGAGAAATCTTATACGTTATGGGACGTAAGTGCAGTCGATACTCTCTACCCCCTGGCTACGCCCATGTCGCCTTAAGTGTCGCAGATTACGTCATTGATTACGTTGGTAATAATGAACAACATTTGTGATAAAATACAACTTTGTCTAATTCCGATATTCAAAATGACTCAGCGTTGACATCCGCTTTCAAAAGTTCACAGGGATGCCATCTAGCCCCGGTGCTTTACCAGCATCCAAAGATTTGGCCCGAAGAGCCACTTCTTGTTGAGGACCTCCATAAAATGCTCCCTCCAACGGCGCAGTTGTTGTCCGTCTGTGACGAGCTTTATCTTTTACAGAATGCTAATGTGTAAAAGATTTGGCAGTAAGTGACTTTATGAGCTTGTAAAAGGTTCCACTGTCACCACGGTAAGCCGCCTCTTCTGCCTCCACCACTAACGCGTTGATGTTGCGTTTATCACGTTTTACGCTTCTCTGCACGCTTTTTTGAAGAGAACTATACTCGGTCCTCAGTTGTTGCTTGACTGTACTATAGTAACCGAGTTTATTTGCTCCTTAATTCTTTTCCGAGACCATGTAGCGTCGCTAATAAATGGTATCCTGCCTCGCTGGAGTCGACCCGTAAATGTTTCGCCGCATCATAAAAAAGCGTCTTTCACGTCTATCATCAATTGGGCCAATTCAAACCATAAGAAAACGACCGGACGGGCAAACTTGCACGACAAGAACGTAACGTAGGATAATTTCACACTATCCGTTCAAAACGCGGACGGGCGAACAACAATCACACAGCAAGCATGTATAATTGTCGTCGCAGAACGCCTTAAGTATCGGTAGATGGAATCGTCTTATCGGTCGTACAATTCTTACGAATTGATCGTACGATTCTTACGAAAGAAAAACAATTAAGTCACGATTTTTTTCTTTCGTAAGACGCGTTCTTACAATGTGAAATGCACAATGCTTGTCAGTTGGCCACTACAAAAGCTCTCGCCGTCCGGTTTCGTCTTACAGTGTGAAACGGCCCATTGAAGGTGAATCGGTTGTTTGTGCATTAGCTATTTTGTGCAACGCACTAGAAACGACACGTATTGTTAACGTTTCTTTAAGCTTTTGCACATTGAATCGTGGCGTTCGTGGCGTGTGCGACGAATCGCAGCGGTTTGCAAGCGAATTTTTGCGATAACAAATTGGTGATCGCTGCCTATATCAGCACCACGCTTAGCTCTGGCATCCACTATACAATTCCTCCATAGTTTGGAAACGGATATATGGTGAATCTGGTTTTCTGTTCGCTCATCTGGAGAGACCCATGTTGCTAAATGGCAAGGTTTGTATTTTTGATCTTTTTGGTTGGTTCGATTATGATTTTAAAGAAGAAAGCAAGGAACTCAAAATCCAGGTGTTATCAGTCACAAAAAAATCGGAAAATATCTTCGGGCAAAAAGTCTTGATCTGATCTGACCTAACCGACTGGGCAAATATCAGTGGCGTCGCGGAATCAATCCAGCTAAAACGGAGTTGGTCCTCTTTACAAGAAGAGGTACGATTCCTACTCTTAACCTCCCTAGACTTGTGTTTTCTGACATGGCCAAATTTCTTGGTTCTATTTTGGACAAGGAACTAAAACGGAAGCACAACATCGAAGAAAGGGTGAAAAAACTAACTGTGATACTGTACTCTTGCAGAAACCGGAAAACGTGGAGCTTGCTGCTATTGTGCGTTCTTTCTTACTTCATGGAATTACCGTGTGGTAGGCAGCACCCAGCATCACTACCTATTATAATTGGCACGTCAAAGTTCAAAGGTTAGCTTCTCTTCTCATAACCATAATTTTTGCACCACATATTTATTACGATTAGATAGTGTACTGCCTATGGCGAGCGCTGACCACTATGGGCGCTCAGCCATGCCTCCTAACTGCAATCTGCCTCCGACAACTGACTACACTGTTTCCAAATATCTTTTTGATAGGAACCATTGTAGCTTGATTCCGTTAATGGAAGCTTGGGACAGTAAGATACCCCTGGCCAATGAATCCAGGAGTTAAATTGTTTTGATTGTAAGATTAAAAAAGGGAAAAACATTTTTTTATTTTTTTTTTATTTTTTTTTTATATTTACTTATCTTTTTTACCATATTTTAAAAACTTTATTTTTATACCCGTCACTATGTGAAAGGGTATATTAACTTTGTCATCAAGTTTGCAACGCACAGAAGGAAGCACTTCCGACTATATAAAGTATATATATTATTGATCAGTGTGACGAGAGAAATCCATTGAGCGATGTCCGTCTGTCCGTCTGTCTGTCTGTCCGTCTGTTTCAATACAAACTAGTCCCTCAGTTTTGATGCTATCGGGCTGAAATTTTGTATAAAAGTTTCTTTTCAGTGTACGCTGTATATATGTCGGAACGAATGGAATCGGACCACGGGGTCATGGGGCTGCCATAGAAATCAACCTCCGAAAATTGGGTTCTTCTAAGAAAAACTTTTTTCTTTATGAACCAATCTTAACTAAACTTCACCCAAATGTGTTCCTAGTAAAGCCTCAAAGCATATATAGGAACGGATGAAATCGGAACACTACGACGTAGGGCTGTCATACAGACCAACCAATAGAAATTAGTTTGTTTTAAGAAAAGCTTTTTTCTTTATGAACCAATCTGACCAGACGTACAGCATTTTGACCTGTCGTACAGCAATGGGAAATGTACAGCAAAACGTACAGCATTTTCCATGCCACAATATGAAACCTTAATCACTCCTCGGTAACGCCTGTGATCAGTCTTGCCTGCTTTTACCATGCAAAATTGGGCCCCTGTATGGTCGATATTTAGCGAGATAATCGCATTTTAATGTTTGGCAATCGCTCATTTTCGACAGCTCGGGAACCGTTTCCGATCTTTTTGAAATTTGGCTCACTCTCCAAATTACACGGTTCAACCTATCCGCAATCGAATGTTATGGCTGCCCAAATCGCCGTTGTGAGTTTTCTATTTGAAAATTGTCCATCACTCGAATATTTGGAAAACTTTGGAATTCAGAAAACACCGTTCACTATTCGGTGAAAATTTTAAGGCTCCAGCTGTCAAGGTTCAGAACTTACAGCCGTCGAAAGTTGCGATTTAAAGTGTAAAGTTTCATTCATACCCGATAACACTTCAATCGTTCACTTTCGATAACTCGGGAACCAACGGAAATTTCTGAAATTGGCACATTTGTAGAGCTACTTGGCGCACATTTCCTCCATAAGTTTCAAGGTTCTACCTATCTGAGTTCGGAAGTTACAGCTGCCCAAATTGCACTTTTGTGGTTTTCAATTGAAATTTTATCCATATTTTATTTTTTTTAATTTTGAAATTTCGCAGACTTGTAGAACATCGCACTGTCCATATTTGGTGAACATTGCCGTGAGGCTTGATATACCAAGACTCTGAAGTCACAGCCGTCAAAAGATGCGTTTTTTTTTTATTTTATTTTTATCACAAAACGATGGAAAATCCGCCGCTGTACTGCATGCGATTCCCTTATCCCCTCTATTGGAAAATTCACACTAAAGAAGGGAGTCTGTAAGAGTTTTAGATCAGGGTTTTCCCCTCAACATGTCCTTTGAATCCCTTAAATTTTTTTACACCAGGGGACCAGCCTATATAACCATACATGAGTATAGAATGCTTACTCTCCTCCAGAAATATCGCAACAAGGGTTAGCCCCCTCCATAGCTGCATTGAAACTGTGCCTGGAAAGCCACCACTAGCTTAAGAATTCTCGGCCCATCTCATTGGGTTTCGTTTATCTATTGCAATAAACGAAACGAATCATACGACAGTCCTTACAGTTATTTCTGAAACCCTCTTCTTCTTCTATTTTATATGTGTGTAAGTATAATCTTATCTGAAGTACT
This sequence comes from Microchrysa polita, assembly GCA_949715475.1. Taxonomy (NCBI): domain Eukaryota; kingdom Metazoa; phylum Arthropoda; class Insecta; order Diptera; family Stratiomyidae; genus Microchrysa; species Microchrysa polita. Next base: position 40,640,936 of record OX454415.1, on the reverse strand, counting down.
CTTTTTTGTGTTTTTCGTGTTAAAACATACGTTTGTTTTTCATATGTTGATGATTTTTTTAAGGGGAACATTGAGAACTATAGGGCTTCCTGTTTAGTATTAACAGAACTTTGCCTTCCCAAGAAGAATATATCACTCATGAAGGCAAGAAGAATATGAGGTTATTATATGGCATGCATACTTGTCGTATCCGTCCTGTTTTTAGCAGGACAGTCGTGCCTTTTCAACTTTAACCTGTCGTCCTGCCAAAACGCTAAAAGCCCTGATTTTGTCCTGTTTTTGCACGTCGAAATGGCATCTCACCAAATGACGAATATGACTTAGTTTAATGAAGACTACATTTAAATGTTAAAGAAATTCATAAATAAAAAAAATGACTTTTACAACAGTTGGTTGTTTGATGTAATTCTTCGCGGAGCTAACCACTGTAAAAAGGGCCAAGCGCCGTGAAAACCCCCTTTCGCATTGCCATGCGATTTTACTTAGTCCAGGAGCATTCTTGACAAATACTATTTATGGAACAGGATTTGAAGACATGGTGAGGATATGCAGTTGCCTAATATTAATGCCCAAACATGCATGACTATTAAATATAATTCTCCTCTAATCAAACTGCACCAAACAAGCCTTTCAGTTTCCTAAAAATCTACACTGAATGCTGAAAAATTCGAAAGTTACGCAAATAATACAGACGCATTTGTGCTTCTGGTTGTCCTGCCAAACGACGACTTTTGCTGCGCTTCTCCTGATTTTATCGAAAAAAATATACGAGCCTTAGCATGCATCACGACCTCGTGAGATGTTATTATTTCTCCAAATAGGCGAGAATACGGGGGCGAGAATATGGCTGAGTATTTTCCTGAAAACCGAAATCTGTAAGAACATAATGTGTACAGCATTGGGCCTTCGGGAGTCTGGTCACCTTATCGTAGTAAATCCCTAAAACATATCTCGGAACGGATGGAATCGTAACATTACGTCATATGGCTGTAATACAAACCAGCCCCTTCAAGTGTCTTCCTGGGCTAGCATCCAGGAACAGATGGAATCGAAACATGTCATAGGGCTGTGATAGAAATTGTCAGCACAAAAGGAGCTTAAGTTTCATTCAAATGTGACGGGTATTCAAATTTCGGCCGCGCCCGAAATTAGCCTCGGTCTCGTTTCACTTTGCTTCTACTGGGAATCGAGCCGGGTACCTATCGTTTCGTAGTCCTACTTCCTACACTGAGCAAAATAGCGGCTGGCTTATGTACCTTCAAAATGAAACAACTTTTAAACAAAATTGAATACATATATTCAAATCTATGTTTGAGTTAATTTTGAACATATCATTAAAGTGAATCCTATTAAATTTAATATAAAACTTGTTTTTAAAATGATTTATTGATGTATTCCAATTTTGTTTTTAATATATTTCACTTCAAATGTAAGTGGTGATTTTTTCTGAGTGTATGAGCAGAGGATGCCCTAACTTGGTTGGAAGGGGGCGTCATTTTATTTATTTCGTTTGTGATAGTCAAGCTGCACTTTAGTCCATTGGAAAACTCCGAATCGCTTACAATGCCTTTTGTGGAAGTTGTAATTAATGACGAACAATAGGACGAGAGTGTACATCAGTTACTTTGTCACTGTCCTGCTAGTCCAATAATATCGTATTTTCCCATGACAACTTTGTTCTACAGTTTATAAAATGAGTAGTACGTTGTTGTACGTAGAACAAACTCCTGATGGGTCACTTTGTATGGGAGATACCCTTAGTTTTTATCCGAATGAGCTGGTTTTTGGTGGGTGGGGTGACTATGATCTCCAATCGCAACAAACAAATTTTTAGCACTCTGCTCCAATTTTGGGGGGAGTTATGGATATGCAGTTTTGAAAATTTAAATGAGGGGATAATGGAGGTCCTTGACCGGAGCGACTCAATGTTTACGTTAAAATTATCTTAAACTTGTTGTGAATACTTATATAAAATTATACGGATGAACTGGCGTTCCTTCAAAAGTTATGGAGCTTTTAAAAAAGGTCTAAAATGAAAATATTCTAATTTATGTTCTATTCTAACGCCGAAATATTCAATTAAACTCTAATGTGTTATATATCATTGCAAAGATAATTTTATGTAGTTTTTTTCGTCCTCAGACCATTTTTCTGTATCTCTTACCGTTTTTGAAATAATCGCAAAAAACCGAAAAAAATGCCCCCCTTTCCCCCCTTTTTTAAAGGTTGCGGCACTGTTTTTAGGGTGCAAAGTTCATAATCGGAATCAGCGCCCCATAATACATAAAGAAAGAGTGAGAAAAAAACTTCTGTATTTTTTTCACGGATTGGTACTAAATCGACACGATATTACTGAACTATGCCCTGGCCGAAAAACGGAGAAGTTTGTTTCTTCTTCTTTATGGTACGACGTTGGGCGTTGGCTGCCTGTCTGGCTGATCTCCAATTGTCGCGGTCACGCAACCTTGTCCTCCAGTTCCGGAAACCCAACATCCTCACATACTGATTCCTCCCATCGAGCTCACGGTCGTCCACGCAATCTGGCTCCGTCCACTAGTTGCGCGTTCATCACCTTTTTGGTGAAAGTGTCTTAGGCTCGTTGTTATGGCGACTTCAAATAGTCCAAAAGAAAGAAGTTTAGGATGGTTAAATTGGGTAGTCTTGCTGGACATGTCTGCCAAATTGCGGAAAAGGGAGAATGTGCGAACAGTAAACGCTTCTTTCACAATATTCTTATTTAACTTCCACGCTCTTCCTTGTATGCAGCTGTTTAGTTCTTTGTGACTTTTTGAGATTTTATCTAAACAGGATTATAATAAAAACTTAACAATAAGAACAAATTCGCAATGTTGTTCTTTTTATGTGTTTTATTTCTTTAAAAAATGAAAAATTAGTTAAATTTCAATACAATATATATTAATAGCAACAGGAAAAAAATATGTTTTTTTTTCACGTCAATCTTAATCTAATTCTTTGTTATTTATATTTTTCTTGTTGAAAGTCTCTTCTTTACTGTAATTTTATGTTAGCACTCTTTATAATCTAAACCGAGCTGTTTTATTACATACATATTTTAAGTTTCCAATATTTGACTTATAGCACAGCTGTTTGTTTATTGCACAAAAATATTTTTCTAACTTTCATAGTTTTTTGTCCGTTAATGTTTCGTATTTTTTATTTCGCTGCAAAATGCACATATCAATTTAAATCTATTAATTATTATACATCATTTATTACATGCACTTTCTCAATTAATTATTATGCGTCGGGGAAAAAATTGATTTTGCGTTTTATCTAATACAATATTCTCACTTTATGTTTCAATATAAAAAATAAGTTCAATATTTATTAACAACTAATCACATTCATTGTATGTGTATATAATATAATTTATATTCATTTTATAAATGTTAAGATAAACATATGTATCTCAATAACATCACATGCACAATTTTTTATTCCATTTAATTCAATATTTTACTTGTTAATTACATTTATTTATGTATATTCGTTTTGAAGCGCGGCTTAATTTTTTATTTGTTAAGATTTTAGATTTAATTGATCTGACTCGCATGAATTAATTGAAGCGATTCGTATGCAAAAAGTTTTTTTTTATGGGAATATTGGTGCGTTTATATGTAAATTTTCAGATAATGGCATTAGATTTTGTTTTGCGTGAAATGCACACTTGCAGAATATATATACTATGCTATCAACATATGCTCATATGTATACAAATTTATTAAATTCGAAATTAATTATTCGAATTGTATTTATTGGAACGTGCAGTTACTACACCGGACAGAATATTTATTTTATGGTTTTATTCGTGCGTTTATGTATGTCTGGACGGACCTGTTCCGGTTTGTTTTGCTATTTTATTTACAATAATAAATGTAAGGTGATTTAAATTAATATTTTTCTATAGACACAATTTAAATAATGTTATAAAATAAATATGTAATGTTTAAACTGTCAGTATAATTTGCTGGTAAATTTTTGTCTGGCCACAATAAATGTGCATTATTCTGTTATTAATTAAGTATTCATTTATCTCTTTGGTTTTCGCTGCTAATTCTGTTATTTTTCCTAGGTTTTTGTCATATGGTGCAATGTGAACCGCACTTAAAGATATGTACTATTGTATTAAACAAAATATTTATTAACAAAACAGAAGTTTCTGATTGATTCATTTTCCTAATGTTATTGAGGAGTACGCCGAAAAGGTTAAACCATAAATAGTTCGATAGAAAAACTATCGATAAGAAATTAACTAATCGACAAGGACAGTGACCTCAGAACAAACGGTCAACAGTTAGACAATATATAAAAGAAAGTCGTGTTAGTTACACCCAGTGTTGCCAATTTAGCCGTTTTCCGGCCAAATTTAGCCGGAAACCGTGCTGTTTAGTCGGAAGAAATTTGTAATTCCGGCCGGCCGGATTTTTAGCCGGAATTAATTTTCTTTGGCCGTTTTACCGGCTAAAATTATTTTGTGAATTTTTTATACCCTTCGCTCATAGAGTGAAAGGGTATATAAGTTTGTAACGCATTAAAGGAAGAAGAAAACATACGAGTATATGATCAGCATGACTTGGGGAGTCGATTGGGAGATGTCCGTCTGTCTGTCTGTTGCGACGCGTTTTACTCGATGGGTATTCAAGCTAGCTGGTTGTTTGTATGTTTGAATCACCGAAATTGGATCACAGGGTTATAGGGCTGCCATATAAACCGAGCCCCCCAATTTAAGTTTTTCTAAGAGAAACTTTTTTGTTTATAAACCAATCTTAACCAAACTTCATAAAAATGGATCCCTATGGATGTTAGAAAAAATACATATGTTAAAATGGATCGGAATTGCTTTATATTATCATTTTCTGTCATTGAACGAATTTGCAAAAAAAAAATAGAAAAACCAAATTTCCTCAGTTAGCATCGAACCCGTGTCTGTTGATTGCCCATCCTACACGCTACCACTCAGCCAACCTCACATATAGTCAGCATTACTCGTAAACACTACAAATGGTTAGTTGTTTCTATAGAAATGCTTGACAATTCTTTATCGAATCTTCTGCAATGCACCCTAAATCCATACATTTATCAATAAAATAGAGTGAATTTCAGTGTATATATCTCCTTAATTAATTTCGAAGATAACAATGAGTGCATACGTGTGGGTTCCATGCAATATTTCAAGGATTTCTATTACAGTATTTCGGAGCACTTCATAAGTGTCAATTCATTAAAAAATCACAAAGTCCATCCTTCTATAAAACTACGGTGTACAATTTATCGGATGTCCATACGAATGTCACACTATAAAAATGAAACCGACTGTGCTATAGAAGAATATTATGCATGTGCGTGAGTTAACTTTGAGAGACTATTGCATGTGTGTGCTGTATCATCCAATGAACACGAAAGTGGAGTATTTAAAGGAGTATCTATTTAGGTTAACGTTTAGAGACAGTTTTTTCGAAGTCTTATACCACCATCTTTAAATTTATTCCATAATTATGATAGAAGCTTTCCGGAAAATGCTTTAAGGATGTCTTATCGGATCAAAATATTTCTTTAAGCGATGCCACACGATATTTTTTTTTTTTTTGGGCACCGATTTCAACCAAACCTCATGAAAATGTATGTATGCCCCCCGAATTAGGTTTTTCTAAGAAACACTTTTGTATTTGGGCAACAATTCACACCAAACCTTATGAAAATGTATTTCTATTGATGTCACAAAACATATGCAAATATGCAATATGCAAATTAATGAAATCGGACCATGGGGTCATAGGGCTGCCATACAAACCCACCCCCGAAATTAGGAAATTAGGACCATGCGGTCATGGGGCTGCCGTACAAAAAGAGGCGGCACATCAAAAATGGAACATTAATTTCGTAACTATGGAAAATGAAATAACATTTGGAGGGCTTAAATTCGAAAATGGATAAATGGTTCAATTTAATCAAAATATAAAATTATTCAGGTGCGATGATGGTAAGATATCCATGCATAAATGGGGTTGCCCTTGCCCATAGTTACGCAATGGACGCTCCTTTTACGAATTTTATGTTCCACAATTTCGAACCTAATGTGGTTATGGACTTGACCGAGAAATTGTACCTGTATACAACAACTTTGACTAGTTGAGCTATCTAACTCAGTAAATTTTAACTGTAATGCTAGCGATTGGAGCATATACATATGTAATAAAACTAAGCAATCTGCCTAAAGCTATGCTTGCTATGCTATGGGTAATTCTCCAGAAAGAATTTAAATTATTAAAATTAGTTTTTTACTATATTTGTTCGTAATGTGATTGTTTTGTATGGTATAGCCGGTTTTTTGGCCGTTTTTCTGGCTGAAATTTATTTAGCCAAATTTTTAGCCGTTTTTTGAAAAAAATAAAGCCAATTTAGCCGTATTCTAAATTTTCAGTTGGCAACACTGCTACACCATTTATAACTCGAGAACGGCTAGACAGATTTTCATGATTTTGAATTTGTTGGATCAGGCTCTGGCCAGATAGCATAATTAATAACTATTGAAATTCACAATGAGCTAAAATTCACAATGGGTTCTTTTCCACTTATTTCTGCGTGTATTTCGTTAACATATGAGCGGATTTCAGTAAATTTCTTCCACAGGATTGGTCTCTACGCAAAGTAACAGGAGAACCATCGAGACATATGAAAAATTCACAATGGGGCACAATTATTAAGACAATTCTTTTCTTCTTCTACTTCTTTCTGTCTTTCTTGAACGAATAACAGGATTTCAGTAAGTTAACCCCACTTTATGAGTCTACACAAGGCTCCGACCGAAATAGCTATACTGCTATTGAAGTTAGTCGAAAATTTACAACGAGCAACAATTCACAATGAGTTTTTTTTTCACAATTTTTTTTTTTTTTTTGTATTTCTTGAATGTTAGTGCGAGCGCAACGAGCTCAAGAAAAAATTATCCAATTCATAAGTGCCCGTGCCACTAAAAGTTTTTTTCGCTTTCGGACTTTGAAACTATTTTGAAGGGCACACGTTTTTCTAATAATAGAAATTTACACAAACTATTATCAAAATAAAGCCTAATAGTGTTGCTTCTAATTGCTTTGGAAAAACCACTGTGTCCACAATCCTCGTCCTGGCTCTGCTGTAGGTATTGTGAATCCAGTATACGACTAAGTCTATATACTGAGTAAATCATTAAATAAATGGGGTGAAAGAAAAGAAAAACAGAGAAGACTGAATGAGTTTTATCGGTAATGACACGAAAATATTGTGGAGAGTCACGCATTGGACGAATTCGCCGCCCCTGTAATTTATAATAGTTCATTGTACGTTACATATAGTTTGTGGGTGGTGGCTCGCTTATGGCTTTTCATTTCACCTCATTCTAACAACACAATGATTCTTTCATTTGGTCAAGTCATTCACATTTTTATAGTTGAGGGTGTACAGTTCAATGTTGTGGCTGCTGTGGCCTGAGTAGAGTATCCTTTCAAATGTCTGATGCAGTACAAACATGAGGTTTGTAAAATCCCTATTGTGTATTAACGCAGAAAATACATTTCTACACAAAAGTCATTACAAAACAAAATTATATAACGCGCAATGAAAAGCAATGGCGGAAGGATTTGGGTTAGTCTCTTTTTTGTTACTTAGTCTCTTTTTTGTTAAGGGTTTCTTTTCGGAGGTGGAAAATAAGTTTGTCAATTTAAAGGATGATGAGTGTGGCCAAAACTTGCTGCAGTTTGTAATTGGAAAATTCAATTCTTTATATACAAAGAAAACTTCCCCCAACCACCTGAGGCAGGCTTGTCAACTCTAGCTAAAAGTAGCTTTTATACCAAGGAATGTCCTCCAATTACTATTGTGGAGAATATTCTATGTAGTCTTAAAGTGTTAAAGTTGTTAGTTGGGTACAGCATTTTGCTATACAGTACAGCATTTTCACCTGTCGTACATAGCATTAGTAAATGTACAGCATTCCCAATGCCACGCAAAGAAACCTAATAAGCTCTTCAGTAAGGCCTGTGAGCAGTCAAGATAATCGCACTTTCATTTGGCAAACGTTCATTTTCGATAACTCAGGTGTTCAATCTTTCTGAAATTTAACGTACTTGTAGAGCTACTTGCTGCTCACATTTCCTCCATATTTTAAACCCCTACATATTGGCATTCGACAGTTACAGATGCCCAAATCGCACTTTTGCCTTTTCTAATTGATATTGTCCAACAAATTTGGAAAACTTGTGGAGCACCGCACTGCCCATATTTTTGGCGAAAATGTCAATGCTTTAGCTGACTAGACTCCTGTACGATCGATATATTTAGCAAAATAGTCGCGCTTTTATGTTTCGCAATCATTCATTCTCGATAACTCGGGAAGACTTTGACCGATCTTTCGGAATTGACATTTTGTAGTTTGTAGAGCTACTTTGTCGCTCACATTTCCTCCAAATTTTAAGGTCATACCTATCCGCACTTTTCTGTTTTCTAATGGAAAATTGTCCATAACTAGGAGCGGAAAATTTTGAAATTTGGCAGATTTGTATAGAACACCACTGCCTATATTAGGCAGCCGCCAACCGGCGAAGAGTTGTCTGCCCAAAGAAATATCAGTTTACCTATTGCAATGAACGAAACAAAAACGAAGCTTTTAAATAAAGAGGCACCGACTTCTACACCCCCCAACCCCCCCCCCCCCCCTAACGCCGTTGATGAGGACATTTTTTTAATGCTGTACTATCTATAAAAAATATCTGCACTACGATCGTGAAAATATGGGTGCAACTCCTAGCACGGCACAAACATTTCCGTACATCAAATAAACAACTACATGATTCCTGTCTGAGGGTCTCGGATTGGCAGGGAAAAAGTCATCATAATCCGCACAATGCTGCTGAGACTGCAGTCTCAAACACTGAAATTCAAAATTTGAAAAAGCACTGAGTATCATTTATCGTCCTTTCTTAAAATAAGGTTTTGGAATTTGTAACATATTTTCTAACAAAATGGGGCAATTCCGAGCTCATATTGTTGAACAGATTTTGGTCTTGCTCCTTCTAAACGAGATCCTGGCTACGCTTACTCCCTAGCTTGTTATGACTGTTAAAACATAAATTTGTTCTTCACATGCTGATGAAGTTTTATCAATGAGGATACTGTGAACCTTTGGGCTTCTTTATGGGTCCTGTTTAGTATCAACAAAACATGCGGTATCCCAAGGTACATCACGTATTTCCTAGAATGTCGGCTACTATTACGAAGATATCACTTATGAAAGGAAGGACAGTATGTGATCGTTTTATGACATGCTTGTTGGTGGTAGCCACGTGACATATTATGGTTTCTCCAAATCGGCGTGAAAGGGGGGAGGGAAAACACTTACTCATCGAATAAATAAGTTGGCAACACTTTCCACACTTTCACTTTCCAATTAGAACGGGTAGATGTTTGCAGCCTGTGACGTCGGTCTAATCTGTTGTTTACTATTCAGTCACACATACCAAATCATGTGGTTTCAGCAGATCGCACGATGCACATTCTGCACGAACGATTTCACGGTAAGGCTACGTCCCGTAGAGGTGACGTGGATTGACCAGCAAGAACGTTGGATTTGACCCCGCTGGACTTTGGGGTTTCCAATCAACCGATGCCTTAAAGTCAATATCAACGAAGACCTCGCTAAAATTCAGGAGCATTTATGCGGCAGAGTCATTGAAAATTTGACCTCTCGACTTCGTGTCACCGTGACAAGCCACGGCGGACCTTTGAATGATGTTATATTCCATACATAATGGTATATATGGGTCTTTCAAATAAAATAAAAACGAGACTGAGGCTAATTTCGGCCAAAATTTGGAAATCCTTTCGCTCTTCTCGGGCTAAAAGTTTTTTCGGCCGTACCTACTTCTCGTAGAGTTGACGTGACGATTTAATCCCCTCCCCTCTTCTTCTCCTTCCGTCTTCGCAAAAGTTCCCTTGCATCGACAAAACAATATTTGTGTGGCGTTTGGTTGTAATAAGTGGGCAAATAAAAATATTTTCTCAGAAAATTGTATTGGGGGATGCGGGAGCATGGTCCCTTAGTACGATTCCATTTGTTTTGACCTTTTTTGTTGTTTTGAAAAAGACACATTAATTCAAGGTTTTGTGAAATAGGTGTATGGTAGCCCCATGACCCCATGGTCCGATTTGATCCATTCTTGCAAATGTTTTGTGTCATCAATAGAAATACATTTGTGTGAAATTTGGTTGAAATTGGTGCAGAAATAAAAAAGTTTTTCTTGGAAGAACCTAATTTGGGGAATTAGGTTTGTATTGTATGGCAGCTCCATGACCCCATTGTCCGATTTTACTGATTCAAACATACAAACTGCCTGCAGCAAAAAGAAGCATTTGTGCATAATTTCAGCTTCCTAGCTTTTAAATTGACTGAGTAAAACGCGTAGCAATAGACGGACAGATAGACAGACGGACATCGCCCAATCGACTCCCCATGTTATGCTGATCATACTATGTATACTTATTATATGGCCGAAGATGCTTCCTTCAATGCGCTATAAACTTCATGACAAAGTTAATATACCCTTCGTTGACTCTACGAGCGAAGGGTATACAAATCGTTTATACCTCACATACAGCTGGTTTTACTCCATTTCAACATCTACCCGCCCTTATTGGAAAACCCTATACATACAGTGAAACACGGATAAGTGCACATCGATAAACCATGATTTTTTTCGTGCAATTATGCGTGTTGTGCACTTATCAGTGTTACGTACAAAGTCTCTAATTTACATACTGTAAGTGACAAATAGTCATTTTAACTATTTCGTTTGACCTTCCATTTTTACAGAATTATTAGAGGCAAATTTCATTCAATAATAAAAAAATAAAGTTCCAACGTTATTTCCCAATTTATATGCTTTGGTTGAGCCGTGATTGTACTCAGTCGATTTAAATTGCGTATTGCGTGCATTACTAAAATTGTTAAGGGTTAGATTAGGTGCTATCGGGACACTCGTTCTATTTCTACAAGTAGCATGCTATAAATTAAATCAATTCTCACAAAAAGAGCTGAGAATGTTGAATATTGTGCTACCATTCTTGTTAATATGGCCCTGAAGATACGCATTCCATCTCGAATCATCTAGATTACCCTCATTGGTCATTGCTATAATTACCACTGGGAAACCAAGGAAGTTTATACATACTCTTAAATCTGTAATGCAAAAAAGTGCTACTGATATGGAAGTCACACGTTGATACCCAATGCGAAATGTTTCGTAATTTAAGCTGATGTATAAATCACTAAAAAAATTTTTTTAGATCCAAAGGGAAACCAACTTTTGACTCCGTTTTCTAAATCAACCAAATGGTCTCTTAGGTCGCACATATACCCCAAATCCATGAATTTTGAAGTGAAATCCAAATCAGCCAATTATGGGTACCTTCCACAGAGCTTGAATCCATTTTAATCCATGGAAGTCGTAAGATTTAGCATGTGTTCGCTGTAAAATTCGGCCAAAATATGAATACTCTCCTTGGGCTAAAAGATTTTTTGGGCGTACCTATGACTTGTGTGTTATCCTCCTTTCCCATTCTTTTCCTTCCGTTTTCACATAAGTTCCGTGGCGTCGATGAAACAATATTTGTGAGAGGTTAAGTTGGAATAAGTTGACAAATAAAAAACATTTTACAGAAAACTCTACGGGGGGAAATGGAGAAGGGGGGAATGGTCCTACAATACGTTTTCTTTTATTTTTGAATTTCCGGTTGTTTCGATAAAGATATGTATATGAATACATACAAGGTTTTCTGCAATAGGTGCAAAAAGGATGTTTCTTAAAAGAACCGAATTAGGGGTTGGGTTTGTATGGCAGCTTCATGATTCCACAGTCCGATTCAATTTTTACATATGTTTTGTAGTATTAATAGATAAACATTTTTGTGATGTTTAGTTCAGATTAGTTCATCAACAAAAAAGTTTCTCTTAGAAGAATTTAATTTTGGGGGCTAGGTTTGTATGGCAGCTCCATGACGTCATGGTCGGATTTGATCCATTTTTACATATGTTGTGTGTCATCAATAGAAACACATTTGAGCGAAGTTTGGTTGAAATTAGTACACAAATAAAAAAGTTTTGCTCAGAAGAACCTAAATGGGGGGGTTGAATTTGTATGGCAGCCCTATGATCCCCTTGTCCGATTTTTGCGATTGAAGCATACAAACAGCCTGCAACAATAATAAGCATGTGTACAAAATTTCAGCTCTCTAGATTTAATAGCGGCCGAGAAAAACGCACTGCAACAGACGGACAGACAGACGGACATCGCCCAATCGACTCCCCATGTCATGCTGATCATATATGTATACTTTTTATATCGTCGGAGATGCCTCCTTCAATGCGTTACAAACTGGTTTAGTCCAACAGTAATTTTGACAATAACTCAGAAAACAATAACTTCAAACCTTTCAAGAATTCCCCAATTAAATTTGGAAGTGCCATGTACAAAGGACTTTGTAAAGTTCTTGGCCTCCGTCAAGAAATATTCGAATGTTATGCTTAGCTTTTTCAAAGGTAATCCATTTAAGTTTTCCCATTATCGAATTAGCAGCTGATTGCAACATTACGGCCGGCGCCGGTTTCGAGTAGGGATGAGCATCGAACATTGATGTTTCCAAAACACGGTCAACTTGATTTTTTTTAGGTTTTTGGGGCGTCGATACTTGAGTCTCCCAGTGTGTTGTCCTAAATTGGAAAAGTCAGTTTCAATCTTTCGCTCTGATTTAAGTGAGGTTTATTACGTAGAAAGGGGTGCAGCAGTTGTCATTCCACATAAATACATACATATTTGTCTCTGCGGAAAAAAATAGATCCGTAATACTTACGGGATGCAAAAAAAAGTATAAAAACGACAAGGAGTATAAATGATAAAGAAAGCGGATTCTAAAGGCTCCTACAAAGCTATCTGAATTCGTTTTAAGTACTACAAAGTTGGTTTAAAGCACGACATCTAATAATCTGGCGATCTGTAAAAGATTTCCACGAAGTTATTTTTCACATCTTCAATTACCATCTATAATTATCAAAACTAATATACCTTGGTTGCACAATGTCTGATTGATAACATGAACGCTGCAAATTTTTTTTTATTTATTTATTTTTAGACAACGTTCCAACTCAACCCTAAGCGGAAACCACATCGATAATTCATAAAACTCACACTTCATATTTGATCGAATAAATTCCTAAAATAGGGCGCTGGTTTACTCTAATGAATTCTTGCAATCAACATGTGCACTTATCCGTCATAAATCGCTTGCAAATTTAGTAAATACATATTGCCAAAAAATGCGTGCTCTTAAACGTGTTGTGCACTTATCCGTTTTGAAATGTATAGAAAATCGAATTGTGTGCACTTATTCGATTTTCACACTTAAGCGTGTAGCGCTTATCCGTGTTTTACTGTAAGAATGTGAACTAAAACATTCCCACAGAAACAAAAGGTGTTGATAGCAATCGTTTGCCGAACACACACGTAGAGTCCAAAACCATTTTTTTGGGGTTTTCGTTCTGTCAAAATCCAAGGAAATGTATGATTTTGGCAGAGCGAAAATATAAAAAAAAGGATTCAGATTGACCGTGTGTGTGCGGCATTCACAGAAGAGAGAGTCTAAGGAAACAAAAAACAACGTGAGAGATGAACGAATTCGGTTGCGGAATGAGACGTGAAGAGCAAAGTAGGGATAAAGTTGACAAACTGGATTTTGTATGGATGTTTGACATATTGTTTTCTAAAATGTAAACATTTCTCATTGGACCAGACCGGTTTTAAGCGAGCCTTTTGGCACATTGTTTTCTAAAATGTAAACATTCTTATTGGACCAGACAGGTTTTAAACGAGGATTGTGGATCGTGCGGGTGTTTCGACGCAGTGTGTTTGCAGTTGCGCATGTATAGGAACTCTATCGCCAAGCTACCATGGGAATATATGGGCATTTATACTCCATAGTTATACTCAATGGCGGCGTTAGACTGTCCCGTATCTACGGAAAAAAGTTTCAAATTAGGATGCGATTAAGGACCTAGCTAAACAGAGCTTCCACTATTTTGGTCTGCAATTAATCACCCCATTCCAAAACAGATAAAATACTTCCTGTATTCCGGGAAATCCCTATCGTCTGCTTATCTTTTCAATGCCATTTCCGGAAACCTCTCGGCAATCCAATTACACCTAAAACGCAACATAAACATAATTCTTCTTCGGGCAACTGAATTCGTCTGTCTCGCTATCGTATTGTATACATGCGAGAATATCGTCATCCCCTTTCCGTATATACAATACATACAAAAATATCCAACATTTACTCGTAATCCGGACAATATTATCCTTGCACAATGAAATCGAATACAATATGTATGGACTATCTTCTTATGTCATAGTGTGTCGCAACGCAGCAATTTTACGAAAATTGGAATAAGTTAATGGGACGAAATAATTGCCATATTGTAAGTTGAATTGCTAACTCTTTCTGTGCTATTATTCTTGTTGGAGCACATTAATGATAGCCAGAACGCTGAGCCGCTTGAATGACACAAATGGATACTTTTATATGGACAATATTATCCACAGGACGATGAAATGAAACTATATGCTCGATGCCAGGGAGAGAATTACCATTTATCCTTCCGTTAGGTAACCGTAGGGCGTAGGGGAAGCCGAGATCTTATCTATAACACTATCAGAATGAATGGAAACGGCAAGTTTTCTCGTTTCCTGTGAATACTGCGCTAACCTTTAGATAACCATTTTAAATGTCAGTAGGGCAATTTAGTTTTATTTTGGTGTGATTTCTACGAAAGGATCGTATTTCACATGTAAGGAATAAGCGAAAAACGAGTAAAGCGAAAGGATTGTTGTGCGGGATAACTGTAATTCAAGGATAAGAAACATGGAGTTTTTTAAGTTGTTATTGAATGAAAACTCAACCAACGTTGTTGGGTTTTGGCGGAATTGCTTCGATGCGAAACAAAAGACACATCAAGGAAGCGTAGAGTATTTCGCAACAAGTTTCTTGGCTTAGCCATATTGTGTCCTATCAGCAGAATAAAACAATTCGTTGGCTTTGGTTTGTCAAATAAGCTGACTATGTTATTTTATTCAGATGATCCCTCTATACATTTTAGACATCACTGTGAAGCACATTTACCATGTAGATATTTGTAAGCAATGAAATGGAAATGTTGAGTTTGGGTGGTCTTGCAGATGCAATCGTTCTTTCTATTTATATCTGAAAATTCGTCTGCCATGCCGTCTCAAACTCCAGTCCAGGCAGTTTGCAAGCCAGACATTTTCAGGGATAAATTTATCTACGGAATTTGCCAAATAAAAAAGTAAATATTCGCTCATACTTTGATCCCCGGGAATATGAAACACATTATACGAAAAATTCAACACAGCCACACGAAAACCAACTTTACCAGGGCTAGGGCTGATTCAAGTAAATCAAAGTGCATATTCGATACTTTTGATTCGGAGGTATACTAAATTCAAAAATGGCTATTTTACTTCAGACATATCCACTAGACAAAGGTGACCAGAACTACAGCATTTTGCTGCGCTACACAGCAATGGGAAGCATACGGCAAAACGTACAGCATTCCTGATTTCACACAATGAAACCTCATGCGCTTACGACTGCAGCCTACACAACGATCGCGGTGCAGTCTGCGTTGTGTAACTTAATTTTCATTGTTTTTCCTTTAAGAGCGCTAGCAGCTAAAAGCGCACCAAGAATCACGTCTTCCAGAAGTATCAATATCAGTATATACTAAGGTGACCAGATCCTTGAGTGACCAATGCTGTACAGACCAAGCTACATATGAATATATCTTGTTTTTTTTTTTTTAAGAAAAGAGACGGTGAGGCAGTTTGCTCTTCTGCTGTTGATTGATTCTGACGTTACATAATGAACAATTAATCAACTCAAGACTCGCCCAATCTAGTTTTGAGGACACGAATTTAAATTGTAAATACATGAGACGATCAGTTCCAGGCAAGTGTGCACAGAAAATTTCAAGGGGCCCGGGGCAAAAAAGAGCCCTTACGATGAAATATTATATAAATTATTGTTTCAACTCCAGTTTTTGCATTCCAATTTTTTCACGAAATGATAAGCTTTTCAACCTTTGAGCAATTCAGCTAACTGGCTTTTTTATCGCTACGTGTAGACAGAAGTAAGACAGTTTTCAAATTGGGTTTAAACGCTGAAACAAAAAAAAAATGCCTGTTCCATTTCTGTAACAAGAAAAGAGGTAGCTCGTGAAACCTAACCACAATTTTTCTCTGTGCTAGTAGAAACGCTCGAAAACTAGACAATTTATTGGTACGTGTAAACGCAGCCATGCGATTCAGTTGAGATGTTAGGCTCGTATATTCTGATGCTTATAAGAAGCTGAAGAATCTAACTTCTAGTATCTCAGCAATATGGATCATGCACATTGGCAACAACTGGAAAAGTCAATGCTACATTTTTACGGCACTTCGCGTATTTAATAGGAAAAATACGTTCGTGCATTGCAAGGTTTCTAAACCAGGTGGGACTCCTTCTGGCTCGGGACCCGGTTGCTTAGGGTGGCCAGATGCCCCCGTTACCCCAAACCTCGTTTTTGGGGTACCCAAAATCCAAAAACCCATAGTCCAAAAAAGAAATCACTGAGCAAACAAATCAAACCCATAATCCAAAAAAGAAATCACTGAGCAAACAAATCTTTGATATTCACATAACAAAACAAAACTATTATTCAAATTTCGGTACTGGTCTTTTCTATCCCGCCATCTAATTCCCCGGTTGAGAGAATATTCGCGCTTTGCGGTAATGCATGGACAGATAGCCGGAACCGATAAAATATTCACACTGTAAGGCATTGTTTCCCAACAGGTGGTCCGCGGACCGGGGGTGGTCCGTGAGAAACCCGTAGGTGGTCCACGAGGAGACTCTGGACACTTCTTACAAAAAAGCTATATTTTCTTGTGGCTAATAAAATTCACATGCCAAACACGCATTATCATGAACAGATTATCCAGTAAATACTTTCCTACTAGGCCTGTGATTATGGGACGGCGATAGGATGTTCAGGTTCGTTGCTTACAGCTCAATTCCGAAATTATTCATACTAATTATCAAAATTCGAATTCGCTAAACATTGTCACAAATTCGGGTTTAAGGACCCCGAGATATACCGTTTACTGGATAACTTTTTATCGAAGTTAGCTCTTCCAGACCTTCATTCGTTTCATTATTTTTGAACGGTGGTCCGTCAAGATTCTTTTTCAGGCTAAGTGGTCCGCAGACGTTTCTGAGTTGGGAACCACTGCTGTAAAGGCTGAGCTTCAAATAAAATGCAATTTGAAGATGACAAGATTTAATATTTTTATAACATTATATTGCAAAATCAAGAGTTATCGGATGGTGTATCATATCAAATGAGAAATGCTTGTTCTGCAATCCGTTTCCGATATTTTCCGCTAAGTGTCCGCTATAGATGGTAGACGGTAAGATAAGTGTCGCTATAGTGTAACAAGAAAATTATTCTTACGAGAGCTGATAGCGTAATATTCCATATTGCTATAAAAAATAAATGACACACCGGCATAAAAATAGTTTTTTTTTTGCCCCGTTAAAAAATCAAACCCCGTATTTTATACGCTAGTAACCTGTAAATCGAAGGCGGAAAGTCACCCTACTGTTGCTTCTCTCCTTCTGTGCGCGTCTGGTTCCAGGTCTACCAAGGTTTGACAGGTATTTGGAGTATTTGCATTTAGACGCTCTGCCAAGTTTAAATTTTGGGGAGTTCTCTCCGATGGTCCAAGCGTCTTCTTGCGATAAAATTGCTTTCCACTTTATGGGTCTCGTTCGTGATATATGTATTTCGCACAAATTTAATCGGCTCACCGTTCGTTGTTGCACCTAGCTCTTATAGTCATAAGAAAAAGCGTTTCACGACAGCTCTTCAAGTCTCTAATATGCAGAAAAACTGTACATTCCGCTGTACATTTTTGAATGTTGTACGGCAGGTGAAAATATACAAGTACCTATACAGCGAAATGCTATACGTCTGGTCACCTTAGTATATGTACATCTGCAAAAAATATAATAGGAGTGAGATCAGGCGGCCAAAGTCTGACGTCGGGCTATAGTGCCACATTGATGAGATCCCTGCCTTTTTATTTCTCTTAAAAACAGTTAGTGAGCCATTTCACAATCCTTGTCGTTGAGTAAAATTCCTGACTAGTAACGGTTTTTACTGAATAAAAGCTTTTGCAGGAGTGGGCAAACGGTGATTTTACGTGGATAATTCCGGGCACCAAATGGGCAATCGAAGTGGCTAAGTCCGATCAGACACACCAATTATTGCGTGGAATGGAGAATGTTTTTTGGCCAAAATTTAATTTAAGATAAAATGAAAAATGTAACGTCGTCAACTTCACAAAGTTTTTTGCCAATAACTTTTTTTCGGTGGGTGGGCAAACGAAAATTTTTCCTGGGCAAACGAGGGCTGACTATGGGCAAACGAAATACGACAAAAAGTGAAAAAATCCAACGGGAAGTTGCCACATTCCCCAAAAACTAAATTTATATTGAGTGAAATTTCTGCATGGTAAAAGAGAATAACTTTTTTTGCTGGGGTAGGCAAAGACGATTTTTCCTGGGTAGATGAATAAGCATATTGAGGGTGGCCAGATCAGGCACAAGAATAATTGAGTAAAATTTCTATGTGGAAAATGTTTTTGCCAATAACTTTTTTTGAGGGAGTGGGCAAAGGAAAATTTTTCCTGGGGAAATGTGGGCTAACGAAATATGTAAAAATATATTAAAAAATATCGGCGTACAGAGGGATGCGCCCTCAATACGAGGGTTTTTTAAATTTTCGATACATACATAGTGAATAATTTTGCACGTATGTTTTATAGGTAATAAATAAGAATTATGCACAATAAATGAAATGCTGCTTGTAAATCTATTTTTGGATTGGTCTAAATAGACGCGATTTACTATGTATCATGGCTACACGTATTAACTGAATTTATTAGCTGCAACTCCGTTACCATTACTCCAAACTGGAAAAAACAACTGATATGAGATGTACCCATCGAGCTTTTTGATTTGAGTATCCATACGTCCATGTCCGAAAAAACTAAAAAAGTCGACTTTTTTAAATCCCCGGGACACCCTGTTAGCTTTGTCCTATCACCGCCTAAGTATTTCGTGCTGAATACTGTTACGATTCTACACATTCCTACCAAATTTCATTACGATCGGTTAAGCCGTTCGCGAGTTATTTAGTGAACAAATTTTTAAATCTCCGGGACACCCTGTTATCTTTGCCTTACCAACTTCTAAGTATTTCGTGCCATAGACTATTACTATTCTACACATTCCTACCAAAATACATGACGATCGGTTAAGCCGTTAGCGAGTTATTTAGTTAACAAATTTGCATATGCCTGGGACACCCGGTTATCTTTGCCATACCAATTTTCAAGTATTTCATGCCAAAGACTGTTACCATTCTACACATTCCTACCAATTTTCAGGACTATCGGTTAAGCCGTTCGCGAGTTATTTAGTGAACAAATTTTCAAATGTCCGGGACCCCCTGTTATTTTTGCCCTACCAACTTTTAAGTATTTCGTACCAAAGACTGTTACCATTCTACACATTCCTACCAAATTTCAGGACTATCGGTTAAGCCGTTCGCGAGTGCGAGAGTGAACAGACGGACGGACAAAATCGATTTCATAAGGGTTTTTTGAAAAATCTAAAAAACCCTAAAAATCGAACGCAAAGTTGGGAAATTTACCAAAATGGGAGTTTTTCGTTGAGTGAAATTCCTGACTTGTAACGGTTTTTTAGTGAATAACTTTTTTTTTTCAGGGGTGGTCAATCGACGATTTTACGTGAGTAATTTAAGGTACTCAATGGACAATCGAAATGGCTAAGTCGGATTGCATATGCATGCTTAGGGTGACCAGATCAGGCACACCAATTATTGAGTGAAATGTAAAACGTTTTTCGGCTATAACTTATTTTGGGTGGTTGGGCAAACAAAAATGTTTCCTATGTAAACGTGGGCAAGCGAACTGAATAAGAAAAAAAAAGAGAAATCGAAAGTGACGTCACCAACTTCACACACCTAAGATTCAGCTCAATCCTCCGCGCCTCCTGAGGTGTTCCAAAAGGTCTATTACGAAGCAAACGAATGCGCGAATTAAGGGAAAGGGTATTTGCTTGGATCCAGTCAGTGTTTCCCAAAACAAGGTTTTATAGCATCATTTCGAGACGAAAATTTTCAAAGTAATGAGAATAAATGACGAAAAGGGAAACGATGATTCAAGACAGGAAAATCGTTTCACTATCACACCATATGACAAATAGCTCTGCGCTAATTGATGACGATATATTGCACTTTTTGAAGTCCTATCCATAAGCAATACTATTAAAGCACATCATAGACTTTGCTAGCTAATCTTAAGGCTAGTGGCAAAGCTAAATGACCTATCTAGTGTCAATCATATGCCTATTCTTTTACTGGAACTTACTTTTTTAATCAGCATAAGCTTACAACTAAACTAATCCTTTTCAATCGTCCAAATCGCTTGACGATCCATTAGCAGTTGACGCAGCAGAAACAGTTCCGCATAAATTAGCGTTTATCGATCCGGTTGAGTTCGTTAGACCAGCGACCGAGCAGGCTGTATTTGCGACATGACGACACGGTTGCGGCGAAGTAGGATTCGATAGTCCCGATTCATGAATTGGCGAAAGCGTAGGCGAACGTGTCCGAAGATTCTTCCGACGTGGCGGACGTCTATATGTTGACGGCGAACACGAACGTTGAGGCTGTGAAAATCCAAGCGTTTCGGCGAGTTCATCCAAATCCGTAGGATTCGGTATTTTGCGACGTGCTGGCGGCGGAGCTGGTGGCATGGTAAAATCGCCCGTATTATATACAACTTCATCACGTATCACGGACGTCGGTAGGATTGTTTCGATTGATTGAAGCGTCTGTTGGCCGTTATGCGAGGCGAGATTTGGCGAAGATCGCTCATTGTCATCAGTTGCCGGAATTGGACGAACTTGATTTTGCTTGACCGACGACATCGATCCAGCATTGGCATTGTTGTGACGACAATGTGGTCGTCGATATCGTCCGATCATGCGTAGCATGTATCGAAATCGGGTTACTGGCCATGGCCTAATAAGCCTAGGCCGTTGGGTCTTGGCACTTCCTCCGGCGCTGCGTGGATGATGCAACGGATGGCCGTTTGTTTTGACAAAATTTGGCGATAACTGCTTAGACGAATTTGATTTGCCGCCGTTTCGATTGTGCTGATAATGTTGAACTATACTACTGGCATCGCAGTTCGTTGGAATTGTACTTGATATATTTGAGATTATATCGTTCGGCACATCTGGACTATCTGGCACATTGGAGCAACAATTCCATTTTCGTCGCCAGCGATGATGCTTTGTGATGGTTTTCAGGCAACAGCGTTTATCTTGCAACGACATACTATCCGATTTTGATGGAGTCTTTATTCGGAACGTGCAGAACGTGCACTGTTCACTAAAGTGAACGTAGGATCGCGTGGTCGCTTCAAATTCACCACCAATCACTATGGGCGATGAATCGGTCGTGGACGTGGTAGTGGTTTGTGCAGTCGTTATTTTGTGATGCTGTTCGAATTGAGAGCAACAGTGGAACGTTTTCGATGAATGCTTGGGCGTGCCATTACAATGCCCACCAATGAGAGAAGATGCGTTTCCAGTTTGCAACAATTGTCGATTGCCTAATTCGTTCTCCTCGAGCATTGAACATAAATAGTAGGTTTTGGAGGCTAGCAACGATGTTGACTGATGATATTCTCTTGAGTTCTCGCAGCAGTGCAAAGTTTGTGGTCGTGCTCCAGTGTTGGCGATGGGCCCAAGCACCGACTTTGGATGAGTGGCATTTGAACAGAAAAATACTTGGCTCGGTTGCGTTGTCAGCATGATGACATTGGACGGTCGTTCGTGATTAGTGTGGTTATGGTTTTCATTCGCATTGCCACTACTGGACGACGAAGTATTCTGACGATGATTTCGAATGTATTCGTACGTTGTTAGTCCCAAGAACGAGATGTAAATGTGAAAGAAGCAAAGATGTAGCAGCAGGCCAGCTGTAATGGCCGCCAAAACTCCAAGGACACCAACGAATATCAGGAAAACAGTGTCATGAAGACTAATTCCAGTCGGGTCAGCATTTCCCGATATAGACGATGCTACAGTGGACACAACGTTCAGGGTGGCGTTCGTATAAAAATCGGTCGAGTTTCCATCAGTATTCGTTTGATTGAAAATTTGCTCCACAGTCGAAACATTTGCGATTGTAGTATTCTCATCTCCCAGTGAACTGACGACTTTCTCCTTGTAGTACCAATCACTCAACCACTCAGGCTTGAAGTGATACAAAACAATTTGACTGAGAGCAGCGGTCAGTATGACCAGAGCGGCAATCACTGCACTTACTACACACATTAGAAATGCAACGTAGTTTCTACCGCCGACACAATGATTCAACCATTTGCAATGATGATCGAATTTTCCCACGCATTTGTTGCACACGCTACAGTGTTTCGTACGCGAGCTAGTTGTCTTGATATTGCACAAATGGCAGCGACCGTTTTCGATAACATGGGAATGCTTGGACCGGTCAAATTCCGGAACTATTCGATCGTTTCGATGCAATCGTCTTAACTCTGAATCGGCTGGATCAATTAAAAGTGCCGACAAATGCGATATTGTGTGTACTATGTACAGGCCAGAAAGAAGACCCAACAACGGTTGTTGTATATCGGGTGAAAAAGAAGGCACCAGCACGATGAAGGTGGCCAAGGCGAATAGTATCAGAATAACCCATCCGAAGAGTTGCAACGGATGCAACGGCAATTGTAATCCGTTTAAACGTCGTCCACGACGATACTCCGTTTCCGACGGATTGTCCTGAAACGAGAGCCAAGGAACCCGATGCCGTTTCACAAGATTGCAAGTGTTCTGTCGCCCGGAGTCTGTTATCGGCCTGGTATGAATGTCAATATTTAGAATAGTGCTTTTCTTAAGTCCTTGGTCGTTTCGGCTTCCATTGATGGTATGAGTGGGATGCTCTGGGAGCATGATACAAACAGATACTTCTACATATACTAAGCAGCGCACAATCTGGTTCACCCGCACCCCACATTAGTGCATAGTCCTTCCGCCTTCTTTACGCTCGCACTATAGATGCATTCAATGCAGGACGTGGATCACTATGTTTAAGGGCAATGGGAGAATTCTATTCACACTTTACTAAGGGACATTCCTCCTCGCTTCAAGCACTACAATAAAGTTTCACCTAAATGTTATCCTTAGCGTTTTAACATTACAAAAACTACCGACAACACCGCACAATACACAATTCGAACAACAAACGTCCTGTGGTGTCGTTCTAATGACCGCAATTCGAAACAACCGATTCTATTAAGTATCCACCCTTTTACATCACACCACCGGGTCACGGCTACTCCATGGGCTTTCTAAGGACGCGTAGAGAAAAGATTACGGACTTGAAGGCGAACAAGGACACATTACGTCGTATTGAGTGGGCGAACGTTGTCAGGGAGCACTTTTATTTAATCGCTGAAGCACAGGGTTTCATTTGTGGTTTGATTGTATCTTCACAGCACCGTCTCGTACTATTGCAATGACACTCCCGGGAAATTTCAATGAAAACTCGTAAACCAGGACCTTTGAAGGGAACACTATACGTATGCGATTCGCCTATGTCAGCTATGTGCGTGCATTGCAACAGATGCACTCGCGTTACGAAAGCAAGAAAAGCGTGAAAAGCTTGAATGAACTGGAAATGGAAAATCAACTAAACCATCCCGCGCGAGAGACGGAGGTGTGCAATGAGAAAGAAAACCGAAAAAAAAGTGAAAAGCTATGCACAACACTACTACTGATTTGCACGAAGAATTTTCTTCTTGGAGGCGGCAAACATTCGCGAATGGAGTTTCAACAGCAACTGAATGAACATGGCCAATGTCTGCACAAGCGAGCATAACACGCGGTACCATGGTACCGTGGGAAGACATTGGAAAATTTGAGCTTTTTGGGGGTGAAATGGAAAGCTGTTTGATTTCCTGGTTTTCCATTTCGAAGGAGTTTGTTTTGGTCAAAGGAGTTGCTCGTGACGGTAGATGGGATTCAGGAGTGTACTTGAGGACATGGCAAGATGCAAAAAGGACTAAGACGAATAGTCGGGATCTTAAGAATTTGTCAATACGTTTTAAGCTAAGGAAAGTAAATATTTTTATAATCTGATGAACATACAAAATACTTAAAGGCAAATTCACTTTTATTATTTCAATAATGTACGGCAGCCCTATGAACGCATGGCCTTTCCTTCAATTTTTACGTATGTTTGTGGTATCAATTAAAACATATTTTTATGAGATTTGGTTGAAATTGGTGGACAAATAACAAAGTTTTTCTTCAAAGAACCTAATTTGGGGGTTGGGTTTATATGCCAGCCCCATGACCCCAATGGTCCGATTTAATTCATTTTTGCATATGTTTTGTAACATCAATAAAAATACATTTCCATGAGGTTTGGTTGAAATTTGTGTGCAAATAAAAACGTTTTTCTTAGAAAAATTTGATTTGGGGGGATAGGTTTGTATGGTAGCCCCATGACCACATGGTCCGACTCCATCTATTCATTTATATGTTTTGTGTCATCGATAGAAACACATTTGTGTGAAATTTTGGTGAAATTGGTGTAACAATAAAAAAAAAATCTTAGAAGAACTTAATTTGGGGAGCTAGGTTTGTATGACAGCCCCATGACCCCATGGTCCGATTTAGTCCATTTTTACATATGTTTTGTGGTATCACTAGAAACACATTTGCACGAAATTTGATTGCAATCGATGAGAAAATAAAAAAGTTTTTCTTAGAAGAGCCTAATTTGGGGGACTAGGTTTGTATGGCAGCCCCACGACCCCATTGTCCGATTTGGTCGATTTTTACATATGTTGTGTGTCAGCAATGAAAACACATTTGTGCGAAATTTGATTGAAATTGGTGCATAAATAAAAAAGTTTTTCTAAGAAGAACCTTATTTTGGGGAGTAGGTTTGTATGGCAGCCCCACGACCCCCTTGTCGGATTTTACCGATTCAAACATACAAACTGCCTGGAACAAAAAGAAGCATGTCTGCAAAATTTCAGCCCCATAGCTTTTAAACTGGCCGAGCAAAACGCGTCGCAACAGACAGACAGACAGACAGACGGACAGACGAACATTGTCCAATCAACTCAGCTCGTCACGCTGATCATATATATACATATTTTGTATGGTCGGATATGCTTTCTTCAATGCGTTACAAACTTCATGACAAAGTTAATATACCCTTTTCGCTTAGTAAGCGAAGGGTATAAAAATATGGGTTAATATTTTGTCTGTTTCATTTACCATACATAAATCTATTCCAACTATTTTTTATGAAATGAATAATGCACTTATTGTACAAAGTAATCATTCTGATTTTTTCTAAAATTGTATAACAAAAATCTAATATCACCGCAAGACTCTTAAAAAATTCATACTTTTGACCAAAACACCCAAACGACGATCGTACCTCTAGCAACTTTTTCTCGCACAACAATTAGGCTTTTGGCTGCATTCTTTTATTTATTTTTCTGTGCAAAACAGTTTTTTGCAAATGTTTTCTAGTCTTATAAATGCAAATAAAGAGTAAGTTAGCTACCATAACAAACCTGGGACTACAGAGCTCAAATTGTTTGATTTAATATTTTGTTACAGGAAAATCCATTTTGATTTACTATTTTGTTCCAAGAAATACCATTTTTCCATTTATCTAAACGTCCTAGACGGCGCCATGCGTAAATTTTAAGTGATGCCCAGACCAACGCGTCACGAATATTCCGTCGCGAATCCGCGCCGGAAAATTCGCGGGACATTTTTGGGTGCCCACACCGGCGCGGCGCGAAAAATTCGGTGGGTACTGTCACTCACAGCTGATATCATGTTGTTGCCTTAGAAAAGGTATTAGATTTATGTAAGGAAGGGACTTGACATGATAGAGAATAACTGCAAGAACTCGCCAAATACAATTATTATAACATTTATAATCATGCTGCAATTTTCGTGCACTACATCAAAATGTCGCGGCATCTTTACTTATTATGTAAAAGCGTAAGCGGAAGCAATCAACGTGAAATTCGACATTTTATCTCTCCATGTCTATACTTATTCTAAGAATAAAATCATTGACATGCGCAAATTGATGGAAATATGCAGTGCAGTACAACCTTGGTAAACCGTACCCTAAAAATAGTTGCGGGAGTGTTCGATTTGATTGTTTGAATTGACTATCGCGTAACAGTAAACTCTTACATTTTATCTTGTGCCCGTCGAATGGTTAGTATTATCGTAAAGAGAAGACACAAAGCGTGAACATTGTTTTGTGGCTGTTTTGAATTGAATATATGTATGTATCGGTTTACTTAGCTCGGTTACGCAAAATGCGTAGTTACATACAAGCTTGAATAGTCTATTGAATTGAATGTTTACTTTGCATAGTTACGCTATATTTTGCTTGGTTACGCCATCGTATGAAATTGCATTATAATTTTTAGTAGAATCCTTACGTGGTTCCTTACGATGGCGTAACCAAGCAAAATATGGCGTAACTATGCAAAGTAAATATTCAATTCAATAGAATATTCAAGCGTGTATGTAACTACTTAGGGACAAACGCAAGTACCGAACCAACAGGATCCTTATTTCCTATCGTATACTATTCATGAATGAAACGATTGACCTTGTATTCTTTCGGCAATCCGTCGATATCTCTGCAATCCTTTGGTGTGGCGGATCTACCGAGGTGGCGCTAGACTCACCATAAAATTGCCGAATGGGTCATCGGATCCTCTTTATTTTTCCGGTCAGTGCACAGGGTGGTCAGAGATTACCGTCAACCCGTATGTTGGCCACAGCAATTTCACAATCAACTTCGTTCTACTTCGATAAATCCGTCGATATCTTTGGAATCCTTGAGTCCAACGAAACGACCAAGGTTTCGCTGGACTCGCAACAAAATTCTCTAAGGTGGCGTGCGTCGGAGCATCTTTCCTGCGAAGCTTACATGGAGATAGCCCAGATAAGTACAATAATTCACAAAATGTATGCTTTTGTTAGTTGCCAACCTAGATGCACTTGGAAAATAGTCGATATCTCTGCAATTCTTCGACCGAGCGATACGATCGGGGTGTCGCCGGACTTGCCACAATTGGGAAATTTATATGTGTAAGTCCAAACAACGGGTAAAAACCTTCCTTCCTTGGAATTCATGTTTTTAAAAAGGTTACTCCTTTTACTCATCCACTTATACCATAAAACATTCAAAACTTAAATGCTCGGTCAATACCTAAACAACTCATTCCAAATCTTCATCTTTTTCGGGTACACGAACATCAAGTTGTACTACACAGCACCTGTCAAATAAATTATTTGAATAAAATGACATTAGGTAGCAAAAATTCGAACCGGAAAAAATACTGCAAAACTGGCGAATATTCGCGTTGGTGTGGGCATCTCCATACAACGCAGTGTGTTACAATTTTGACGCCGCGGAAAAATTCGCCGCGAATATTCTCTGACGCGCCGGTGTGGGCATCACTTTATAGTTACTTTTGTCTCCTGCGATTGCGCATAACATAATCTAATTAAAAAATTACCTGTTTTTTAGCAAAACTGTTTGTGGTCGGTGAAAAAGAGGAAAGAGGCTACATGACTGAATTGAATTTAGCAAAACATAATAACCTAATGAGTTTCTTTCCAAGAAGCATCTCGAAAATTTTACCCAAAGACTAACTTTAAATTCAACTAGAATTTAGTCTTGGCCTTTACTTTCTAAAACGATTTCGGCAGAATTGTTGTTGTAGCCGCAGTAGCTAAATGAAGCTCATCATGACTGTCACCTAGAGCGTCATTATGATGTCATGGAACATGTCATATGATATGACTTGCAAGGTAGGTTTTTAGCAGAAACGAAAAGACGCTTATTGCATCAGTGGCAGTATTAAAAAACTGAAAAATGTTCTACCATTGAAATATGACCACCTAATCATCATACCACACATAGCCCGATACTGCCAACATACACTATTCGCTTTAATTATCTGTAGAGTTATCCCAGTGGCGTGTGGTCCATATATGCGGAGGATGCGGCGCATCCCTAGAATTTCATGCTCAATTATAAACACATATAAAAATTGTCCCTTTAATCTGCTGAAACGTTATCAGAATCAACCAAGCTACCGTTAACAAATTTTTAAATATAAACTACTTCAGTATTAAACAAATATCTCTTGATTCATGTTTAATCCGCACAGGGGAAAAATAAACGTCGATCTCAGTTTTAATGTTTGAAATTTCCCGTTTTGAATTTCTGACAAATTTTTATTAATCGTCCTCGTACGCTTGCACAGACTGAAGTTGAGTAAAAAATACCAATACGATGCGTTCAACTTATGTTTCCACTCAATCGGTTCCAAACCATTCACAATTGAATCGTAAAGCGCTCATATTAATTCGTAGACAGTTTCCCCATATCGTCTTTATGCGTTTCATTCTCTCCGGTTAGAAGGCGAAAGAGAAGAACGTTGAGTGAGTAATATATTATTCTCGCACTAGAATCACTCAAAATCGTGATGGTTTGTGCATTGAATATATACTGCTCAAAACAAAATAAGGGCCACTAATAATTTTCTGATTATTTTTCTGTGGAAAACGAAAATCATAGTCTTGTTGGTCTAATTTAATAAAACAATATGTTTTTCATTAAATATAATAAATTTTATTGAATTTTGACCCAAAATTACACTTTTTTTCGCATTTTTTCGGATTGCTTACTTTTTGCGGTCATGTAATCGTAACAATAACATTTAATTTGTATGTCTAATCTGTAAACAAAATTGATTCTCTGTTTTTTTTAGTATCAAGTATGGCCTCCACTTTTTGATATGCAGTCTCGAAGCCTGGACGGAACGCTTTCAATAAGCCTATCGACGCTTTCTTTTGATATCTCGTCCCAGCACATTTTTAGCAATTGAATCAGCTGTTGCTGATTGTTTATGTCCTCTTCAGCTGTCCCCTTCCGGCGTTTTAATTGATCCCAAAGATGTTCTATCGGATTTAGGTCCGGACCGTTGGCAGGCCACTCCATGACCTCAATATTGACCTCCTCGAAAACAGACATTGTCGCCCGGGCAGTATGTGGTCGTGCATTATCCTGCATGAGGATAAAACCATCCAACGCCTGTTGTGAAAAAAGAATGATATGTGGCCTAAGAATCCTTCCAATATGACTATCGGACTTAATTGTCCGGTTATTTAGGATAACAAGGTCAGTTTTGCCTTGCAAGCTAATTCCTGCCAAGAGCATCACACTGGGACCGCCTTGCCTCTCAATTTGATTAATGCAAGGATCCAAAAATGCTTCTCCGGTTCTCCGCAAGACTCTTATGCGTCGGTCGTCACTAAAAATTTGTACTTTGCACTCATCCGAGAAGAGCACCTTGCGTCATTGTTGCATGTCCTATTGGATATGTCGACGAGCAAATCTTAAACGATTCGTACGATGCGTCCTGGTCAGTTGGTTCTGGTAACACGTCTCCTTGACCGCTGTTGTCCTTCGTGCAAACGATTTCTGATAGTTTGAGAGCTTACAATGGTCCCAGTCGTCCTTAATATCCTACTTTGTAGTCCACGAGCACTAATGGTACGATCCCGTCGCGCACAAAGCCTCACATATCGGTCTTCTGTGGGGGTGGTTACTCGAACTCGGCCTGAACCATGACGACGGGAGACACTTCCTGTCTCCTGGTAACGGTTCCAAAGATTTTGAATGGCTCTTCGCGAATACCCTAATTGCAGGGCCACAGAACGTTGCGAACGACCTTCCTCCGACATTTCTAAGGCTCTGGACGAAGCATTTAACTTTAAATGGTGCCGAATTGTTGGTATTTTGTATTTTACAGATTCTTCTTATCTTTAAAAGTGCAACAACTAATGTTGCATTTAAAGAACTTGGCGAAAACTAATTCTTAATCAAAATGAGAAATGAACAAAACTACCAAATATATGACTCGTGACCCGAAAATAACTGTTTAAGCCTCTTCCGTTAAACCTAATGTTGACGAACCATACTGTTATAACTCACATCACATGCAGGCACGGAATGGCATTTCTGAAATTAATTATCACACTAAAAATTCGCCAAAAGACGTTGTTAAAGTCAACGGACATTAGTGGCCCTTATTTTGTTTTGAGGAGTATATATAATACAAGCTGTGAGAGCTCGCTTCGCTCGCTTTCCCGTCTTGGGCTCGCTGCGCTCGCACTAACATTCTCTTTCAAAACGAATAAAATTTAATACTAAATTCGATTAAAAAAATGTAGGAGGGCGCCTGTTGGCAAACATCGTATCGCCCCACCTTCTAGATATGATCGTTTGCGAGTGGGGCAAAACTGCTGAAATCCGCAATTTTTATCAGGAGAAGCATGAGGAAATTAGCTGCTTGATGATTTTTTCTTGGTCGATTTTCCAGGTGGAGAAGTTTACTGAACTGCGCAAATCCTTTTAAGAGGTGACTTCATAATTTGGTGGCTGGAGTCAAGAGTTATTCTCATTGCTATGGTTGGAAACCATTCAGGAGAGAGAGTTGATGTAATTTGCTGAAATGCACTAAACCGATCAAATAAAATAGGCAAAAACTCCTGATAAAATGAGCTGTTTCTTCTGGTCTATTTCTTATATCTGGAAATAGCAATTCAGTTATTGCAGGATGACGTCTTTTAGTTCCGGGTGGAACTTTACTGAAATACGCTATTCCGTGCAAGGGATGTCTTCAATTGCAGTCTGCTGGCCAATTTTCTAGGTTTGTGAAGATTTGTTCTATACTATTGAGGGTACCATTCAAGGGATATAGGCAAAAACAGGATAAAATGAGAATTTTGAGAAATCCGGTAAATGGAAATTCAGGAAGAATAGACAAAAACTTGAGAAAATAAGATGCCTTCATAATTTGACTCCTAACCGAATTTCTTGATGAGTCCCTTTTATTGGGTGTAGAACTCGTTCAGATGGGTGGTTGTAAAATTTATGGAAATTCGTTAATCAGACAAAAGGATTAGAAAACGAACAGCATTGATAAGATTAGATTGACCCACAATCTTGCAATTACGCTCAAGAGATATCTATGTATTTATTTATTTACTAATTGGAGAAAATGAGGTACCCTAGTCATTTTCCAGATGTGACAAAAGCTTCTTTGTTATTGGGGGTGTAAGCAACTTAGTGAGGTCTCAGCAATCCGTTCCGGGAATATGGGGAACTGACCATGGATTCAGTGTAATTTACTGAAATACGGTATGCCGATCAAGAAATTTAGCTGTAGGGTGGAATTTACTGAAATCCGGTAAAATGTTTAGCCGAAATAGGCAAAAGAATATGAGGAGCAATTATTGTCCTCACAATTTTGTTCATTGTGAATTTTCAGCCTATTTCAATACTACTTATTCCGGTATTTAGGGTAGAGAGCAATAAAAATAAATAACAGGCACGACAATCCAACATTGGACTAAGGCCGCAGGATGTGTTAGTGACATCCTATTTCCAAGATCTTATCTGGTTTTTGTTGATGTAATGAGATCAGCATCACGCTCAGCGGTGTTATTTATCCCCATAAATGGGTACTCGTTTAACATCTGAGTGAGATCATAGTTCGACACAAGCTCGTGAGTTCGAAAAACACTATGAACCACTGTGAGATTCGAACTCATGACCCTGTGCACCGAAGGTGCGCGCACTAACCGCTAGACCAGCCAGACTACAGAGAGCAATAAGGTCTAGCGAATTCACTTAAATCAGCTAATTCCTTCAGGTGATGTAGGAGATACATCCTGGGTTTGAGAAATTCAGTAAACTGGACTCATTGTGAATTTTCCATGTTTGAATGTTTATTTCAATATTTAGGGCAGGTTCTAATTATGTAGTGCACATTTAACAATCTGCTTTTCGGTTCAAGAGAAGTCACCAAAAGATGGTAGCTGCCCTCAAAATTTTGCTCACTATAAATTTTCCGTATGCTTCTTCTGCTCTTCGTTAATCCGCTAATCATTTTCAGTGGTATCCGGCAGTGTTGCCAACTGGAAATTTAAAAAACGGCTAAATTTAGCCGGAAAACCGGTTTTTTTTTTCTCAGAAACGGCTAAAAATCCGGCTAAATAAATTTCAGACAGAAAAACGGCCAAAAACCGGCTAAATCATGCAAAACAATCACATTACGAACAAATATAGTAAAAAAACTGATTTTAATAATTTTATTTCTTTCTGGAGAATTACCCGTAAACTATGCTTTAGGCAGATTTCTTAGTTTTATTACATATTTGCTCCAATCCCTGGCATTAAAGTCAAAATGTACTTTGTTCTGAGTTAGATAGCTCAAGTAGTCTGTGCTGAAGAAGGAATTGCCCCCGAAAAATATACTCCCTTAAATTTAATTTTTGTACGTTACTGGGCAAGCTACTTGCACTACGTCTGACGATTCAAAGAACCTCTTTTTGTAGGGCAGGCCCATGACCGCATGGCTGCTTTCCATCAATTTTTACGTATGTTTTGTGCCGTCAATAGAAACACATTTGCAGGGGCGAACCCAAAGGGGGGATTAGGGGGATAAAACACCCTCCGAAATTATGAAACCGATTTAAGTATTAGTTTAAACAAAATTTACACAAAACTATATTGGCATAACAAATAAGTGATGACTCAAAATCTACAGTGTAGTCACTCGGTGATTTCAGATTACAAAATGTGGTGGAGAATTTTTTTTTAAATATTTTTTGGGGTGCTTAAGTATGTTAAAAATCTCTCTTTCTCTTTATTACCGTAACTCCTAGTGGAGCATGGTGCGTTGATGACTACCATGTGTAGTCACCAACGTTACAAAGACAACTGAATTTGGAGTGTGATACGGTTGTCAGCCATACCACTTCCTTGTCGCATTGTTAGTTTATTATTCTACGATAAGAATATTTCTTATCATCTTCTTCTGAATAATAAACTTGCGACGACTCGTGCCGAGCTTGGAAACTCGTTTCTCTATGAGTGTCTATTTCACAGAGTGGCGACCGAACGATCACGGCCACAGAGCACGACAAGTTAAAAATGGCAAACTTAATTATTAATTGTAGTAATACCGCTCAACGGATTTATAATATTTACGTCTCTTTGGACGCGTAATCATGTTTTTCGCAGAGTCAGGAGCCATAAAAAGGAAAAACAGCGAACATTTTGTTTTTTTTTTCGATTTTGACCTTATTCCGCAACAGAATTTTGCTGGGAAGCTCCGGATTCGTGCGCAGCACCTAAAAAAAACATAAGAAACAAAAACAGAATTCTCCACCACATTTTGCAATCTCATGTAGATACTAGGTTTATCACATGGTTACTACACTACTAGTAGAAAATATGACATTAAGTACAGTAGAGCGTCGATTATCCGAACTAATGTCGACAAGGGTGGTTCGGATAAACGAAAGTTCGGTTAATCGAACTTCCATAGAATAATTAGAAGATAGCTCAAATGTAAAACTAAGCGAAAAACTGAAAACGAGCAAAACTACTAGAAATGAACCAAAATAAAAAATTCGTGTTAATTGGGCGATACAGACGAGAGGTTGCTTCCTCCAGACTCTTGATTTTTCAATTTTTTCGATGTCTTTCACATGAAAAGAAGCTGAGTGCCCGGTTCGGTTAATCGAATGTTCGGATAATCGACGTTCGGATAATCGACGCTCTACTGTATTATAAAAACGATTATCTTAAGGTTAAGGTCTGAAAATATTTAAAACGTATGATTTCATGAGTCACTTGCATACCTAAATCTCCCCCCGAAATAAATTCCTGGGTTCGCCCCTGCAGATTTGTATGAGGTTGGGTTGAATTTGGTGGACAAATATAAAAGTTTTTCTTTGAAGAACCTAATTTGGGGGGTTGGGTTTGTTTGGCAGCCCTATGACCCCATGGTCCGATTTCATTAACTTTTGCATATGTTTTGTGACATCAATAGAAATACATTTTCATGAGGTTTGGTGTAAATTGTTGGCCAAATACAAAAGTTTTTCTTAGGAGAACCTAATTCGGGGAGTTTGGTTTGTATGGCAGCCCCATGACCCAGTGATCCAATTTCGGTGATTCAAACATACAAACAGCCTGCAACAATAAGAAGCACGTGTGCCAAATTTCAGCTTGCTTGCTTGAATACCCACCGAGTAAAACGCATCGCAACAGACTGACGGACATCGCCCAATCGACTCCCCAAGTCATGCTGATCACATATACTTTCTTCTTCCTTCTTCATAGAGTGAAAGTATATAAGTTTGTAACACATTAAGTGTTAAGTATATAAGTATATAAGTTTGTAACACATTAAGTGTTACAAACTTATATACTTTCACTCTATGAGCGAAGGGAATAATAAATTCATAAAATAATTGTAGCCGGTAAAACGGCCAAAGAAAATCAATTCCGGCTAAAAATCCGGCCGGCCGGAATTACAAATTTCTTCCGGCTAAACAGCACGGTTTCCAGCTAAATTTGACCGGAAAACGGCTAAATTGGCAACACTGATCCGGAGGTACTTTGCAAATGTTCCTCATGTTTCAATAGTTGTATACACGAATCTGGAAGGGCATATTTCTTGGAATCCGCTTATCCGGTCAGGAGATATAGACAAAGATTTGTGAGAAAGAAGTTGCCTTCAAAGGGAGGTACACATTTGCTGAAAACAAAGGATAAGTCCAGACAATAAGAAAAAGAGCTTTTCCAAAAAATTTGGTTATTCATTCAGGAGTGTTTGCAAATTTCAGTCGATTTCCAGCTATTCAGGTAAAAACCAATCGATTAGGGGGTTCAATTTACTGAACTACGTCATTCTGATCAAGAGATATTAACAAAAGGAAGTGTAACTGAATTACCATGGTAATGTTTCTCATGGCCGATTTTCCAGATGTTTCATAAGCTATTGGTGGTGGACATTACAGTCAGTCAGGGTCAATTTCGGCGGTGCTCATTGAAGGAGTGAGGAGGTGAAATACACTTGTCTGTTCCGAAAATAAAGACAAAACTATGTGAAGAAAAACTATTTCACCAATTTGGCTAATTTTAATTTTTCACATGGTTCAATGGATTGGTATGGGTTGCATTCTACCCTCTACTGGGTAGAACCCAATGAAACTCGGTAACTCGTTTAAGAAATGCTCAGAAAAGAAAACAACTGTCTACATAATTTTGTCGATTGTGAATTTTTCGACGTCTTCAATCCTTATTCGGCCATTCGGGGTGGAGACCAATTCGGAAGGGAAAATCTTGGAAAATCCGCTAACGCTCCGTTCTTCAAAATTTTGTTCATTGTGAATTGTTTTGATACTTATTGTGCCAATCGGGGAAGATTTCAATCCGGTGATGCAAATTTGTTCAAATCCGGGATTCGTCCAGGAGATATAGACAAACGTATTCATAATTTTTATCATTGTGAATTTTTCGTATCTTTCAATATTTATTCTGGGTGTAGACCAATTCGGTGGAATCAATTTGCTGAAATCCGCGGCAAATCGTTCAGGACATACAGAAAGAAAGATATGAAAGAGAACTGTTCTTTTAATTTTGCTCATTGTGAATTGGTTTGCGTATTTCAGTAGCTAATTTGCTATAAGTGGAGGAGATCAATTTGACGGGAAAATCTTTCAATAATCCATTGGACGTTCGAAAAATATCAAAAGTATGGTAAAAAAATGTCCTTGTGAATTGTTGCTCATTGTCAATTTTCTGGATATTTAAATGATTATAATGCTATAATAATCAGCCTTGTGTAGACTAATCCGTCAACTTACTGAAAACTGGTAATTAATTCAAGAAATACATAAAGAAGTATGTGAAAAACATTTGTCTTCATATTTGTGTCCATTGTGAATTTTTCATATGTCTCGATGGTGGTTCTGTTACTTTGGGTAGAGACCAATCTTGAGGAAGAAATTTACTGAAATCCGCTCATATGTTAAAGAAATACGCGCAGAAATAGGTGAAAAAGAACTCATTGTGAATTTTAGCTCATTGTGAACTTTTTGCATGTTTCTATAGTTATTATGCTATTCTGGCCAGAGCCTAGTCCAACAAACCCAAAATCATGAAAATCTGTCCAGCCGTTCTCGAGTTATAAATGGTGTAACTAACACGACTTTCTTTTTTATTGCACTGAAAAAATCATTTGCTAAAAACAAGAAAAAAAATACAATAAAAAACAGCCAAGGAAAATTTTTTCCTGATTTAAGATGTATTTTCTTGTTCCAAGAAAAGTTTTTTTATTTAAAATGTTTTTTCTTGTTCCAATAAAAGACTTTGCTTAAAAT
Source organism: Microchrysa polita (assembly GCA_949715475.1). Lineage (NCBI taxonomy): Eukaryota > Metazoa > Arthropoda > Insecta > Diptera > Stratiomyidae > Microchrysa > Microchrysa polita. Next base: position 40,604,345 of record OX454415.1, on the reverse strand, counting down.
AAATAAATAAGCATTATTTTAAGCAAAAACTTTTCTTGGAACAAGAAAATACATCTTAAATCAGAAAAACTTTTCTTGGAACAAGAAAATACACCTTAAATCAGGTAAAATTATTGCTTGGCTTCTTTTTATTGTATTTTTTCCTGTTTTAAGCAAATGATTTTTTTTCAGTGTGGGACCATTTATAGCAATTTTAGGAAATGCGAACAGAGTATTAAGCGGTTACATACCTTTCTTCGAAAGATTAATTGGTTCACCTGGAATTAGATAAAAGACATATTTTAGAATAGATCATACATTTAAAAAAATTTCAATTTTTGTTTTCAATATCTCAACACCAAATATGAATTTTTGAATAAAATTTTTTTTCGATATTTTTATGTAAGTTTTATTGTTTCAACCCTATTAAAATTTTGCCTTCCATTACCTTCTGGGGTTGAACTCCAATTATTCCAATATGAAAAAAAGCACAAATCCCTCTTTCCACATAATCATCATCATCACCAAAAGGAAAAAGCACCACCCTTTTAAAAGCTCCATTTCATTTTATGAGGAGTTATGCAAGGACACTTTATTACGTCCAACGCGTCAGACTGCGTTACATATGCCATAGCATGGGCAGAATGAAGCCAGCAGTCCAAAGATTCTGATCCTGATAACGAGAAATTTACGATTCAAACAATATCCACTATGAGATTGTACGATGACTATACTATACGAGTGCAATAGAAGGACATGCTATTTTATTGCATATGAAATCAATAGGTTTTGCTCGAATAATAACAATAATGCATGGTTCATTTGATATGCATGTTTCATGCAAATACATACTTGTTGTACAATGTACAGTACAGTCAATTTTATTTTATGCAAATACTTATGAAAAACTGTTGCGAGATTTGATTGACGCATTAGAAATGTGAAATTTGAAGCACATTGAAAGAGATTTGCCCGTAATGTCTTTTGTGTGTATGGCAAATGCTTGTTTACATGCGGATGATTGGTAAATCGGCTTACCATTATCTATTATACCAAGAATTAGACTGATTAATAGCTGTTACAGTTTTTAATTGAAATCCGACTGAAAATGGATTTTTTTTATCAGCAAAATTATAACGTAAGTCCGAAAAAAAAAATACAAAACAATTCAATGGTAAAAAATGTTTTTCGACATCCAGGAAATTGGCCGGGCTTTGGTCGTTTTCATCGTTGACCTCCAGTTGTCGCGATTACGCGACCTTTTCCTCCAGTTACGCAGGCTGGTGGACATCCACAACTATACTGAGTCAAGCGCGCTGCAGGCAATCTGGCTCGGAATTAGTGATGCTCTGGCTTGGAAAAAGTGATGCTCTTTGAAGTCCTTTGTCATTCGCCCGTCGCAGCCAGCCATTGCACCCACGTGAGCTGGCTGGCGCCTATAAGGGCGATTGAGTAGCTAAGATAATTAAAGATGAACCTCGCCTTCATTTCAACAATTGAGGAAAAATATATATATAAAGGGTTTTCCAATAGGGACGCTTGATCTTTGAAATGAAAAAAAAAATACATGTAGGAGAGATATTTGCGAATTTTTTTTTTTATTTGAAAGGTCCATCGACCCCATTACATATGGAATATGACATCATTCAAATGACCGCCACGGCTTCGGTTGGTGGCGCGCACACGAAAGGTCCAATTTTCGATGACTCTGGCGCACAAATCGGGCTGTATACCGGTCGATGATAACCAACTTCTTTTGGCCTGAAATCGAGAATATGGATCTGCACAACATGTGGTTTCAACAGGACGGCGCTACGTGCCACACAGCACACGCTACGATGGATGTTCTGCACGAGCAATTTACGGGCATGGTCATCTCGCGCGGAGGCGACGTGAACTGGCCACCGAGATCGTGCGATTTGACCCCGCTGGACTTTTTCTTGTGGGGTTTTCTTAAGTCGCAGGTCTATGCCAACAAACCGCAAACCACCGATGCCCTCAAAGTTAACATACGCCACGCCATCGATCAAATACAGCCCGATTTGTGCGCCAGAGTCATCGAAAATTGGACCTTTCGTGTGCGCGCCACCAACCGAAGCCGTGGCGGTCATTTGAATGATGTCATATTCCATATGTAATGGGGTCGATGGACCTTTCAAATAAAAAAAAAAATTCGCAAATATCTCTCCTACATGTATTTTTTTTTCATTTCAAAGATCAAGCGTCCCTATTGGAAAACCCTTTATATAATGAGTGCATGTATATATTCATAAACTTCTCCAAGATGCTTCTTTGTTCGACCCCACCTGGCTTATTTAACGATCCCCAGTCCATAATACTAAATAACAGCATATATGTAAGATAAATTTACTTGTGCCTTCCGTTTATGGCTTGAAGAAATTTGTATGTAATCTATATGGAGCCCAACATGCCCAACGCCCCATTTTTGGGGCGGCTATTATTTACGACAACATCACATCGACTGTTCTGGCGGTAATGCATATTTCTTTCTACAGGCAGCTCTATCTTAGATCGTGTCATCGCCTTGTCCCACTCCGCAATGCACCTCAAAAGGATCTGAAAGCCTACCCTTGAGTAAAACGTTAATTAAAAACTAGTAATGAGTGTATAAATTAATATTCTTAATTCTTAACATGTATTACAAAGGAAGGAGTATATTCTGCTTCCTATCCAAATCCGATTCCTCAAGCAATATTTCATTATTTGCCCACAAAACTGTCCGTAATAATGACGTGTAATTTTTGAAAACATTAGTCCTTTATCGACAGACATCTGGCCTCCGGACTTGCACTCAGTAAAAGTATACAATCGATTTTGAAACTATTTACTATCCATCAATAATTTGCCAGATACCAAGTCAACGTTACCACGAATATCCAATGCAAACAATGTACTTTCACAAAATCAATACTAAAAGTCGTGCGGAGCAACATCTGCTTAGGTCATTCCCTTATAATGAAAAGTGTAATAACTTCCTCCTTTCCAAAAACAAGAGCCACAGTTGTGTTTGGTTACTGCTAAGGCCTACGGCTTTTTCACAAATGGCGTCATACCGTATTTCCTATCACCTGAATGTCTTCACGTATTACATATATTTGGAAGACAAGGTTCCATATTCTCTCCCCTCGAAAATGCAGAAAAGATATTTCAACACGAAGAGAAAATATCCATCCAAGCATCCAAGAAAAACGACTTTGACTTAACAAAACCAGCATGTAAAAGGGGTGAGAATGAATGAAATAGGATTTGTAAAAAAAAAAGAAATTTACCGAGTTTCATTGCTCCGGAATGATCCTTGTAAAGTAAGTGGCACCATATGGCAGCCAATTCAGTCCTTCGTATTTAAAGACAACAAACGATAAGTCTCTACGAACAATTTCAGTCTGATATAGGGCCCTCATGACCCTGTGCACCGAAGGTGCGCGCACTAACCGCTAGACCAGCCAGACTACAGTCAAATTCCTTTGAAGGCATGAAATAGGATGGAGGCTGAATTGAATACATACTCGTATTCCTGGTAATGACTTGGCGCCTATTTCTTGTAAGAGACAAAAGAACAAAATTGTTTTGGATTTTTACCCTTTCTCTCCGAAGGATTGAGGTATGTCTTATTGTCAGAATTCTGCAACATTTACGAACAAAGTACGCGATAAATGCAAATCTCAATTGTAAGAGACTTACACTATAGTAAGAAATGACATTAATCCAATCGGACTTTAGTTTAATACCACTTCTTCCATTTGCTGCAATACTTACTGTTCTGTAGGTACATATCTGCAGTCACTTTTCGGTGTTGTACAAAAAGTCACAAAAGGCGATTGCTTTGCTTAAGACCATGACTATAAATTCACATTATTGTGTGCTCTTAGAGTCGCAATCAAACAACGCGAAACCATAACCACGGTCTAAACCCTAAATTAACACAACTTTCAGCAACGTCTACCCACAAAATACTTTTGGACGCACCAAATCACCCTAGCAGCCTATAGCAGTATTGGGAAACTGAACACTCAGTGTTTCAATACTTATGCTTATTTCTTCCATTTCATCCTTCTTAATTTTTCCTTGATAATAAAAAACTGACAGAAAAAAATTACTGCATAGTGTTACAGACAGCTAGTAAACTCCTACACTTAAAAGACAAAACAATAGCTCGGCATTGTAAGTAAAAACCATTCAAGTAAGTAGGAACATATAACAGCAGGGAACAATTCGCATTTCCATTCTAGGTTGTTTATGATTTCAGAAACTTTACGCTTATGGTCCCAGATGGTATTATGGACAATGTTATGAAGTTTTTAGCAGTTTTAAAGAAAGTGTGGTATTTGGGGATAATTTGAAATAATGTTGCTCTCTGATGGAGATAGAAGACCCTAGAAACACACGACACTACTTAGATCGAAATGAATTATAAAAGTTGCAGTTGCAGGCATACACATTATAGGATTAAAGAGTATTGGTCGATTCATCCATAAATAGACATCAGCCACAGTAATAGGCGTTTTTTATACAAATTGAAAGATTGTGGTACAATTTGTACGAAAAATGTCGGTGAATGTATAATGTGTGAATTGACCTTAATATCCTGGGGCAGATTAAGTGAATCATCATTTACATGCGCATCGGGTTTCGATTAAAACGATCACTGTCTATGAGTGACTTATGCACATATTGTTCCTTCCCATTCACGTCCATGAGTCACATGTGATCCATAAATATATAGATTTTCAGGTACCAGACGTGGTGGTAATTTCAGCGAAAACGAGTCAGACAGTGAATGTGTTAACGTGTATCACTACCTATAGTTATAGGCCTGTTCGGTACCGAGATTTCAGTACCGGGTTTCGGTTTTTTTCAATACCCGGTACCACAAGCGGTTTCCCTGACTCAGGTTTTTTTTCAGTACCGACGGTTTTTTTAACCATAAGCCGGTTTTTTTAAGTACCGGGTTAAAAACCGACCGACGAGTCGGTTTTTTGTACCGAGTTAAAAAAACCGACGAGTCGGTTTTTTGGTACCGAGTTAAAAAAACCGACGAGTCGTTTTTTTGGTACCGGGTTAAAAAAACCTACGAGTCGGTTTTTTGGTACCGAGTTAAAAAAACCGACGAGTCGGTTTTTTGGTACCGGGTTAAAAAAAACCTACGAGTCGGTTTTTTGGTACCGAGTTAAAAAGAACGATTCACTTCAACCATGAGCCGGTTTTTTTCAGGTTTTTTGGTACCGGGTTAAAACCGACCGACGAGTCGGTTTTTCGGTACCGAGTTAAAAAGAACCGACGAGTCGGTTTTTTGGTACCGAGTTAAAAAGAACCGACGAGTCGGTTTTTTGGTACCGGGTTAAAAAGAACCGACGAGTCGGTTTTTTGGTACCGAGTAAAAAAGAACCGGCGAGTCGGTTTTTTGGTACCGGGTTAAAAATAACCAACGAGTCGGTTTTTTGGTACCGAGTTAAAAAGAACCGACGAGTCGGTTTTATCGTACCGAGTTAAAGATGGTCGATGTTTTTTTATTTTTACATGTGGATGTTGATTATTATTATCGGAAACGGTATCATCGAAAGGTGTCGACTAGGGATGAGCATCGAACATCGATGTTTCTGAAACATTCATATTTTTGGTTCGATGGTCGATGTTTTTTTATTTTTACACGTGGATGTGGATTATTATTATCGGAATTGGTATCATATCATCGAAAGGTGTCGACTAGGGATGAGCATCGAACATCGATGTTTCTGAAACATTCATATTTTTGGTTCGATGGTCGATGTTTTTTTATTTTTACACGTGGATGTGGATTATTATTATCGGAAACGGTATCATCGAAAGGTGTCGAGTAGGGATGAGCATCGAACATCGATGTTTCTGAGACATTCACATTTTTGGTTCGATGGTCGATGTTTTTTTATTTTTACACGTGGATGTGGATTATTATTATCGGAAATGGTATCATCGAAAGGTGTCGACTAGGGATGAGCATCGAACATCGATGTTCCTGAAACATTCATATTTTGGTTCGATGGTCGATTTTTTTCTTATTTTTACACGTGGATGTGGATTATTATTATCGGAAACGGTATCATCGGAAGGTGTCGACTAGGAATGAGCATCGAACATCGATTTTTCTGAGACATTCATATTTTTGGTACGATGGTCGATGTTTTTTTTATTTTTACACGTGGATGTGGATTATTATTATCGGAAACGGTATCATCGAAAGGTGTCGACTAGGGATGAGCATCGAACATCGATGTTTCTGAAACATTCATATTTTTGGTTCGATGGTCGATGTTTTTTTATTTTTACACGTGGATGTGGATTATTATTATCGGAAATGGTATCATCGAAAGGTGTCGACTAGGGATGAGCATCGAACATCGATGTTTCTGAAACATTCATATTTTTGGTTCGATGATCGATGTTTTTACCATCGATGGTACAGTGTCGATGTTTTTCACCATCGATGTTTTATAACCATCGATGGCTTGAGGCTCAACCGATTGTCATGAAATTTAGTAGGAATGTGTAGAATGGTAACCGTCTTTGGCACGAAATACTTAGATCTTAGAAGTGGGCAGGGCAAAGATAACAGGGTGCCCCGAAGATTTGAAAATTGTTCACTAAATAACTCGCGAACAGCTCAACCGATCCTTATGAAATTTGGTAGGAATGTAACAGTCTTTGGCAAGAAATACTAAGAAGTTGGTAGAGCAACGTAAACGATAACAGGGTGTCCCGAAGATTTGAAAATATGTTCACTAAATATCTCGCAAACGGCTCAATCGATCGTCATGAAATTTGGTAGGAATGTATAGAATGGTAACCGTCCTTGGCATGAAATACTTAGAAATTGGTAGGGAAAAGTTAACAGGGTGTCCCGACGATTTGAAAATTTGTTCACTGAATAACTCGCGGACGGCTCAACCGATCGTCATGAAATTTGGTACGAATGTGTAGAATAGTAACAGTCTTTGGCACGAATACCTTAGAAGTTAGTAGGGAAAAGATAACAGGGTGTCCCGAAGAGGTGAAAAAACCGACTTTTTTATTTTTAATCGGAGATGGACGTATGGGTACTCAATTCAAAGGACTATAAGAGTACATTTTATATCAGTTATTCAAGTAACGGCAACGGAGTGATAGGCATTTGAAGTTATCACTTCGGTTTTTCTATACTGTTATAGGTACCTATATGAAACTTTGCACAAAAATTTGGTTAGTATGAGCTTATATACGCTAAATGCTAAGAGTGTTGATATTTGATAACAAAAAGTAACAGTAAATTTGTGAAATTTCAACTAGCGCGTGTGTAGCCCTTCTTAGATCTGAAAATATGAAAATGTTGAAGAGGGTTCTTAGGAAATAAGATAAGGAACGGAGAGGTTTGTGTATGGGTACCCATATCAACGGGCTCAACGATGTCATTTGATATAAGTAGGTTTTTCTTGATTAGGAAAAAACGGTAACGGATTGTGTAGCCATATTCACGTTTGCCTCAGTTTTTTTTGTTGAGAAATCGGAAATTATCGAATCGAGAAATGTCTGTAGATTTGCTGTTGAGTACTTTAATCCAAACAGTTTCGAATGATGAGGCGAAAGTCGAAATTGCAGGATCTGATATTTAAGTACCGGAAATCAATTACATAATTTACTATAACTCACGGACAATAAATGTTCGAAATGTACGATTGTGATAGTTCCCGAGTCGGCAGTATCTGCAGTTTTCCCGTTTGGGAATATCTATGTCCCTGAGAAACAATTTGGAATTTAAGGCTTTGTTTCACATACCTTCACTGAACGAAAGATGTCCTGAGACTGTACTATGTACGCAATTATGCAAATTTTCAATTATTTTGAGAATAAGCATTTTTGGGAAAAACAAAAAATGGTTTGAGTTGAGCCATAAAATCAATCGTAGATGGTAAATGCTGCGTCAACACATAAAAAAAAGTTGGCCGACAAGATATGTTAAACTAGTCGTTACCAAATCTTGCAACATTGTAAGATATACAAAAAACATTCGGATAAAAAGTTAACCAATTTTCGTTTACACGTACCAACTTGTTTCAATGCTCTTTCAACTTCTAAATACAAACTTGTAGGAAAGCTTTTGTTTACATGCAAGTGCTAACTAGTAGGTATAAAGACTCAAACGTTGGAACGTGTTAACGACCATTTACTGCGTAATCATTATTGGTGCAAAATTTCAACCGGTTTCGTAACATGTAACATTCCATCAGTTGTGTGTGAAGTACAAAATCATTCAAGATCTTCTCTCCTGAAAATTCAAAACAGAAGGCCTGTCAGGCCATAAAATCTTTAAGTTTCAGCAATAAAAAACATGCAGTTGCACTCCAGTCTGTGTGTCGCTCATTTTTATTCTTACGAAAGGATTTTCTTTGTCTACCTTTCGAAACTAAAGAGTCAAAAATATGTAACACCGGCGCGCGGCAGGTAGTTTATTGTCGCGCGACAATGTAGTGTATACTAGTGTGACGCGCGACACATTTTGTATCATTGAGGAAGGTTCTGTTCCGCAAACATGTTTGCGTTTCCGATCCACAAATCGCCGTTTTGCGGTTCAGGAATATTATCGTGTTATGGTTTCCAGTTTCGTCGGCTTGTTTGCACAGACTGTTTTTATATTTTAAAAACAAGCTTTACTCCTTAAAGTCGGTGAAATATTTTTATTTTCTATATACAAATAGCTGCCAAATTACGTATATAGAAAATAAAAATATTTCACCGACTTTCAGGAGCAAAGCTTGTTTTTTAAATATTATCGTGTTCCTTTTGTTTTTTGTTTGCTTCTAGACCATGTTGATTAAATCCATACATTCATCAATAAAATACAGGTAGTTTCTGCGGAGAGATCATATTAATTGGACCAGAAATTAACAATAATTTCCAAATCCTGGGGACACCCTGTTATCTTTGCCCTACCAACTTCTCAGTATTTCTTGTCAAAGACTGTTACCATGCTACACATTCCTACCAAATTTCATGACGATCGGTTGAGCCGTGCGCGAGTTACTTAGTGAGTAAATTTTCAAATCTTCGGGATACCCTGTTATCTTTGCCCAACCAATTTCTAAGTATTTCGTGCCAAAGACGGTTACCATTCTACACATTCCTACCGAATTTCATGACGATCGGTTGAGCCGTTCGCGAGTTATTCAGTGAACATATTTTCAAATCGTCGGGACACCCTGTTAACTTTTCCCTACCAATTTCTAAGTATTTCGTGCCAAGGACGGTTACCATTCTATACATTCCTACCAAATTTCATGACGATCGGTTGAGCTGTTCGCGAGTTATTTAGTGAACAAATTTTCAAATCTTCGGGGCACCCTGTTATCTTTGCCCTACCCACTTCTAAGATCTAAGTATTTCGTGCGAAAGACGGTTACCATTCTACACATTCCTACTAAATTTCATGACAATCGGTTGAGCCTCAAGCCATCGATGGTTATAAAACATCGATGGTGAAAAACATCGACCATCGATGGTCAAAAAAACATCGACGCTGTACCATCGATGGTAAAAACATCGACCATCGAACCAAAAATATGAATGTTTCAGAAACATCGATGTTCGATGCTCATCCCTAGTCGACACCTTTCGATGATACCATTTCCGTTAATAATAATCAACATCCACGTGTAAAAATAATCGACCATCGAACCAAAAATATGAATGTTTCAGAAACATCGATGTTCGATGCTCATCCCTAGTCGACACCTTTCGATGATACCGTTTCCGATAATAATAATCCACATCCACGTGTAAAAATAAAAAAACATCGACCATCGAACCAAAAATATGAATGTTTCAGAAACATCGATGTTCGATGCTCATCCCTAGTCGACACCTTTCGATGATACCATTTCCGATAATAATAATCCACAGCCACGTGTAAAAAGAATCGACCATCGAACCAAAAATATGAATGTTTCGGAAACATCGATGTTCGATGCTCCCTAGTCGACACCTTTCGATGATACAGTTTCCGATAATAATAATCCACATCCACGTGTAAAAATAAAAAAACATCGACCATCGAACCAAAAATATGAATGTTTCTGAAACATCGATGTTCGATGCTCATCCCTAGTCGACACCTTTCGATGATACCATTTCCGATAATAATAATCCACATCCACGTGTAAAAATAAAAAAACATCGACCATCGAACCAAAAATATGAATGTTTCTGAAACATCGATGTTCGATGCTCATCCCTAGTCGACACCTTTCGATGATACCATTTCCGATAATAATAATCCACATCCACGTGTAAAAATAAAAAAACATCGACCATCGAGCCAAAAATATGAATGTTTCAGAAACATCGATGTTCGATGCTCATCCCTAGTCGACACCTTTCGATGATACCGTTTCCGATAATAATAATCCACATCCACGTGTAAAAATAAAAAAACATCGACCATCGAACCAAAAAGATGAATGTTTCAGAAACATCGATGTTCGATGCTCATCCCTAGCCGACACCTTTCGATGATACCATTTCCGATAATAATAATCCACATCCACGTGTAAAAATAAAAAAACATCGACCATCGAACCAAAAATATGAATGTTTCAGAAACATCGATGTTCGATGCTCATCCCTAGTCGACACCTTTCGATGATACCATTTCCGATAATAATAATCCACATCCACGTGTAAAAATAAAAAAACATCGACCATCGAACCAAAAATATGAATGTTTCAGAAACATCGATGTTCGATGCTCATCCCTAGTCGACACCTTTCGATGATACCGTTTCCGATAATAATAATCCACATCCACGTGTAAAAATAAAAAAACATCGACCATCGAACCAAAAATATGAATGTTTCAGAAACATCGATGTTCGATGCTCATCCCTAGTCGACACCTTTCGATGATACCATTTCCGATAATAATAATCCACATCCACGTGTAAAAATAAAAAAACATCGACCATCGAACCAAAAATATGAATGTTTCAGAAACATCGATGTTCGATGCTCATCCCTAGTCGACACCTTTCGATGATACCATTTCCGATAATAATAATCCACATCCACGTGTAGAAATAAAAAAACATCGACCATCGAACCAAAAATATGAATGTTTCAGAAACATCGATGTTCGATGCTCATCCCTAGTCGACACCTTTCGATGATACCGTTTCCGATAATAATAATCCACATCCACGTGTAAAAATAAAAAAACATCGACCATCGAACCAAAAATATGAATGTTTCAGAAACATCGATGTTCGATGCTCATTCCTAGTCGACACCTTTCGATGATACCATTTCCGATAATAATAATCCACATCCACAGCCACGTGTAAAAATAAAAAAACATCGACCATCTTTAACTCGGTACGAAAAAACCGACTCGTCGGTTCTTTTTAACTCGGTACCAAAAAACCGACTCGTCGGTTCTTTTTAACTCGGTATCAAAAAACCGACTCGTCGGTTCTTTTTAACCCGGTACCAAAAAACCGACTCGTCGGGTCTTTTTAACTCGGTACCAAAAAACCGACTCGTCGGTTCTTTTTAACTCGGTACCGAAAAACCGACTCGTCGGTCGGTTTTAACCCGGTACCAAAAAACCTGAAAAAAACCGGCTCATGGTTGAAGTGAATCGTTCTTTTTAACTCGGTACCAAAAAACCGACTCGTAGGTTTTTTTTAACCCGGTACCAAAAAACCGACTCGTCGGTTTTTTTAACTCGGTACCAAAAAACCGACTCGTCGGTTTTTTTAACTCGGTACCAAAAAACCGACTCGTCGGTTTTTTTAACTCGGTACCAAAAAACCGACTCGTAGGTTTTTTTAACCCGGTACAAAAAACCGACTCGTCGGTCGGTTTTTTTAACTCGGTACCAAAAAAACCGGGATATCGGTACTTTAGAATATCGGGTCCGGTACCAAGTGAACACCGGTTTTGTACCGGGATCCCGGTTTTTGGAACAGGCCTAATAGTATATCAAAACTCTTTATTTGAAACTCATATCGCAAAGCAGTGACAGTGACGAATTGCGATGATTGTATACAAATTTTGGCGCTCCAAGGTATGTTTTCGCCGAGTTGTCCTTCAGAGTATGGAATTTGATTTGAAAAACACTTACGATTTGTGCTTTCGATTCAATCTTCTTTTCCACAGGATCCTTAGGACTTCCGCTTTACTTCGGTGGGTTACTTGACAAGGCCGAGTTGATATTTTATTGCAGATTTGTATAAGTTGTCGCAGCGATCAGTAAGCAGGTTAGTATGTATACTTGACAGTTGATCATGCATTAATGGCATCATCAAGCAGAACAGTTGATTGTGAATGTATGTAATTCGTTTGACGCATAAAGGTTAGCAATTTCAATTGGCCAAAGGGTCCATCACACCGGCGCGTCAGCGAATTATCCGCCACGAATTTTTCGCGGCGTCAAAATTGGAATCAGAGACCCAAAATTACATAAGTGCTTCTGCCGCGCCGATTCGACGTGTATTTCCCGAGAAAACAATGGTATAATTCTGGGGCAGGCACACCAACAAAACTGTTTTTAGTATTGGCCTCAAATTGCGAATCAGCTACACAAAATTACTCTTCATGTTTCTATCACGCCCACCAACTACAGATGTGCGAAATGTTCGCACCGTGCCGGTGTAAGCACCAAAAAATCGGCCACGGATCCGTAACGGAATAACCGCAATTGAAAATTCGCTGCCGCGTTGGTGTGAGCACCACTTAAAACCTTCGTAAATTAGACTGATAAATTACGCAATACAAAATATGTAGCAAGAAAACTTCACTTTTCGGTTGAAAAAAAGTTTCTGACAACATTTCTAACGGCTCTTACGTAAATGCTAAATTCTCCGTTTAAGATTTTATATTTTTATAATTAAATTTTATTATATTTTTGGACTTATCATTATTTTTTATTATTAATTAATTAATAAACCGGTAAGGTTACGGGTTACGTACAGGGTACCATTATAGAAAAAAATCGAAAAAATCCTTTCCGAAACCATGCTCATTTCAATATTTGACTGCGCGTAGCTCCCGTAGCGAAACACATACCGTTAGGGACTGAAGCTACAATTTTATCATAGGCGACTTTTGAGTAAACATTACCGTTACAGATATAACGCAGCTCCCTTAGGACCATGCACCTGTGGGGATTTTTAGTATATATTTTTGGGGGTCAGAGGAATTACAAATTCGTCACAAACGTTAAGTTTACCGTTACAGAGTTACAGAAAATTTGGGTGTTCACATGTTTGATCAATCGTAGGTCCCTTTGGAAAACACGCATCGACTCGGGGACTTTTGACATTTTCTTTGGTACCATAGAGGCTTTAAATTTGTCACGTTAAATGAACCGTTATAGAGATATTTGATATTTCAAAGAATCATTCCCGGAAACCTGATAATTTAAAAGTTTGACCAACTGCAGCTCAATTTTGGGGACATTCATAATTGGAGACTTTTGGCATCTTATTGGAAGTCATTGAAAATACAAATTTCACGACAATTAAATAATTTTATGGTACGTTGAGAACCCATGTGGCTCCGGGAGCTCGGAAAGTTCGAATACAGTAGATATCGTTTATACTGACATTGGCTTTAACGACGCATCGGCTATAACGACGAAAATTCCAGGTCCCGAGATCTAAGAGGCTCGCTCGGTACAATTTTTGATGGATATAGCGACCATCGCTATAACGACTGATCGGTTATAACGACTGCATTTTTCCGACTCGAGAGGCAAAATGATCGGATATAACAACGAACACTCGTCACGTGTCATTTTTTTTGTATGCGAAATTATTGCTTTTTCGGCATGCAAAGATCAAGTTTGCGTTGAAAATTAAATTCAGTGCGAAAATTCACTCATATCTGTGTAAAAAAAAAGTTCTAAAATTCTTGTTTTTGGAAGGCAACATTTTAAGAACCGTCTGGTTCCCGTGTGCAACCCTGTAGAGACTACAACAAATACAGGTCCTGCTTCAGGTTTTATTGACGAAAAAATCAAATTCTAATTGAGAATTTAAAAGATTAACGATGATGTAAGGAAAGGACATTGCCAAGATGCCCATGGGGCGGAGCCAATACCTCTATAACCGGGCAGGTTAGGCAAAGACGATAGGGCTCCTCAACGAGCGAGCAGCGGCATGAGCTTGCTGTAGCTCAGTAGCGGGAGAATTGGGCGGGGTCTTTGTCGCTCGTTACGCCTGTCCTTTTACAAAAAGGGATATCGCATACTTGAGATAGACGATACACACAAGGGGGAAATGGGAAAATGGGGAAAACTAACGCGAATTGTAGCCAGCGAGCACTGGTGCCATCTTTTGGATGCTCTGTAGACCCGGATGGCGTCGGATCTCGCCCGTACTAAACCCACACAATTGCAAAATTAAACCCGTCCTGAGACGCCCGGGGCCAATCAAAGAAATGTAGTGCGCCTCCCTTTTCGATGAAAATTCTCCCCTGGAATGGGGGGGTTAGTTTATGTCGGGAGACTATTCATTTAAGGCCATATTTTTTTACACTCCATTGTAGGGCACAAATTACAAATTGGAGACGGGCACATATCACGAAATATGAACATGCATATGCCAGACAAAACTTATCACAAAAAACTTAGCTGTGCGTCCTTGCTGCCGACTCGGAGTGTTTTTCCTCCCTTCATGGCTCAAATATAATTTTTTTTTTTTATTTTTTTTTCGTCCGCCGACAGCCAAAATCCCGCGTTTCACCGTCGTGAAATCTCGCACCCAACTCCCCGAAGTTGGTGGCTTGATCAGTCGGCCCAGCTGTTCCGAGCGATTCCGACACATAGATGTCTGCTTTTGAATTTGGCGGGATTTTTACAAATATTAATCATTTGAAATAATTCAAATTATTGATATTTTCATTCATTTCATTTCATTTTGCTGTAATTCCTTCATTTTCCTGTATTTCTTATTTTCGAAAAATAATTTAAACAATTTCATAATTTCAGAAGCAATTCCATTCATTTTTGTGTCACACAAGGACGTATACCCTTGTCCTATACCACCGTAAGTTCGTGGTATAAGACGGGTTTTGACTTTACATTGCATTGACCGCTTATAACGACGACAGGACGCTATAAAAAATATGAGCAGTGGCGGCTCGTGCCTATGGAAATAGGTCAGGCGAAAAAAAACGAGGCTAATTTCGGGCGTGGCCGAAATTTGGATACCCTTCGCTCTCCTCGGGCTAAAAGATTTTTCGGGCGTACCTACGACTTGTATTTAATCCCCACTCCCCATTCTTTTCCTTCCGTCTTCACAAAAGTTCCATTGCGTCGGCAAAACAATATTTGTGTGGGTTTTGGTTGGAACAAGTGGGCTAATAAAAATATTTACTCAGAAAATTTTATTTGGGGATGCGGGAGCATGGCCCCATAGTCCGGTTCCATTTGTATTGACCTTTTTTGTTGCTTTGATAAAGACACATCAATTCAAGGTTTTCTGAAATTGGGAGTAAAAAATGTATGGGAGCCCCATGACCCATGGTCCGATTTTATTCATTCTTACATACTTTTGTGTCATCAATAGAAATACATTTGGGTGAAACTCAGTTGAAATTGATGCACAAATAAAAAAACATTCTTAGAAGAACCTAATCTGGGGGTTGGGTTTGTATGGCAGCCCCATGACCCCATTGTCCGATTTGACCGATTCAAACCAGACTGCCTGCAGCAAAAAGGAGCAGTTGTGCAAAATTTCTGCTTTATAGCTTTTAAATTGGCCGAGTAAAACGCGTCGCAGCAGACGGACAGTCGGACACCGCCCAATTTACTCCTCAAGTCATGCTGATCGTATACTTTTTATATGGTCGGAGATGCTTTCTTCAATGCGTTACAAACTTCATGACAAAGTTAATATACCCTTTCACTCTATGAGCGAAGGGTATAAAAACACATTAGAAGGGGGTTGTTACATTAATAGAGGATAATTTTACAGTTACAATTTTCTCCAACGCATCATAATATCCCATTTTAAATATTTGGCGTTTCGGCATAAAGTAAAAATCATTCAAAATCAATTTGAAAAGTTTCGGCGTTAAAACATTAAAATGAAATAATGAACAGTGACAAAAACTACACAACTATCGATTGTGCCCTTTTTAAAATCATATGCAACAAGCAACATCATCTAATATTTTCCTTTTTCTATTTTAACCAAAATACATACAAAAGAAAACCAAAACTATGCTGAGTAAGTTCTTATCTCAACTTCATTTTGCACAGCTACATTTCAATGCGCAAAGCATACAACAAAGCGAGAACAAATCGTCGCACTGTTTCGGTTCAGATACACACGCTGAGGCGATTTTTGTTTCGCCTCAGTGGTAGTTTTTTTCCCGTACATTCTCCCATAGAGAATTGGGCGAATGTATTGATACGCGTTAAGTTGTTGTTCGGGATTGTGCGGCGGAAAAATTATCGCCTCACTTGTATGAATTCGTGTACAAAAACTATGTTAGGGATTTTACGATTGTGTAAAGGAACTTTTAAGTGAGTTTAAAGATAAATTTAGGGTTTTTTATCATATTTGATGAATTATGTTTTGTGATAAATTAAAAAGTATAACTCGACAGAAATGAAGGTGAGGCGCCGCCTCAGTTGCCTCATATGAGGAGCCGCCACTGTCGTATATAACGACAGTGGTCGTTATAAACGATATGAGAGGATATAACGACGATCGGCTATAACGACGTAAGATAGTCGGTCCCTTCGATGTCGTTATAAACGATATCTACTGTATATAGTTAAGAGCTTCACATGCTACAAATTTAACATACACTGAGCCTTACCATTATATGTATATGTATTCCCAAAAAAAAAACTGTACACTGTTTAACTCTGAATAGCTCCCATTGGGCGCAAGTATCAATGAAAATTTTTGGCTTTATATTTAAAACCGCTGAAGCTACAAATTCGCCATAGACGCATTCTGTATACGTTACCGTTATTTGTTTTTTTTTACATCAATGTCAAGGCTTTACAGGATAACCCTTTAATGCAAGCATAGCCTTGGCCAGTGGTGTAACGTTTCTAAAAGATGTTGTGTTCAAGATTCTACTTTAAAGATTTATGTTTGTAACAAAGTGAAAAGATCACACTTATGGGCGAAATATTTCTTCTGTTCACTTTATTAAGATTTAAACAACTTTTTCCCAAATGAGCATCGTTTTAATTTATTGTAAAAAAATTATTTAAAATTTTAAACCTGTAACAACACTTAAGGGGTGGAGAACCGGAGCGGCCCTAGGACACAACACAGATGACAAAAAAAAAACTAAAATTTATATTTTAATTTAACTCAATACAATATGTGATGTAGGCGCCGGCCCTTTAAACTGCTTCGAAAAAAAAAAAAGAAAAACGTTTCACTCAAGAGCACTCCTAACTTGTTGAACAGCTTTAACAATACATTATTTACCTTTATTCCAATGTCTCAGAAATCTATAAAAAGTTGTTTTTTTTTTAAATCGCAGTCCGAAATTTATCACTACTCCTTACTACGCTAGGGGGCCTCTGGTGGTTGGGAGCCCGTGTTCGATCGAACACATGGAACACTGTACGCGTTGGTAGAAGGGAAATTAGGGTAAGGGATCGAGAGGGGGACAACGCAAGCATGCATGGTAACAGTGGGATTCGAACTCACGCTCCGGCAGCAGCAGCAGTCACCGAATGCCCCATTATCACGCAAACCCTGTTTTTTAACGTTTTAAACCCATAGTAGTGCTTTTAGAGATGCACATATCTGTGAGAAATTTGGGCAGTTTCTTTATATCTCTCCGGTCTAATAATTTCCCATAATTTGATGAACTATACCATTATAGAGATTGGCATAAAATCTCGTTGCAAATATCATTTGACCCCCCACCACCGGTAGGAGAACGCGAATTGATAGGAGCCTTGTTACAATTTCCTTAAAATAACAACAGCTACAAGTTTGTCATACAGGACTTTTTAGTATATGTATATGTACATATTACCGTTATCGAGTTTTTGCAATTGTTTAACCCTCTCTAGCACCACTAGCAACATCCGTATTGGTAAACATTTTTGAAGTCGGAACCTCAAAAGGAGAAATCTAGCTTTCACCTAAGTTTTCCGAATTTAAATGCTAAGTTTTCTAGGGTAATTATGGAAACATACAGTGTACGTGGTTCTTTTGAACGAGTTAAGGCTTTGACACATGCGCATTCAAAGCACATCTCTATTGTGTAATAGAGGAAAAAACTAATTGCTTGTGGATGCTTTGGATTACCTCAGTAAGAATACCAGAGACATAAACCTGCTCTCATGCATTTGAACATATTATGCAGTACAGTAGAACCCTCTAATACGTCACCTTTGGGACTGGGAGGACTCAAAAAAGGTACACGGAAAAAATCATTTGCAAAAAATACAACAAAAAACAACCAAGGAATAATTTTTCCTGATTTAAGATGTATTTTCTTGTTCCAAGAAAAGTCTTTGCTTAAAATAAATAAATATGTGAAGGTAATGGATACAGACACTTATTCTAAAATTTACTCACATTGTAGGACTACGTCTTTAAAAAATAGAAGCCGAATTTCAATTTTTCATAAATAATGCTCTTAAATGAGGCTAATTTTTGTTTAAAGCTTTGTAAACAGGAAGGCGAATAACGCTCTCAGATTGAAATTCGGCCATATGTTCCATTAAATTTTGAAGTTTTATTTGAAGACATCATGGTAGCAGTGACTAACCATCTGAGTCTGCACTGCAAAAAATAACCAATCCGAGAAATCAGGAAAAATAATTTATGGAAAACCGCAGCCAATGAAAACCGTTCGTCAAAATGCTAAGAGTCGCCATAGAAAATTTCCCTATGTTACTCATTTACCAGACTAAGACGGCGAAGGTGTAGGTTTGTCTAAAATTGAATCAACACCAGGAATTGCTTTCATTATGAGATGGTGGTCCGCCGTTATCCATTTTCAAGCTAAGTGGTCCGCAGACATTTCTGAGTTGGGAAACGCTGTTCTAGTCCAATTCGCAATGCACTATCAAGCATCAAGAAACTAATTTAAGTCATTGAACACTCAAATATTTTTAAGTAAAATATTTATCATGTTTTCTTATAAACACTGCCATAGGCCAAAAGTGTCCCAAATATTGTAACACGCACTTTGAGAACCATTTACTAAAATAATGTGACAATTATTATTGAATAGTAAATAACTAAAGTAATCTGACAAACAAATGTCTATATCTTGTATAAAAAAAAAAATAAATTGCATTAAGTAATTTTTGCATTTTTTCGCCATAAATTTTATTTTTTTATTTCGCTAATATGACAGACCTATTGGCACTACCTACTATAACAAATATTGATAAAATTGTAGAAACTGTACCGCGTCCTGCATCTGGTATACCTATAAATCCTTTACCGGGATGGGAACAAGTGCCGTTGTATTCAAAGCTGCCACTTTTAGAAATTCCAACCAATGAAATAGTTTTCACACGAGAAAAAATTGGAAAGACGGTAAGATCTTGATTTGTCTTTATCTTAAAATATGTTATTGACAAGGCATTGAATTCATTACCATAGTGGTTGAAACGTGGTCCATATGCACTGTACGATCCGAATCGCTACATCATCAAATTCGAGTACGAACCTTTACATGATCCGCATTTGAAGTATTTTTTCAAACGTTCTGCAAATTTTGAGGTAAGTAGTTATCAAATCATTTTTTCTAAATTGCCAAGCCCAACCAAAGCAGTGCCAAAAAACACTTTTCTCTTCCATAATTTTCCATAATGCCTAAATAATTTTAAAGTAAGGGTTTGCTACCCAATGAACAGATCTAAAGTTTTCTTTCCCGCTACAGCCTTTACCATTTTCAGTACTAGATGAGCATGAGACCATGTCGAAAATAAAATTTCCCTAACGCCTAGGGGAATTGTACTGAATCGGAATGGATATGAAGTCCTTTTTTGCCAGAGATACACCCATTCTCTTGTTGCAGCCCTCCAAATTAACCGTTTTCAATATTGGATGGGATTTCGAATAAAATTACAGTTACACAGTTTTGTTTACTCAATCGACGAAGATTATAATCTTAGTCCTAGGATTCTATATTTTTTATTTTTTAGGATTTTTCCATAATAGAGTGGTAACCGAACGCCAATGAACATCCAAACCATTTTTTATAATGTTGCATAATTTGAACGTAATTTGATATATTCTCGAAATTTTCTAGAGAATCAAAGACTTGGCCTTGGTCACTGACAACAAGGACGTACACTGCAATCTTAAACAATTCAACGCATTTCGGCGATATCTTCGTCGTATACACGTCGACGCAATCAACGAAGAAATCCAGAGAAGAGTATTTGCTTTCTTTCATCTCAATTCCAAGAATTCATTCATCATATTCCAACTCTCAACAGGACCTCCAACAGCAGGATAGATTTCTATTAAAAATCGCTGAGGATGAGGCCGACAAACAGGCAAAGCGAATTCAAAAGTCGGTCAATCGGACACGTTCCAAAATAAATCTAAGAAAAGACGAACAAGAACGTGCATATCGCGAAAAAGCAATTGAAGCATACTTCAAATGTAAGAGTGCCATTCAACGGATAGAGGCAATCAAACATTTTAAAGTCAAGACCCGACGTGAAAGATCCAGGTTGAAGTACTTAACGATAAAAGAGCGGGTGGAAAGGCTCAAAGAAATGGAAAAAATGAGAATCATTACTTTGAAAGGGTATTTTATGAGGCGAGAAGAAGAGCGTATTAAATTTTTTCAAATGTATTTCGAAGAGAAGAGGAAAGATGCTTGGATGAAAGTAAAAATAGTTTTAAATGCAGATAACTTTCAGCTTCTTTAGAAATTCATGCGTTTCAGAAAGTGTTTAATTGGAAGAAGAAAATAGAGTATCGTATCTGGAAACAGGAAGTGGACAGACAACTTCGCGATACAGCTTCGTTCAGAAAGGCTGAAAATATTGAGGTATATATTTCTAAAGAAAATTGTGCATTAGTTGAAATCTCGTCCGTTTGAACCTTTTGCAGAAACACAAGCGAATCATGCAAACAAAATGGGATAACATTCAAATCGCCATTGAAAATAAAAGAAAAGCAAATCGTAAAAAAAGCGAAAATCTGATGAAAATGTTAGCAAACAAGCTTAACAAGAAAATCATCAAAGTATGTCCGCTGACTTGAATTTTATGAAACTAAATTTGTCAATGACTCTATGTACATAATTTTTCTACATTTGCAACTCTAACTGCAGGCTGATGTTAATGTGCCCAAGCAAAAATCTTGTCGACATACACATTCGGAAGAAGAATTGCACGATGTCCTCCGCACGGCTCTGTCAATGCACAATATTAAACTAACCGACAAAATTCCGAGCGACATGATTATCCATAGTGCGAAATTTATACTGGAAAATGTCGTTGAATCTGTAATCTCCATTCGTTAATTCAACCAACAATTATTTTTCACATTATTCTATCTTTGAAGATAACTCGGGACTTAAGCGAGGATAAGCTTGCTATGGACTACCTAAAAAATCGGCTAGAGGAACTGTTTTGTCGTGTCAGGAAACAAGTTTTACTAGTAAATTTTTGGCTAACATTATTTAAAATCAACACCTAAAATGTTGTTCTACATATCATTTTAGCAAGTGTACAGCATCTTACAAGCCAATAACGAAATCGACAGGCGACGATGTCTTAACATATTGGCCACAAGGTCGGGTAAACTTTCAAAATCACATATACCGCCACTTTGGCTAACGCTCTCTTCAAGCCTATTCAACAAAACTGTAGCATTTCAACAAAAAGATTCATTCATTGAAACTACCGAAAAACTGGATCCATGCGTTGAATTGAAGCAGGTCAAAGACAGACCGCCAACACCAGCAGTATGATTTTGAGATTAATGTGTTATGTCATATTCTTTGATTTTTTTCCTAGAGTTCTTTCTCGTCTTTGAATGCGATTAATAAAACCTCATCGCCTGATTTGGATTCGGAGGATGGGACTTCAAAGAACCCAAAAGTTTTGAAAAATTACGAATTACCCTATTGGTCTGTAAAAGAAAGAATCTACGTTGAGCATTTGTATATCAAATTTAAGAAAGCACTACATATAGGTGTTCAAAAAGCTGTTTATGAGGCTATTGATTTTAAAAAGAATGAAATGCTTGTGTATGCTAAAAAGGAAATTTTAGGTATGTATGTTACTCACAAATACACACTAGAAGACAGATAAAATAAATAACAGGCGCGACAATCCAACATTGGACTAAGGCCGCAGGATGTGTTAGTGACATCCTATTTTCAAAATCTTATCTGCTTTTTGTTGAGGTAATGAGATCAGAATCACGCTCATCATCACTACTCGTTTAACATCTGAGTGAGATCATAGTCCGTCACAATCTCGTGAGTTCGAAAAACACCATGATCCACGGTGAGATTCGAACTCATGACCCTGTGCACCGAAGATGCGCGCACTAACCACTAGACCAGCCAGACTACTAGAGAAGAAGACAGATCCACATCCATAAATACAAATTATACATAACGCAACGTTTCTTAGATACTATTTGACAAAATTTAACCAAGTCTGTAGTGTAGACTGTAGTCTGGTTGGTGTAGTGGTTACTATCTTCACCTTCGGAGCACAGGGTCGTGGGTTCGAGTCTCATCGTAAGTGACTTTTTCGAACTCATGATCCATAATGGATAATCGTATCATTTAGATGTTAAACGAGTACCCATTTAGGAGAATAAATAACTCTAACTCTGCTAAGCGTGCCTGTGGATCTCAACACCTCTACAATTAGCAATTAAGATCTTGGACATTATATGTCACCACTAACACATCTGCGGCCTTCGTCCAATGTTATACTGCCGCGCCAGTTATTCTAATATATCCTTCACGAGTTTTCCAAATTATAAGTTCGAGTCTCTTCGTTCAACTTTAACACAAATTAGCTAGTTGGATTTAAAACACTTAAAACTTTGCGCAATAAAAAATCCGGAAGAAACGTACCGTTCAGTTTGTTACGTTACCGTCGAATTGTCGAATTAAGCACCAGCGAGTATGAAAAGTATACATATATATTATTGATCAGTTTGACGCGAGAAATCGATTGGGCGATATCCGTCTGTCTGTCCGTCTGTTTCAATACAATCTACAAACAGTTTTGAAGTTACGAGTATTCAATTTTCGGCTGCGTCCGAAATTAGCCTCGGTCTCGTTTGTAGGTTAATTTGGTTTGAAAAATCGTTAATTTTATGTAAATACCGCTAAAAAATTTACAAAAAAATTAACTCACACTAAAATAGGGGCTACTCTGTCTTTAATGTTTTAAGATTACCGTCTGTGCGGCCTAATTCCGCCACACACACGGAGAATCCAAATCCATTTCATTGGATTCGGAAAATCCATGGATTACATGTGTGTACGGCCTAATGGTACCCATAATACCCACACTAACGGGCAGAAAGTGACGTGGCCCTTATTTTGTTGTGAGTACATAGACTACTCACTATTTAAGAAATCTAATCTATGTACATACTAATCCATTCTTAGACTTAGATCGAGAATATGTAAAACGAATTATGGCTGAATCGATTTTGGCGTATAACTTGAACAATTATAATTACATTGGTAACACACAACTATGTATCAGTGTACTGGCTGCAGAATGTCTACACGATTTAGAAAAGACGAAAATACAAATGAAATATGATCCAGCGTATAAAGTCGAGCCACGTTGTCGCGGTGCTATGCAGGCGTTATGAAGTAATGGTATAAATGAATAAACAAAAAATATTTGCATGATTAAATGAGACTGTTAAATAAAGTAAATGCAAACGGCTAATGTTTTTTTTTTAAAGAAAAAGGACATATCCAAGAGGTTAAGATCACCTATGAATGTTTCTGTACATTTTAAACAGTAACAGCGATGATAGCAAGAAACAGCATTTTAAATGGGTAGGGTTGAGGGATGCCAAAAACCGGACGGTTTTTCATCTTCCGGTTTTTACACGGACGGTTGATAAATTTTTCAGTTTTAACGGGAATATCTATTTCGTCTAATATCTTTAAGAGAAATGTTAACTTTTTACTTTTGTCTCCTAGAAAAAGATTCTTGTGTGTGAAAATATGAGATGGATCAAGACTAATTCTTAGAATAACAATCTCCTGCAGGTGTGCTTTTAAAACTGGAATCCGATCTTAAATGATTAGGACCAATCTATAAAATCCAATGAAGAGGCATTAAGAGACGATGCCAGTATAATTAGCAATTCCAGACTGTTCTCAGATAGGCTCTATCACTCCAAAAGTGTTTAGTAATTTACGGATTGATGTGGAGACTTACCTCATCGAGGACTTCCTGGGCATTGTTAACAGGCAATTTGAAGGTGTCCTAATGATCCCAAGTGACTCTACCCATTTATTGCATTGGACTACATTATCGTTGCTGCTGGTGTTGCTGCATCATATCTATTTCCAGCATAACAATGAAATACTGCGTAAGCAGCGTACACCCCTGGGTAAGAAAGAACAGCAATGGAAGGATCACCTTAATGTGGTCTTATAGCGTGATAGGCGCTGCAAAAGAATGAACGCTTTCTCCTGGTAGAGGACACCGTTTCCCTTAAGCCATAGGGCAACTAAATCGATTCATCGAAAGAAGTTAATTGAATCGGTACCATGACCAGATGTCCGAAGGGTGTTTAACATCTGCGACTACCGTGAAGGTAAAGGTTCCTATCGCGGCCGGGTCTTCGCCCCGGAACCACCCATGCATTTTATGCATGGCCAAGAGCCGCACACCCCCCTCGACACATACAGGAAACAAAAGTTGCATCACATCTTTTTTGCACTATCGGAGCAACCCGCCGGCATGCCGGCCCAGTTGCTGCATCATATCTATTTCCAGCATAACAATGAAATACTGCGTAAGCAGCGTACACCCCTGGGTAAGAAAGAACAGCAATGGAAGGATCACCTTAATGTGGTCTTATAGCGTGATAGGCGCTGCAAAAGAATGAACGCTTTCTCCTGGTAGAGGACACCGTTTCCCTTAAGCCAGGGTAACTAAATCGATTCATCGAAAGAAGTTCATTGAATCGGTACCATGACCAGATGTCCGAAGGGTGTTTAACATCTGCGACTACCGTGAAGGTAAAGGTTCCTATCGCGGCCGGGTCTTCGCCCCGGAACCACCCATGCATTTTATGCATGGCCAAGAGCCGCACACCCCCCTCGACACATACAGGAAACAAAAGTTGCATCACATCTTTTTTGCACTATCGGAGCAACCCGCCGGCATGCCGGCCCAGTTGCTCCAAATTCTACTTACACGCGCCGGCATCGAAATAAATCCTGGTCCATGGATGTGCTGCATCTGTGGTAAGAGGATTTATTCTAACGTACAATCCTCAGTGCAGTGCTCATGCTGTATGGAATGGTGCCATTTCAAAAATTGTTCTGGGCTCAACAAGATGGATTTACGATCAACAACAACGATCAGCACCTTCATAGCACCACATTGCAGAATCTGTGGCCAACAGTCTTCATCGAACTCACAACAACCTACAAATCAGGGCCAACAATCATCACCTGTCACCTCCACAGTCTCCGCACACCACACAGCACCACGACACACTCTTACACCAGCACCACCACAGAAAGTTGCAAACTACTCCACCACAAAGATAGTTCAACTAAATTGTAATGGTCTACAACATAAAATTGTTGAGATCACTGACTTTATGGACAGACATCACATCCTAGTTGCTGCAATCCAAGAAACCAAACTAAATGCCGATTCATCGCTAAATTCTTACGGAGGCTTCAACATCATCCGACGCGATCGACCCACTGGCTCAGGAGGAGGTTTGGCTTTCTTGATACATAACTCGCTGCCATATTCATTAATCGATATCGCTGCCGCCGATACCACAACAGAATTACAAGCGATATCAATCAGGTCGGGAAATGTTGATATAGATATTCTCAATATCTATATACCACCAGCATCAAGTTGTCCCACTGGTTTCCAGGCCAACATTTCCCCCCTACTCACCGGGCGATATCGCCTATTACTGGGCGATTTCAATGCTCACCATGATTTTTGGCACTCAAACCTCAACAACGACACCAGAGGCAACCACATCGCAAACCAACTAGATGATTCCCATTTCTGTCCATTGAATGACGACTCACCAACCCGCATTGCAGGATCATGCAGAAGCTCGCCTGACATATCCATCGCCAGCCCTGGGCTCATAAACAGCATTACTTGGGAACCGTTCATAACTTTCTCGTCAGACCATTTGCCTATTGTCCTCACGATTGATAAACCGTCTCAGTTTACGTACACTGAGAAGAAGACATATTCGAATTTCAGCAAAGCCGACTGGATTGGCTTCCAAACCTATACAAATGAAGCGTGTTCTGCCCTTCCAACCCCTACTGACGTACGTACTGCTGGAAAAAACCTGGACGGATTATCCAGAATGCAGCCAAAAGATACATTCCAGCGGGCCGCATCCCAATCATGAGACCGCATTTCCCATCATCTGCTGCAGAATTGGCAAAAACGAGAGATGAACTCCGAACAGCAGACCCAAATGATCCTCGCATCGGCGATCTCAACAACATTATAACCCAGCAAGTCAACGACCACAGGAAACAGTTATGGAATTCGCATTTAAAAACATGCCACGTAAAATCCGGCGTAAGCAACCTTTGGAGAACGGTACGTGCTCTATCAAACCCCACAAAACCCAAAGGTAAGGTAGCTATAAAATTCGGTGATAACACATACAACAACGACGACAAATGCGCTCACAAATTTAACCAACAATTCGTCGAACATCCCGAAAAAGATAAGCTCAAGCGCAAAATTACCAGAGCTATCCGAAACAGCACCACTGACCAACACCTCCAGGTTACCTCAAACGAAGTCAAGCTTGCAATAAAAAATGCGAAAAACTCCAAAGCGTACGGACTAGACGGTATTGCCATGATTATGCTCAAACACATCGACTCTGCGGCCATTGAGTATATCACTGCTACGATGAACCTGTCGCTGAAAACCTTCATCATCGAGCTATGGAAAAAAGGCCGTATCACCCCCATACCGAAGCCAGGCAAAGATCATACTCTAGCAGAATCATACCGTCCAATAACGCTACTGTCCCCCGTGGCCAAAATACTTGAGGCACTAGTGTTGCCTAAACTCCTGGAGCACGTCCAGCTTGCCAATTATCAATTACCTTGCCGGTCGTCAATCCTGCACTGAGTTTAGGAATGGGAAGTCCAAACTCAGGAAAATTAAACAAGGCGTTCCACAGGGCGGAGTCTTATCTCCCACCCTCTTCAACCTTTACATGTCAGGACTGCCCACACCCACGGGACTCGAAATCATCTCTTATGCTGAAGACTGTACCATCATGGCGACTGGCAACGACATTCCCGAAATGTGCGACCACATCAACGAATACCTGCTGACACTCAACGACTTCTTTGTGAGTAAAAGCTTGAAGCTCTCAGCGCCAAAGTCCTCCGCCACCTTATTCACCAGCTTCAACCAGGAGTACAATATGCAATTCCCTATATCTATCGACACCAACGTCATCCCTACTATTCGGACTCCCAAGATCCTAGGTGTCACGTTAGACAACTCCGGCAAATTTAACACACACGCTGAGAACATCTGCTCTAAACTCAGGAGCAGAAACAAAATTCTTAAAGCTCTTGCCGGTAGTACTTGGGGCACCGACAAAGAAACACTTCTGACTACCTATAAAGCCATCGGTCGCCCCCTAGTCAATTATGCAGCACCGACGTGGTCAAATGGTCTCTGCAACACAAATTGGGGCCACATACAAATCTGCCAGAACACGGCACTTCGCACCATCACCGGCTGTGTTAAGATGTCCTCAGTGGATCATCTGCACCAGGAGACTAAGATGATGATTTTGAGAAACCACAATGAACTTCTTACCAAACAGTATCTAGTCGGATGTTATCGTACAAATCACCCGAACAATGAACTCATGGACAAAACACCACCGCCACGAATAAGACGCTCTATCAGGGACAAAGAGCGCGAAGTCCAGCGATACAAAAAGGTTCCCTTCGATAACTCCGACTACAAGGCGGCGATTGCAGACATACACACACAATACGTTCGTAAAGCTACTCAAAGCCTCACAAATAATCGTGTACTTGGCACCAAACCTCCAGCCATATCTCCTGATGAAGAACAATTACCGACAGCTACCCGCACCACCTTAGCTCAGCTCCGATCCGGTTGGTGCCCACGACTAAATTCCTATTTATCACGTATAAATAATGAAGTTGCAAACACCTGCCCTGCCCACCTGCCGGAACCAGTCCACACGATGTAGACCACATTTTCGATTGTCCAGCTGCTCCCACGCAACTTACACCACTTGCGTTATGGTTACAACCAATCGAAGCAGCTTTCTTTCTAAACCTCGACCTCGAGGATGGAATGCCCACGATCTTCGAATAAATATGATGCAACTAATTAAACGTTTCCTGTCTGTGCCGCTAATACAACAACAACAACAAGGTAAATCAGACGGCCTCGAATAGGCAA
The DNA here is from genome assembly GCA_949715475.1 of Microchrysa polita. NCBI lineage: Eukaryota > Metazoa > Arthropoda > Insecta > Diptera > Stratiomyidae > Microchrysa > Microchrysa polita. Next base: position 40,575,685 of record OX454415.1, on the reverse strand, counting down.
ACGGATTGATTTTTGTGACGTCAATCAGCGCTCCTAAAAGGTAACAGTTTTTCATACCAAGTTTCAATGCTTAGCGCTACTCGCTAAAGTCTTCTCTATAGCAGGTGCGATCTTCCTTCGACTCCCCATTGGTTAAGCCTCACGTAGCACATTCAGACGTACATGTCCCAGGTTCGTTGGACCTGAGAGCGCTGCATTTCACATCAAGGCGGCCCCTTCTGTATACTAGTCAGCAAAGCGATTCGGGCCGTGTGGTCATCAATCCACAAACTAGTTAGATATAGGCGCGTAGGGATTTTCCACCAAGGCCATTCTCCCTAACTAGCCCCTTCGTGGCTCGGTTTATGCGAAGCCGCCAGCTCCGAAGCTCACACGATTGCAATATGGTGACACCTCCCCACCGCATCGTGCTCGGCCTGTATGACTGATTTTCCGCAAAGTAATGGGAGAAAGTCAGCCATGCCAAGAGCTACCCGTACATGACTCGGGAGCACGGGAGCGTCATCGCCCGAATGGTATTTGTACAGATCCTCACGTTAGCGTATAAACTATACAAGGGACCTCCCTGCGCTGCACGGGAACGTGGTGACACGACTCACCAAAGATCTGTGCCCCATACACAGACACTCTGTATCACAAGGACACCATGGGCATAGATACCATCTACAGATATACCGTCAGAGGAGCACCTAGCCTTTACGGCCTTATTTCCCGGTCATTCGGGCGGTTTGGACTTGCGGTGTTTTACTGACAAGGTCTTATTGTCAGATGGGGATTTCTCTATCCAGTGAATCACTCACCTTCAGAAACCCAACCCCGGGGCTGCATCACCAGCTCGATGTCTCGGGTAACAACCTACAGCCACCAATGTTGAATTCTCTACTGTTAAAAATGCTGATTTTGATTGGTCGGCTGTATCATCTGTATGTAGGTTAATTGGTAAGGTGTCCTTGTTATTGTCTTTCACAGAATTCCAATTCTCAAACAAACGATATACATAGGTATACATAGTAGTTTCCGTAATTTTATTTAGTGGTACTGCCTTGCTTGTAATAGAAAAAGTATTTTTTTGCTAAAGCTGTCTGTCTAGAACTGCTTTGAAGGGGAGGTGTTCCTCAGAATGGTTGACTGACTGTCAAAAGCCTAAAAAGCAAAATTTCGACAGTTTTTTTATTTTTTGTGGAGCTTGTGTTTCTGTGTTTGACCATTTTTGATAATGTGCAATACCGTATGGTGCCTGAATATGTCTCAAAAGCAACGATGACGCTTTATTTGGCGTTAGTTTACTAAAAAAATGCTACGTTCGCATATGCTTACCTCCACCACCACTTCAGTCGAGAATATTATAGAATTTGTGGTGCTCCATGACGTGACATATTTAAAATGCATGTTGCTTCCTCGGCAACATTCAACGCGTCCAATTTGTTTCAACCATTGGCCCCGGTCCCCAAATAATAATAATAATCTAATCTCGACCCTGATCAAAGTGCTTCAGCTCAGGTGTGCAAGAGATGTTTTTTCCATGACTGCAACCGAAGACCTCTTTATAAGGCCTGCACAGTAATAAGTATTCTATGATAAGTAGGAGTTCGGTACAAGGACAATGGACTGTCGGCTTCATACAATCGAATATCCATCGATAGATGAATTGTATAGCCACTATAAGAAAGTCACTTGTGATCCTTGCAAATACAATTGTGTTGAATCCAACACACATTTTGTTTCATTCGGAAATAATATACAACTTACCCCAAATCAACAGATGTAATAAGAAACTTCACAATTTCACTATGAGAATATTACAACACTGGACACTGTTAAAAAAACAATAAATTAACACTTTTTCGCGAGGAAATTACCACAAATGTTTTTGTTTTCTTCGTCACTCAGCTGATGCGCTCACGTCAACTTGTGCAATTGTCAAAGAGCACATGGCATACCATAGGCGTCCAATATGGGGGCTCTATTTACATCTGATAAGTTGTTACGGAACTGCCAGATATAAAATGAAACTGAGATTAGACTATGGGAAGTAGAATTAACTAATTCCATTTTGACTGCTAAATCGTTAGTTTAGTGTGAATGAAAAAGTCTATAGGTTCGTTTTTTACTACATCCCGTGTAGGTTTGGGTAACGAACTTCATAAAAAAAAATTACAGGTGGATCGTTTTGGGGTCCGAACAGGAGTTTTCTTTCATTTCGCCTATTCCAATTTTTATATTTAGGGGTTTCTTCTCCCCAAGTGTCCTTAATTAATTTAATAGGTGTGTTTTTTTGGTTATCCCGTGCAGGTTTGGGTAACGAAACTTCATATAAAAAAAATGACAGGTGCGTCAGCTGTCATTTTTTTTATATGGAGTTTCGTTACCCAAACCTGCACGGGATAACCAAAAAAACACACCTAATGTTATGAATGAAATCTGGTTTTGGTATTAACTGCATTGTAGGCGATCTTTATATGAGTGTGAAATACATACATCATTAGGTGTGTTTTTTTGGTTATCCCGTGCAGGTTTGGGTAACGAAACTTCATATAAAAAAAATGACAGGTGCGTCAGCTGTCATTTTTTTTATATGGAGTTTCGTTACCCAAACCTGCACGGGATAACCAAAAAAACACACCTTTTATCATTCTAAAACGAGACCGAGGCTAATTTCGGGCGCGGCCGAAATTTGAATACCCGTCACATTTGAATGAAACTTAAGTTTCTTTTGTGTTAATAATTTCTACCGCAGCCCTATGACGTGTTCCGATTCCATCTGTTCCCGGAAGCGCTAACCCTTAAATGCATGGGGTCTGAACCCATTATCGTAACTGACCTTCCCTTATGTAAAATCGGTCACTAAAGACGGAATCAGCCTTTATATTCTCAGGAAATAGCCCGTTTTTCCATAAAAACGAAAATAGTAGAATTTACATCGTGTACCAAATATGGTACGCCATGCATTCAGGCCATATGTTGCAAATGAAGGACATTTTTACAATTTCATTTATTCTGCCTCTTACTTTAATAGGAACAAAAAGATAATGAATATTGAGAGTTTTGATCGAAATTATAGTGGAAACTCGATATGATGAACTCCTCTCCTCATTAGAGGAAAGGTGGTCATTTCTATAGAAAATTGTGAATATTTAGTTTGTTTAAAGGGAGTTCGGGTAGGTGCGTGATTAGTTTCCTATTGCTTATTGAAATTTGTATCGATGCCTATTTGTGACATATCCTGGAAGTTGATGGAAAGTGGAGTAGGCCTTACTACCCGTACAAATCAAAATTTAGACATATCTTTTGATAGTATGTCCCAAAAAACTTCAAATGTGTGTCAAGAGGTAGCTGTTAGATGTCCTTATAAAATATTAAAAGTGCGCCAGATCCGACTCATATACTCCTTTCTTTTCTCCCCTGCAAAAAAAAACTGGAATTGATTACTTTGGGCTTTGCGTGCCGTCTAGCTCTGTACATGGGTATTAGGGTATGCACTCATCATGCTATTTGCGCAATTAGAACTCGGTCTCATTTTAAAATAAATCTTTTATATAATAGTTCGTTATAAACATGTTCCACTGTTAAACGTACATATATCTCGAGACTTCTTTTGACTTATCATAGCTCATGGGATTCCTTTCTTGAAAAATATATGGATTGGATTGACTTTGCTAGGATATGAATATGGAAATAAACTGCATGCCTGCTTTAACCCAAATTTATACAGGTCCCAGGACATGTCCACAAGAATTACATCCATGTAATTTTTTATTTATCGAATGTTGTACTCCATATGAAATGGTTGACCCTAGAAGCACATTTTCTGAGGATCCTGAACGTGGGCTTCCAAGACAATACTCGACATAGTCAAATGGTTTGAGAAATTGGATATCAAGGCCCAGCTGCTTGAGGCTTGGTGAAAGTCCAAATATCTTACTAAAATGTCAAGTACGGAAGCTCGGTTTTTTAGTAACGTGTCCTAGGGCAAAACAAAAGATGTGAACAATTTTTTCAGTATACTTGCCAGTAAAAAGACTGGGATTATAAGAAGCAGCTACAGAGACGCGCTAAGCCTTGACCGGTGTGCTATAGAAAACAAAATGATAAAAACGATCATTCTAAATCAACTATCCGATCAATTTACCGATATTTGGAAAAGGAAAAATACTGGTGAGTAAATTGGACTGTGTTCTTGAGATTGTTTTGAGATTTTGACAAAAAAAGACACTAAAGGTATTAAACAAAGCAACAAAAACATTGTTGTTGGACGGTGGATGTTGCATGCTCAAAAAATGATTTGAGTTATCCACCGTCCAGTTTGCCCATAGTGTGTGCCGCAACTCGCTGGAGTATGCATACTAAAGGTATTGTTTGCACCAATTTTGCAACGTCCATATATGGTACACCATGTATTGGGGCATATTCAGAAATATCTATACATACATTCCGATCGTTCTTAGTTGATTAAATTATTCTCCTTTAGTCTTGGGTAGGGTAGGATATTTTCATAAAATTTTAATTATCAGCTCTTTCAACATGATGGTGCGTTTTATTTTGCCCAGAACAGGTCCAAATAAAATAAATTTTCATACAAATTATGTCACCGATCTATTTTTCCAGGACAATAACTGCCATTTTGGTACGCTACGCATTTAAGGGTTAAGGCTAATCCAGAAACACACCTGGATGAATTTTAGTTACGATTCAAAAAGAATTTTTTTTCACAAGAACTTAATATTTTGTGGTTGGTTTGTATGACAGCCCTGTGACGCACAGTGGGGCGAAAAACCCGAATTTTTTCCTAATTATTTGAAAAACTATAAAAGTTACAGCAAAATGGACACATGAAACTACTCAAAATTACCTTTGCAATGACATGTAATACAATTGACTTATTTTGATAAATTATACCCTAGACCAAAAAATAGAATTGGATGTTATCATTTTTTGACATTTACATTTTTTACTGTAACTTTGCAAGAAATGCTAGTTGAGCCAGCATGATTTAGGGAAATATTCTTAATAAAATGAAGTTGATTTTTGCCAAAAATTGAGTTGCTCCGACCAAGGACACGCCTGATTCGCCTACTAGAACTTGTTCAAGTCAAAACGTCCATAGCTCCTCTCCAGGGGGAAGGGAGGTGGTAAATTTTGGCTGAACGTCAAGACAGAGTCCCTTTATACTCTCCGCCAAAAACTAGTTCAATAGGATGAAAACTACGGTTATCTCCGGCTCAAAGGACCGAACGGAACATATTTTACAGTAGATATTCAAAAATCGTGTCTAAAACATGACATAACACAATGGGTTATAAAAGTAGCCTGGGGTTCTATGGGGTTATGATTCTTACATATTAGTAATTTTGAGACTTTCTGGAATAATGTAGCATAAACAGACGCTTGGAGGCACGTGGAGGTAGTTGTTAAAACTCAATGTGAAAAATCCAGTTAGGGTCAATTTGACCTTCAATAATTAAAATTAAATAAAAAAATTTTCCAAATTTTTTTTTTACTTTTTTTATGCTAACATATTAATTATAACCTAAATATTGAAAATAAAATCATAAAACAAAGTTTTATCCTAATTTATAGTCAGAGTTTTCATTGAAACAAGATTATGGAAAAATGTGCAAAAACTGCAAAATCAGTTCTCTACACTTTGAGAGCCGCTGATTTCTTACTGTGACAGATATCGGTCCCAAATTTGTTGTAGAAAGAAACCTCAAAATGTTCACTATGCGATGAATCATTCACAAAAGCTCTCAAATAGTATACATTTTTTGAATTTCTGCCTCTACCGCCCCACTGTGTGACGTAATGTTCCGATTCCATCAATTCCTAGATATGTTTTGAGGCGTTACTAGAAACACTTTTGGGTGAACTTCGGTTAATATTAGTAAATAAAGAAAAAAGTTTTTCTTAGAAGAACCTAATTTCCAGGAGCTGGTTTGTATGGCAGCCCTATGACGTAATGTTCCGATTCCATCCGTTCCTAGAAATGTTTTGGGACTTTACTAGGAACACATTTGGGTGAAGTTTGGTTAAGATGGGTACATAAAGAAAAAAGTTTTTCTTAGGAGAACTTAATTTTCAGAGGTTGGTTTCTATGGCAGCCCCATTACCCCATGGTCCGATTCCATTCGTTCCGACATATATACAGCGTACACTTAAAAGAAACTTGTGTACAAAATTTCAGCCCGATAGCTTCAAAACTGAGGGACTAGTTTGTATTGAAACAGACGGACAGACAGACAGACAGATGGACAGACGGACATCGCTCAATCGATTTCTCTCAGCACACTGATCAATAATATATATACTTTATATAGTCGGAGCTGCTTCCTTCTGTGCGTTGCAAACTTCATGGCAAAGTTAATATACCCTTTCACATAGTGACGGGTATAATGAGGAAAAAGTTTTAGTCCTTTTCCTAGTCAATATTTTCTCTAATTTTATTTAAAATAGAAAAATATATGTTACGAATTGTAACTGTATGGAAACAGACTTATCGGCGAATACATATAAGAAAGTTCTGGAAGTAACACAAAGTTCATCAATTTCTAATAAAAAAAAACTTATCCTGTTTACTTCGACTGGCCGCTGCGTACCCGGAAAATACAACAAACAATGTTATCGAAACGGGATAAATGTGATGATGCGTAGTCGATTCCACTAAAATTTGAAAACGCAATACACTAATCAAATGCGAAAATTTCTTTTTTTCTTTTACGAAACAGTCTTGACTCGGTAGCCCGGATCACCTGTAATCCGGACCATTAAAAGTTACCACCATGTATTCTATATTCCAGATTTTGGCAGGAAATTTTGACTTTACACTCTGGATATTTATGATGTTCAAGGTGTAATGGCAGATTTGGTCTCGTACTTACTTATGGGGCAGTTTGAGCAATAACACGGTGACTACTTTTAAAAATACATTTATTGATTTTTTATCCTCTTTTTAATTTGTTTCGGCGGTTTTTCTACAGAAAAAAAAATGATTGCGCTTGTCCGGATTTTTGGTCTTGGTCCGGATTTCCCGTTCCAACAATTAATCCGGATGATCGAGTCAAGACTTTACTTGCAAATTCGATTAAAAAATCACATGAAAAAAAATCCATTTAAAATTTCATGAAAAATTATTTCACTCTTAATAATGTGAATTCTCCATCGTCCTTCTAATTCATCAACAAATAAGAAATATTTGCTTGCTTTGCCAATCATAAGAATACAATAGTTACGCACATAATTACAAATCTATGAATACTTTCGCATCTACTACGCGTACTCCATGACAACGGCAGTTGTTTACATTTGAGAGGATTACTAAATGTTTATATCGTTCTCTCAATCAACGTTACCGCAATGTAGCTAAAAATATCTTTCCGGCATGCACGGACCTACATGGGACTACACGGACTACACAGCACTACGTGGCATACTCGCGGCACCACGCGGGGTAAGCATAGATTGTTGAAGAGAACAAATGAGCTCTCTTCGCATGGAGGTACGAATTGCAACGTGTAGCTTCTCTTCGTTCGATTGAAAGGATGTAAAATTTTGGTGCCATTTATTTGTACTACGTGAATTATCTGTATACTTATTCTCCTGTGCCTCAAGCCTTTAGGTCGCGGATCTTTTATTATGAATGTGGCCTCACTGAACAACGGTACAAATTTCTTGACTACAGTGCATTTTTATTAAAAAGTATCACTTTACCAAGTTTATTTAAATAGAATATATTTTATATTTTATATTGCATATACATATAGTTATAACCAAATAATATTATACATTAATTTGAAGATATCTACTCAATATTTAAAATATTTTCTTTTTATACGGTTCAATTCGAAATTGAGCGCATATAATCAGCGAAAAAAATCGGATAGTCAAGAAGCCACGAGCGCGACGAAGTCGTTCTAAAAACATCAGAAAAACCAAATCGCAATTACAGTAAAAGAAACATAAGAAAAGACTTAAAATCAAACAACAAAAACAAGAAAGCCTAAGCGCGGCCTAAGCTTTAAAAATGAATTACCTCTATATCCGTAGTGAATTTCGTATATTCTGAACTATATAAAATTGGATACTAATTATTATGCGAATTATTCGTATATTTCTTAATATAAATATTGGTATTTAAATTTGCTTGTTCGCATTTTGTTTTTTTTTTTTAAGCACACCATTAATTATGTGCTTCGTTTAATCGCGAATAATTTAGATATAGCTCTGAATTTAAAAAAATGTAGGTGAGCACAGGTCCTACCTACTTTGTATTTACTTTTATATAATTTTGCCCGCCATCTTACGCCACCTTCTATCTGATTCATACATGTTACGGAATCAAATAACAATCACGTCTCAATATTTGTTCTAGGAAATCAAACCTAAATGGTACCCATCTTTAACGCTTAACATTCTTAAATCATTTCCTGCATTCAAAATTTTATTGTTAATATTTTACGTGTATATTTATATTTTTATATTTAATTAGTTAAATGTTATTCGGTATTTTTTTGTATATTTACATAATCAAATTATAAATTGCAAATAATGAATTTTATGTGATTATTTTCTGAATACATATTTCGCTATTTTGGCGATGGTCGTCGTTTTTATTTTGTAAATTATTTATGGGATAGAAACTAGATCAAAAAAATCGTTTCGTGCGGTTCCATTGCATAATCGCATTCAGCGGTTATCACATTTCACGTTCTGTGGACAATAGAGGTATGTCTTAAGAGAATTAATAAAAGTAATAATTTAGCATAAAAACCAAGAGTGCGACGTGTTGTATAAGATATTGAAAAAATTACACATTTTTCATAGTATTCTCCAATTAGGGATATCATCAGCAATTAATGGAATGAAACCAAATCTAGATCTATGCCTCGCAACCATTCACATAAATTGCAAGAAAAATCATATTTTTATATGCTTATGAAATAGCCATGAATTCGAAAGTTGATCGCACAAACACAACATCAAAATATTTTACCGCTGCTGCTGATAAATTGGAATGTTCGTTTTTGAGTCGTTCTGACCGAGCAGACTATGCGTAATGGGCTGATTGATGGCCGACATTGGGTGTGGCATATGCATTTGATGATTATGACTCATGGGTGGCATGGATTGTGGCTGTTGCTGTTGAGGCGGCATCATATTGCCACCGGGTCCCATCATTGAATTGCCAGTCATCATGGCTGGATGATGTTGTGGCATCGAATAATTTCCAGCATTTGGTATGGGAACAAAACTATTGGGTTGCGATGAGTAAACGGCCATTGACGTTGCCGGGTGTACGGGATGAAAAGCTGATTGTGATGGTGCCTGTTGTTGATGCATATTGGGTGGAGGTTGTTGTTGGTGTTGTGGTTGGTGCATCATTGGTTGTGCTTGTGCCACCGGGGCAGAGTTTGGCGCAATCGTCGAAGGACCAACTGAATTTGGAATTGGTTGTGGCTGATGTTGTTGCTGATGTTGTTGCTGCTGCTGCTGCGGTGGTGGTGACATAGGATGTTGCGCTTGTTGTTGCGGAGGCTGTGTTTGTTGGTGTCCGTTTTGATACTGCACTGGTATCATTTGTTGCGGCGGATAACCACCTTGATTCGGCGGATTGCCCATCATCGGCATTTGTGGAAGCTGTTGATTAATTGCCGGCTGCTGAGCTGGCTGTTGCGGTTGCTGACTACCACCGGGCATCATATGCATCATCGGCATTTGATTTGGAACAGCAGCATTCGGCATTTGACCAGGGTGATACATATTTTGCGGCATACCATACATTGCATTGTGTCCGTACATATTTTGCGGCGGATTGTATGCTCCAGGCATATAATTCATTGTGCCCGGTGGCATGGCAGCATTGACGGGCGGCATACTTGTGCGATCCGGCTCTCGCATCAATGTGTGATATAAATTTATAGCATCAACCAAATCACTAGAAAGTTGAGTGAGTTGTGCATGTTTTCGATCGACTCTTTCCAGTTCGGCATCAATCAACGGACCCATTTTATTCACCTCGTTTTCCAAGCGTAACATTTCTTCACTATCTTGCGATGCATCTTCGGGATTGGCTTCGTGCAACAAATGCAACAGTCGGTCGATTTTCTCCTCATTAATTTCCGGTACGAAATCTTTATCGTCTAATTTCGGTTCAGTCTTTTCACCTTGATTCACTTCATCGTCGGTTTTCTTTGATTTAAGGTTAGCATCTAAACGTTCCGGCTCCACACTCAAATCGGCCGTGACAAAGTTTGAAGGAAACAGACCTTCGCCACGTTGATTGTATCCTTTCCACCAATTCGGATCGGTATCATCGAGAACATGAATAATATCGCCAGCAACGAATGTCAATTCGTTGTCTTCGGCCGCTTCGAAATCATAGAGAGCGCGCACTTTACGCGGCTCAGCTTGCGATGTGGACGAAGCAGGGCTTGTCGAGGCAGCGCCTCCGCTCAGCCAAGGATAAAGTGATGTCTAATAAAAATTAAAACAATTTTAGAATTTATTATGCGAGTTCCAATTCTCAAAATACTTACATAAGGTGAACTGGTATTACTTGTTTGTTGTTTCTTAGGACTATCTTTATTTTCCTTGAGAGAAAGTTCAATGGCTTTAGCAATATCATCTTCTTCCTGTTGACTAGTCACTACGTTCGGATCCTTAATCACCGCCGCCGGAATCGCGGTCTTTGGCGCCTTCTGACTATCCGAGAAATCATGTCCGTCACTCTTCAACTTCTGATAGAGTGATGGAATCAAATTCAGTTGAGGATCGGCCTTAAAGTCATTCTCCGCCCATTTTTTCAACAAAAGCCGCATTTTCTTTAAGAATAACCATTAAATTAAAATATATTAGAATATTGTTTGAAACATGTAATCATTGTCTTACCGTTGCTACTTGCGGCTGGGCCTTGCTTAATAGACGAATGAATTCATTCTCAAAGTCGCGCGAGGCAACTTCCAAGTGAAATACTTTTCCACAATTATTCACGCATGCATCGAGCAGTGTTATTGCTTGAATAACAACGTGCGGATCGTTATGGCCCATTCGACGCATAATGGATTTCAGACAGTCTTTTGCATTGCGTGAATTTGATCCGACTTTGTCGCAAATATCGATGATCGTGCCCCACGGCTCGGATGTGTTCTTTTCGCTTGTTGCTTTTTCTGGAATTGAAATAAAAAAATTGTAAAATTGAGAAATACATTCGAACCTCTCTTTCACACTATCTAAAAACGCACGTCTCGCACCATACGGCTGAGGAAACCTGTCCATCCAATGTATTTTATGATGAAAATAACCTTTTTTTTCTTTTTGACTAATATTCCACCATGTTAAAATGTAAGTTGTTGAGATTTAATAATCCATTTTCCATCCAATCAGGATTGTAGAATCGTGCGCGGAATATACGACGAGAATTTTTGGGATAGTTCGCCTTGGAAAGTTCTGAAAAGTGAACTTACGTGTTCGTGTCGGGCTAGTGTGGACAGATTTGGTAAACGTGAGAAACTTCGCGAAAGTGGAAACATTCTCGAAAGTTCGAAAAGTTTAAAATCTAACTGTGGAGCGTTTTAACGGAAAAAGGCGTCGAGAATCAAAATGCCGCGTAATATCTCGCAATTAACAACGGCCGAATTGAAACATGAGCTAGCGAAACGGAATCTGTTGACCTCAGGGTACAGAAACGCGCTGCATGATCGGCTTACGTATTGAGGACTAAGGCGGCTACGTATTGAGGACTAAGGATCCCGATACGGTAGAGTTTCATGAGGAGTAGATCATTACGAGACAAGTACAGAACAAGTCATGGACCCTATAATGCAATTTCTAATATCGATGAAGGCGTAGGTAAGCGAACGTTCGGCCAAGCTGGAGGAATCGATAAAGTCCGAACTGAAAGAGCGAATTGCGGGAACGGAGACGTCGATAACGGCAGAAAGAAGTGTTTGGCCATTTAAAGAACAGCCTCGAACAACAATTTGAAAAACAGCAAACAGAAGTCCTGAAAATAATTGATAATCGAGACAATTCACAGAAAATCAGGACCGATGCCGAAGAGGTTCTGAAATTGAAGAGCGACGTTACAGAAGAGGTGCATAGTGGTCCTACTGGCGACCATTTCCGATGGCACCCTCGCTGCCATATGGGAGTTTCAAGCCTCTTCGGGGCGGACCACACCCGTTTTTCAACGAAAAACGGCCAAGAGTTGCCACAAAACCCCTCCATGGCAAGAGCTGTGAAGGTTCGATGCAGGAGGGTTGTGTATGACTGTGTATGTGTGTGGAAGTGTTCTATGTGTTTTTTTGTCAAATTGGGAGCATTTCATCTCAGCGCGGTTGCTCTCAATTCTATTAATCCGCGCCGGCATCGAAACTAATCCAGGTCCAAGGCATACACACTCAAGTTTAACACCTGCACCCCCCACAGCAGTGTACAACCCACTCACCATATTGCAGTTTAACTGCAATGGCATCCGCAAGAAGATCAGCGAGATCGTCCGTTTCATGAGTACACGCAGAATTCTGATAGCGGCATTTCAGGAGACAAAGTTCCAACCTTCAACTCCCGAATTTAATATCCGCGGCGATTAAATACTTTTGAGGCGTGATAGAGTCGGCAGGCAGGGTCCTAACCCAGGAGGAGGGCTTGCATTCCTAATGCACAGAACCGTGCAATACAGTGTATTAGATTTTCGTTTCAACGACGGCACGGCGGAAATGCAAGCTATTGCCGTTAAATCCGGCAATACCAATATCGAACTTATAAACATTTATGTTCCACCAGCATCCAGCTGTGGATCTGGTTATAAGTTCGATATTGGTCCACTCCTCACAGGACAGCATAGGATCCTACTTGGCGACTTCAACGCCCATCACGAACTCTGGCACTCTCTTCTCGGTAATGATGCCAGAGGTATAGATATCGCGACCAAATTAGACCCATAAGAATTCTGCGCACTCAATGGAATTTCGTCTACACGTCTCCTGACATAACTATGGTAAGTGCCAGTTTGATAAGTGAAACCCACTGGGAGACAACTATCTCCCTCCAATCCGATCACCTCTCCGTACTTATTAAAATTGATAAACCAGCTGAACTGACGACGTCAGAACGGCGTACGTTTATCAACCACAAAAAGGCAAATTGGGAGGGTTTCACTACGTTCACTACGACGAAGTTCGCCGCGCTACCTATTCCAACAAACACCAGGGAAACCGAAAAGAATATAAGGAACGTCATTGTCAAAGCGGCAGCTCGCTTCATTCCGGCAGGACGTATCCCTAAAGTTCGGCCACATTTCCCAACTACTGCCGCAAGGTTAGCCGACGAACGGGACAACTTAAGACGCGCAAATCCGGCAGACCCCAGACAAGTCAACACCTACAAGAAAGAAAAATGGAACGAGCATCTTGAAAGCTGCGACCTCTCGAAAGGTGTCAGCAAGCTTTGGGCTACAGTCCGCGCCCTGTCACATCCAACCAAAGACAAAGGTAGTGTAGCCATCAGATTCGGCAAGAAAACCACCGCAGATCCTAAACTTTGTGCGAGCTTGTTCAATAAACAATTTATTGAACATCCCAAGACCAAGTCCTATATATACAGCGGACCAAGTTTAAACAGCGATCAAGAACGCTAAAAACTCTAAGAACATTGGACCAGATGGCATTTCAATGGCCATGCTGAAACACCTAGATCTTCCGGCCATCGAATACCTCACGATCATTCAACTTGTCGATATCCACGCTTGTCATCCCTGAATTTTGGAAAAAGGGTCGAATTACCCACCTTCTTAAACCCGGTAAAAGCGCAAAGCTCGCCGATTCCTACCGTCCAATCACGATTTTATCACCCGTTGCAAAGATGCTCGAAGCACTCATCCACCCCACCCTTGTATCACATGCTGAGCTAGCTTCTCACCAGCATGGCTTCAGGAAGATGCACAGTACTACAAAAGCTTTGGATCTGATCACCCATCACATCCATAATGGACTCAACCAGAAATCGCCCTGTGACAGAACTGTCCTAGTGGCGCTTGACCACTCTGCGCTGTTGGCAGACCTCCTTAATATGCATGTTCCTGCACAAGAGGTTAGAGATGGATTGCCAACTATCTTGCTGGGAGGCAATCCTAGGCAGACCTCCTTAATATGCATGTTCCTGCACAAGAGGTTAGAGATGGATTGCCAACTATCTTGCTGGGAGGCAATCCTATACCGAGTTTCGTGGCAGTTGTTCAAAGCATAGAAAAATTAAGCAGGGAGTTCCGCAAGGTAGCGTACTCTCTCCTACATTGTTCAACATCTACCTGTCGAGCATTCCAACAACCCCGGAAGGTATCGAACTAATTTCCTATGCGGACGATTGCACCGTACTCACCACGGGGAATGATTAAAATGGCATGTGTGCTCGATTAAATGACTATATTGAGAAACTGGTGGAGTTTTTCAGTATCCGCAACCTCTCCATCTCACCGTATGCACTGCACTGCAACATTTCTCACCACCTGGACGCAGGAATTTTCGGAGGAGCTTATGATCCGTACGGGTAGGCATGCTGATGACGTTGTTCCTACTGTCACTAAACCCAAAATCCTTGGTGTCTATCTAGACATCATGATGAAGTCGAAAAATCATGTCGAAGACGTAGTCGACAAAATGCGCAGTAGAAACAACGTCCTAAAGGCACTAGCCGGGAGTTCCTGGGGCAAGGACAAGGAAACTATGTTGGTCACCTACAAAGCGATAAGTAGAGCAATTCCCAGCTACGCAGCACCGGTATGGTCACAAACCGTTTGTGAAACAAACTGGAAGAAGATACAGACATGCCAAAACGCTGCTCTACGTATCGCTACAGGTTATCACCTAATGTTGTCCCAGGATCATCTTCATCACGAAACCAGCATGTTGCCAATACGTGATCATAATCTTCTCCTGTCTTTACAATATCTGGTCGGTTGCTATCGAGAGAATCACCCAAACCATCGTCTCATGGACAATACTCCCCCTCCAGGACATGTCAGGAGTCTTCTTCTTCTTTTAGCGGTACAGAAAGGTGTGAACCGCTGTGTATCTATATGGACTCGTTTTATAGTTCGTCATCGTTTTCGTCCGCAATCTCCAGGGACAAAAACGTGGCAGCTGCAATGGGGTTTTCCCATAGTGAGAGGGGGGTGAGATTAGTGGGTGCAGCTGGGCATTGAAACAAATGGGCTACATCGTGTGGCGTGCCAGCGCAGTTTGGGCATACGTTTAGTATATTTGGGTCTATGCGAGATAGATACGAATTGAGGCGTGAGCAGAAGCCTGACCGAAGTTGGGCTAAGGTCACTCTGGTGGCTCTCGGGAGCCTAATCTCCTCGGGCGAAATAGGTGGTGGGATCGCTGAGAGGACTCTGTTCGTACCTAAACTCGCAATAGACCTACTCACTTCCTCAGTGTGAATCATTGCAATGGCAGCCCGGTATGAATCTTCATCGAAAGGATCCCTTTTGTAACCCTGGACTTCTCTCTCAAGGTCACGAGGGCCACGTTTGATGTTGCGTGGAGGGGGAATTTTGTCCATGAGGTTACGATTTGGATGATCCTCTCGATAACAATATAAATATTGTTTTGTAAGTAGTCGATTGTGGTCACGTATTGGCATCAAATGTGTCTCCTGATGTAGGTGGTCCTGGGCAGACATCAGAAGGCATCCTGTAGCTGTGCGTAGAGCAGCATTTTGGCAGACTTGGATTTTTTTCCAGCTTGTGTTACAGAGACCTTGCGACCAAACTGGCGCCGCAAAATCAGCCGCTGCTCGACCCACCGCTTTGTAAGTGGCTAGCATTGTCTCTTTATCTTTGCCCCAGGTGCTACCAGCCAGTGCTTTTAGAATTTTGTTCCTACTGCGCATCTTTTCACATACCGCTTCCGCGTGATGAGCTGAAGTCATCATTTTCTCAAAGTGAAGCCCGAGAATTTTTGGATTTGCAACAGCAGGAACTGGTTTGTTGCCAATACGTACCCCAACCGGCCACTTACAATCACCTGACCAGGTGGTAAGGAAGGTCGCAGACGATTTGGACGCTGAGATGGTGAGGTTTCTGCTATGGAAGAACGCTTCTAGTCGCGTTAAATATCTATTGATATCTTCACGCATGACATCCCTATCCGCTCCCGTGGCGAGTACAGTGCAGTCATCGGCATAAGAAATAACTTCAATGCCTTCCGGAGGTGTTGGGAGACCGGCCATGTAGATGTTAAACAAGGTGGGAGAGAGAACCCCACCTTGAGGAACACCTAATTTGATTTTTCTAAGTTTGGAACGACTGCCTCGAAACTCGGTGAAGGATTGCCTACCAGCTAGATAGTTGGCAATCCATCTTATTTCTTGAGTCGGAACATGCATATTGAGGAGGTTTGCCAGAAGCATGGAGTGATTAACCTTATCAAACGCATTTGATAGGTCAATCGCCACCATGATAGTTCTATGGCAAGGTGTACTGTGGTTTAGTCCGTCTCTTACACGTGTAGTGATCGCGTCCAGAGCGGTGGTTGTACTATGCATGCGTCTGAAACCGTGCTGATGGGGATCTAGCTTTGCATGTGAAACGAGTGTGGGGTGGATGAGGGCTTCCAGCGTCTTTGCTACAGGTGACAGGATCGTAATCGGTCTGTAGGAAGTTCCTAGTTTGGCACTTTTCCCTGGTTTAAGGCACGGGACTATACGACCTTGTTTCCAGATGTCGGGGATGGCGAGCGTAGACATTGACAAGTTAAAGACTGCCGTGAGATACTCAATGGCAGGAAGACCAAGATGTTTGAGCATGGCCATTGAAATGCCATCAGGTCCAAGGGCCTTAGAATTTTTTGCATTCTCAATGACTGTTTTAACCTGGTCCGGAGTATAAATTGGTACGGAGTCAACAATTCGGCTGCGAATCCGTCTTCTAATTTTGCGCTTGAGGCCATCTGACTTGGGATGTTCAATAAATTGTTTATTGAACTGGCTCGCACACTGAAGAGGATTGCTAGTTTCTTTTTTGCCGAAGGTTATGGCTATATTGCCCTTATCTTTTGTGGGGTTCGAAAGGGCACGGACAGTGGACCATAACTTACTGGCACCTTCATTAAGGTTACAGTCATTGAGGTGCTCGTTCCATTTGGCCTTCTTGTAGTCCTTAACTTGTCGCTGTATTTGGATATTGAGCTCCCGAATTCTGGGGTCACCAGGGTTGGCGCGCCTAATGTTGTCACGTTCATCAGCTAACCTTGCGGCACTTGTTGGGAAGTTTGGACGAACCTTTGGAATGCGCCCTGCAGGGATGAACCGTGCCGCAGCTTTGGCAATGACGCTCCTAATGTTCCGTTCGGCCTTATGTATATTGGTGGGAGGGGGAAGCGCGAAGAACTTCGATGACGTGAACGTTTTGAAACCTTCCCAATCAGCTTTTTTGTGATTGACAAAAGTTCGCTTCTCTGACTTGGTCACGTTAGCTGGTTTGTCAATTCTGACTATGATTGGGAGGTGATCAGAGGGAAGACCAGTAAGTGTTTCCCAGGAGGTCTCACTAATTAGGCTAGCGCTGACAATTGTAATGTCTGGTGAGCTAATACAATTGTTTGCATCACGGGTTGGAGAGTTTTCGTTGAGGGTACAGAAACCTGATGCGTCCAGAGATTCGGCGATAGCTTGACCCCTGGCATCGTTGTGAAGCGCGGAATGCCAGAGTTCATGATGGGCATTGAAGTCACCAAGAATGATCCTGTGCTCTCCATTAAGAAGAGGACCAATATCGAAATGGTAGTTTGTACAACTCGAATGTGGTGGTATGTAGATGTTAAAAATTTCGATATTGGTGCTCCCTGATGAAACTGAGATGGCTTGCAATTCCGCCGTACCGTCTGAAACTACATCTAATACACGGTAATGTACGGACCTGTGTATTAGGAAGGCAAGCCCACCTCCAGGGTGAGAATCATTCTTGGCGCCTTCTCTGTCCTTGCGTATGATGATATATTCACCATCAGCGTTGAATGGTGAATTCGCGTGGAGTTTCGTCTCTTGGATGGCTGCAATCAGGATTCTGTACTTTCTCAAGAAGCTTGTGATTTCAGGAAATTTCCCTAGGATGCCATTACAGTTGAACTGCAATATGGACACCGGTGTAAAAATTGCTGGCGGAGGGGCAGGAGTTAAGCTGTGTCTTACGTTCAAGGCAACATTATTGGGTGGAGTAGGGGGCGTTGGTGGAGAGGGGCCTGGTATTACCCGAGGCTGCCCAGTATTCCTACAGCCAGGAGCAACAAATGTACCTTCTATGTAATGACCCATCCTTCTCAAACCGGAGCATCTAAAATGCACCCACTCCGAACAGCAACTACACTGAAGTGACCAAGCATTAGAACCGATACGTCGGTTGCAGACACTACACATCCATACCAAGACAGGGCCTGGATTTGTTTCAATGCCGGCGCGTAAAAGGAGAATTGAGAGCAGTCGCGCCGAGATGTGATGCTCCCAATAAGACGAAAAAACATATATAACGAGTCCATACATATACACAGACATACACAACCTTCCTGCATCGAGACCTTCGAGGCTCTTGCCAGGGAGGCGTTTTGGCAACTCTTGGCCGTTTGTTGTTGCAAACGGGTGTGGTCCGCCCCGGAGAGGCGTATTGCAACTGCGTATTGCAGCTGCGTAGTTGCAACTGCAAAATAGTGCAATAGCAATGGTTGCCAGTAGGACCACACATGTCAGGAGTCGAATCAGAGATCTCGAGAGAGACGTCCAGGGATACAAACGGGTACCTCCCGATATATTTGATGACACAGCATACCATGCGGCCATCGCAGGTATTCACACAACCGTTGTGAATCGGTCAATAGGGAGATTAAGTATGAATAGAGTCCTCTCAGCGTCCCCACCACCTATATCACCTGAGGAGACTAGGCTCCCGAGAGCCACAAGAGCGACACTAGCCCAGCTTAGGTCGGGTTTTTGCTCGCGCCTCAATTCATACTTATCTCGAATAGACCCGGACATTTAGAACATTTGTCCGAGATGCGGTGGTACGACCCATGATGTGGACCACTTGTTCCGATGCCCCGCTGCACCCACTAACCTCACTCCGAGGGCGTTATGGGACAACGCTATTGCAGCTGCTACGTTCTTGTCGCTTGAGACAATAGGCGAGAACGACGACGAAACATAGAGTACTTCCACAGACATGCACAGCAGTTCACACCTTTCTGCACCGCTACTACAACAACAAGAGGTGCATAATTTTAACAGTGACGTGGCAGAAGACGTCCACAACATGATCTAGAACGTTTAAAAACAACAAACATCAACCATCACCAGTAGAATGCGATAGTATTTGAGGAATTCCAGGAGTCGAATAGCGACAAAGAAACATCACCGTCAATGTGTTCACTACGGCTCTCTTGGACCGTGAACTACAACAGGCGTTACGACTAGCTGACAAGCGGTCGATCAAGGACGCACTTGCATACAGCCTGACATTTGAAGCTGCGAAACAAGCCGCACGTAACTGTGTGCGAGTCCCAGAAGTAGTGGTTGAGTGTGCCTGTCAGCGAATGGATGGATCAAGACAAGTTTTCAACGGGGAGGAAAGATGGGTATACCTGGCGAGGTTACGAAATGAATACGACTTAAAGATGTTACCTTCAGCTAGTTTCCGATATCATCGACGAATGAATCTTGGGTATGGACTTCCTGAAGACCAACGTATTCATGTTGGACTTGGGACAAAGGATAGTAGACTGGCTGTCTGGCTGGCGTAGTTGTTAGTGGGCACACCTTTGGTGCACAGGGTCATGGGTTCGAATCTTACCGTGAACCAATTCAGTTTATGGTGTTTTTCAAACACACGATCCATGTGACGGACTATCACTCAGATGTCAAACGAGTACCCATTTACGACTATAAATAACACTGCTGAGCGTGCTGTTGATCTCAACACCTCAACAAAGAAGCAATTAAGATCTTGGAAATTGGTTGTCATTAACACATCTGCGTTCTTAGTCCAATGTTGGACTATCGCGCCTGTTATTTTTAACATCAAGATTGTGGCAGCAATTCCACGAATGAAAACGCGCCGACCCTCCGAGTGTTGGTAGCGGAGGATTATGAATATATCGAAGACATAAGAGTGCGCAATGCGAGCGAGAATGGATGGGAGTCTTGGAGGTTATAATTTCTATCTTGTGGAGCCAACGAGGTTAATCAAGAACACGATGTTAGCGCGAGGTTCGGTGAGAATTGAAGAGGACCGGCATGTTCCGATAAGGATTATGAATGTGTGGGAACGAGATATAAAGGTGAAAGAAGGGGCGATATTAGGGAACTGTGAACCAGTTGTGTCAGTAACAGCGATAGATGTCCCGCACAAATATCAGAGCCCTGAAATTGGAAAATACAGAATTCGCGCCGACACAATTATAAAGGACATTATCCTGTCACCAGAACAACGATCGTTCGCGATGCAATTTATCAACGAGTATGCAGATGTTTTCTCGACGAACGACGAAGATCAAGGCCGAACGAATAAGGTTACGCACCTCATCGATACCCAAGGCGCTAAACCCTTCAGACAGGCTCCTAGGTGACAACTGCTTGGCAACGCGATGTACATGTAGGTACATAAAATGAGCCGAGATATGGAAAAACAAGGTGTCATCGAACCGTCAAATAATCCGTGGACCTTGCTTATAGTCCTTGTTAAGAAGAAGGGAAGGACGACAGCACACGATTTTGTGTTGACTATAGGCCGCTCAACAGCGTGGCGAAAAAGAACAGTTATCCACTACCTCGTATCGACGACACAATGAAAAAATAGGCAGAAGCGAAATGGTTTTCGACATTGGATTTGAAAAGTGTGCGCCGGCTACATTTGGGCGTCTGATGGAGTATGTGCTAAGTCGATTAAGATAGAAGATCTGTCTCGGAAGGAATACGAACAGGTCCAGACAAAATGGAAGCCGTGAGAAAATGGCCAGCTCCGAAAGATAAACATCAGCTGCGCAGTTTTCTGGCAACCTATTATCGGCGATTCGTCAAGGATTTGGCGAGAATTGCAAAGTGCCTCCATTCTTTGGTCGAAAAGAATCGTCCGTTCATATGGAGTCAAGAATGCCAAAACGCATTTGAGGCATTGAAGGCAGAACTTTGTGAAGCACCCATATTGGCGTATCCGAGAGCTGGAGTCACATTTATTCTTGACACGGACGCGAGCAACACCGAAATTTGCGTTAACGGTAAAGCGAAAGTCGTGTCCTACTTTAGTCGCGTATTGTCGAAGAGTGAGCGAAACTACTGCGTAACAAGAAGAGAGCTGCTAGCAGTTATCGAGGCAACGAAACACTTTCCCAATTACCTACTTGCCCAGAAATTTATACTGCAAACGGATCATGCTGCATTAAGGTGGCTGTTAAACTTCAGAAATCCGTAAGGTCAAGTTGCCAGACATACGAATTCGACACGATCCATAGAAATGGAAAAGTGCACAGTAATACTGATGCGCTCTCGCGCCGTCCATGTCCCCTTGGATGCAAGCACTGCGGTCGATTGGAAGAAACAACAGAAAGAAACAGAGAATATACGAAAGTTGACAATGTTGCCCAGTTGAATGAAGAGGATATCGGTTCGATACTCGTATGGAAGGAATCCAGACAAAGGCCAGTTGGAACGAGGTGTCAACCTTTGGGTCAACCACGAAAAGCTATTAAGCTCAATGGAATTCTCATCACGTTGAGGATGGCATGCTGAAACGGAAATGGGAATCAGTAGCGGCACAAATGGGGAAACATTCAATCTAAGATGCACATTGTCATTCGAAGATGGTGGGCATTCCATCTTCGAGGTCTAGATTTAAGAAAAAAGCTGCTTCGATTGGTTGTGCCCATAACGCAAGTGGTGTGAGATGCGTAGGAGCAGCTGAACAATCGAAAATATGGTCCACGTCATGTGGACTGGTTCCGCAGGCTGAGCAGGTGTTGGCGACTTCATTATTTATTCGTGACAAACAGGAGTTTAGTCGCGGGCAGCAGCCGGATTGAAGTTGAGCTAGGGTGGTACGAGTTGCTCTTGGTAGTGACTCTTCATCTAGAGATATGGCAGGAGGTTTAGTGCTAAATACACGTTTGTTCGCAGCTTTATGAACTTCGGATGTGTGTAAATCTGCAATGGCCGCCTTTTAGTCGGAGTCA
Source organism: Microchrysa polita (assembly GCA_949715475.1). NCBI lineage: Eukaryota > Metazoa > Arthropoda > Insecta > Diptera > Stratiomyidae > Microchrysa > Microchrysa polita. The sequence continues at coordinate 40,553,480 of OX454415.1, read as the reverse complement.
TCGAAAGGAACTTTTCTGTAACGCTGGACTTCACGCTTTTTGTCCCTGATCGAACGTCTGATTCGACGTGTCGGTGGTGTTTTGTCCATGAGTATGTTGTTCGGGTGGTTTGTTCGATAACATCCGAGTAAATATTGCTTAGGGAGAAGTTCATTGTAGCTCCTCAAAGACATTATTTTTGTTTCCTGGTGTAGATGATCTTGTGAAGACATCTTAACACAGCCGTGATGGTGCGTAGTGCTGTGTTTTGGCAGGTTTGAATGCGGCTCCAGTTAGTGTTGCAGAGACCATTGGTCCACGTTGGTGCTTCTTCATTGACTAAGGGGCAACTGATCGCTTTATACGTAGCCAAGAGGGTTTCTTTGACTGTGCCCCATGTACTTCCGGCAAGTGCTTTTAATATTTTATTCCTGCTCCTGAGTTTGGAACATATATTTTCGGCGTGGGTGTTGAATTTGCCGGAGTTGTCGAGCGTGACCGCAATGATTTTGGGGGTCCTGGTTGTTGGGATGATGTGGGTGTCAGCGTAGATGGGCAGTTGTGTGTTGTACTCTTGATTTAAGCTTGTGAATAATGTGGCGGAGGACTTGGGCGCAGATAGCTTCAGGTTTTTATTCACGAAGAAAGCGTTGAGAACCTGAAGGTATTCGTTAATTAGAACGCACATTTCGGAAATGTTTTTACCAGTTACCATGATGGTGCAGTCGTCTGCGTATGAGATGATTTGTAATCTCGTTGGTGGTGTGGGTAATCCTGCCATGTAGAGGTTGAGGAGAGTGGGGGATAAGACTACCCTGGGGAACGCCCTGTTTGATTTTCCTGAGTTTAGACTTCCCGTTTCTAAACTCTGTACAGGATTGACGACCGGCACGGTAATTAGCGATCCATTTATGGATGTACGGTGGTGTTGTATTGCGGAGATCTGTTAGCAATAGAGTGTTGTTGACAGTGTCAAATGCTTTTGACAGATCGAGAGCAACCAAGACGGCACGCTTGCATGGTTTCGGCTGGTTGAGTCCATTAAATATGTTGGACGTGATCGTATCGAGAGCGATGGTAGTGCTATGCATTTTACGAAAACCATGTTGATGATTGGCAAGCTGTATGTGCTCTAAAAGTTTCGGCAATACTAGTGCTTCCAGTATTTTGGCCACAGGACGGTATGATTCTGCTAGAGTATGGTCTTTACCTGGTTTGGGTATTGGGTCTATGCGGCCTTTCTTCCATAACTCAAGAATGATGAATGATTTTAACGATAGATTCATCGTGGCAGTGATAGAATCAATGGCCGGTGAATCTATATGTTTTAGCATGATCATAGCAATTCCATCACGGCCGAACGCTTTGAAATTTTTGGCATTTTTAATTGCAAGTCTTACTTGATTTGAGGTAACCTGAAGGTGTTGATCGGTGGTGCTGTTGCGGATAGCTCTTGTATTAGTGCGCTTGAGCTTATCTTTTTCGGGATGTTCGACGAATTGTTGATTGAATTTGTGAGCGCATTTGTCGTCGTTATTGTAGGACTTATCACCGAACTTAATGGCTACCTTACCTTTGAGTTTTGTGGGGTTAGATAATGCACGTACCGTTTTCCAAAGGTTTTTATGTGCCAGGATTTTAAATGCTTGTTCCATAGTTGTCTTCTGTGGTCATTTATTTGCTGGGTTTTCACATTATTTAGGTCGCTGATACGAGGATCACTGGGGTCTATTGCTCTGAATTCATCCCTCATTTTTGACGATTGCACGGCACTGGATGGAAAGTGTGATCTAAAGATTGGTATGCGACCGGAAGGGATGTATCTACTAGCAGCATATACGATACGTCTCAGATGTTTTTCAGCAAAACTTACGTCGGTGGGAATTGGTATGGCAGAGAACGTTTCACTGGTATATGCTTGAAAGCCGATCCAGTCTGCTTTGCTGAAATTTGTGTACGTTTTCTTCTCGGTGTACGCGAATTGGGACGGTTTGTAAATTGTGAGGACTATTGGCAAATGGTCTAACGAGAAGGTGATGAATGGCTCCCATGTGGTGTTGTTTATAAGCCCGGGACTGGCAATAGTTATATCAGGTGAGCTTCTGCATGATCCTGTAACGCGTGTTGGTGAATCATCGTTCACGGGACAGAAATCTGAGTCATCTATTTGGCTAGCGATGAGGTTGCCTCTGGTGTCGTTGTCGAGATTCGAGTGCCATAGATCGTGATGTGCATTGAAATCACCAAGTATTAAGCGGTATTGTCCAGTGAGTAGTGGAGAAATGTTGGCATGAAAACCACCTTGAGGCTGGTGGTATATAGATATTTAGAATATCTATATCAACATTTCCCGACTTGATGGAAATCGCTTGAAGTTCGGTGTTGTTATCGGCGGCGATGATGTCAATTTCTGAGTATGGCAACGAATCAGGAAAGCTAAGCCTCCACCTGCGCCGGTGGGTCGATCTTTTCGGATGATGTTGAAGCCTCCGTATGAGTTAAGCGGTGAGTCAGCTTTTAGCTTAGTTTCCTGAACCGCAGCGACTTTGATGTGATGTCTGTCCATGAAGTCAGTGGGTTCGATGATTTTGTGTTGAAGACCATTGCAGTTAATCTGGACAATCTTAGTGGTAGAGTAGTTCACAACTGGCTGCGATGGTGCTGGTGTTAGGGTATGTCGTGGTGCAACATTGTGTTGGACGGAAACTGTGGGGGTGACAGCTGATGGTTGTTGGCCCTGATTATTGTGATGTTGGGAAGTCGATGATGACTGCTGTCCACAGATTCTGGAGTTTGGTGCTAGAAACGTGTTAATTGTAGTTGTTAATCGTAGGTCTGAATTGTTTAGCCCAGAACAATTTTTAAAGTGGCACCATTCTCTGCAGCACGAGCAACGCACTGAGGTTTGAACGTTGGAGTAGATCCTCTTACCACAGACGCAGCGCAGCATATCCGAGGACCAGGATTAATTTCGATGCCGGCACGTAAAAGTAGGATTTGGAGCAACTGGGCCGGCTCGGGTTGCTCCAGTGGTATAAAAACGATAGTTGTGAGTGTGCAACTTTTTCTGTGTTTCCCCGAATGTGTCGAGGGAGGTTTGCGGCTCTTGGCCATGCAAAATTGCATGGGTGGCCGCAATAGGAACCAACGGATGGAACGTCGAGTATAATGCAGCTGATACTTCCACGGAGCAAGGTCGACGAAGTACTGCGAAAAATATACGAAGGAACATCGGGAGGACATCTTGGCGTCAACAAAACCTTGCGTGAACGATTCTACTGCTGGTGCATGGTCGAGGTGACGTTGAGGAGTGGTGCCGCAGGTGTACGAGTTGTGCAGCAGTTAAAGGACTAGCGAGGAAGCTGAAAGGAGCTATGAGGACATATATCGTCGGTACACCATTTGAAAGGGTCGCTGTGGATATTGCGGGACTATTTTCAGAAACGGATCGTGGAAACCGGTACACATTGGTAGTGGCTGACTATTTTAGCAAATGGACGGAGGTATACGCAATTCCCAATCAAGAAGCGACAATGGTGGCAGAACAGCTTGTCAAAAATTAGTCTGTCCATATGGAGTACCTTGTGAACTTCATTCTGATCAAAGGCGAAACTTCGAGTCTGGAGTGTTCAGCGAGATGTGCCGATTATTGGGAATACGAAAAACTAGGACGACACCTCTACACTCTTAGTCTGATGGAATGATCGAGCGTTTCAACAAGGTACTGAACGAACACTTAGCCAAACAATCCGCGAACATGGGACCAACACATACCACTATTCCTCATAGTTTATCGTGCAGCCGAACACACGCCAACAGGAGAAACACCATCGAAAACCAACCTAAGGCAACGTTTGGGCAATGTGCATAAGTTGGTACGAGCACGATTACGACTGAATGCGGATCGCATGAACATAAGATACGACTTAAGGGCTAACTCTGCCAGATTCAACGAAGGACTGTCACCTCGATGTCGGGCCTTTGCCCTACTGTCGACTCCCATTTTGCTGTTATTGGGTCTCGTTTTAACCAGCGACTTTGTGGTGTTTCGGATACCGGATGTATGATTGATTTTAGTAAAGATCTGACACTTTACCTATAATGTTGCTATCGAAACTTCTACAATGGTGTGTAGAAGTGATGGTTATTATGGCGTAGGATATGGGGCGTTATCTCGGATATAAATGCCCATATCGAGTCGACTCTACATCGAGTGCAATCAATATGTACGCATAGTTTGCCACGCTGAGGACTTGATCTTATGTGTTCAGATTACAGCCTGCAGGGGAATCTGGGTCCTTGTGACACAGAGCATCTTGTAGGACACAGATTTTTCGTTAGTGGCGCCACCACGTACCCGAGCGGCACAGAAGAGGGCGGCTAGTATGGTTGATACGCCATGGCGGGCACGATGCGGTGATTCCTTGATTGAGAGCGCCGAAGGTCCAAAACGTTCGAAACACCGGGAGGTAAGAGCGAAAGCTCAGGCACTCCCCTGACGGTATAGTCCCGTAGATGACTGACTAGTGTTCAGATTACCAACATCGTGGCGATACAACCGTCTGAGAGACGGAACATGGTTATTGCTATGGTGATCGTTTTGGCTCATTAAGGTCAATCAACATTTAATAGTTAAAGTCTCTGGGACTTTTCATACAAATTTTCTGACAATTTGTTAATTTGTAATGAGAATCCCGATTAGTGGATATCAAGAAGTGATAAATACGTTTAATGGCGAAACGAATTTTCTTTATGATTAGCTATCAGCCTGAATCACCCAAAAATAGCGTACGTATTAACTTACTGAGGGATTCTATAAGAAAGCACTGAGAAAACATTAAACTGGTCAACCAAATCAGACCAGTTTACTGTGCTCTCGTTCATCAGTTTTATTGAATTTCGATCAACAATTTCCAATCATCTTTCAATCTGCGAAAGGCAACCACAACATGCCTGATTCATTAGTAATCAGAAAACGCATTACGTAAAACTAATTGTCGGCTAACACATTGATAACAAGTATGAATAATTCAGGAAAATATACCGTCGTAGAGCGTAATTTATTTTCCTTTTATTTTTTGCTAGCGAATACAGAAAGCTACAAGTCTTAAAAATTTTGTAAATTAGACTCAAATAATGGTAATGAATAGAATATTAACTACGTCGCTTTCAATTAAATGTCCAATATAAGATATTTACATTACTATATACAAGCATGAATCTGATTACCGGTGCACAATATAGCGCTACAGTATTTTCGAGATAGAACAAACCACAAAACAAGATTACAAACTCCATTCACCTCAGTAGAAAAATTGCAATTTCTTCTCTAGTGAATCATCCAGGGAAAGCATAAATACGGAATATTTTTTAATACTATTATCAACAGCACCGCCTTACTCGGCTGTTAATTCAATTAAGAATCGAACAGAATCAAATCAGTAAAAGCACAGATAGCTGCTTCAATGAAGGATGGCATATACCCACACAGAACGACTAGCACACAAGAATTAAAATGTGGCCAAATCCAAAAGACGTAACATTGTTCAATCTAGTAAATTGTTGACATTGCGTCTCTTATCTTTTTTATTTCTTCTGTGCGGTAATCACAAGACTATCTGTATCGACATTTTGACCCCGGCTGCATTCTACGCTCTTTGTCTGGACATTAATTAGCCCCGATATATGCGTACATGGGACCAAAAAGGTGCGCGCAAATAAAATAAGAAGGATCTCTTCGTGTTTTAACTGGCTTGAAACTGTTTTAAAGTAAATTTGTCTGATAAACAATAATTTATAGCAATAAAAATTTCTGTCTCGTCAAGTCCGTCCATTACCCGTCAAACTCAAGGCGAAACCGTATAAACGCCGAAAATCGATTGAAATTGCAATTTGTACAGCCCACAATGCTTACCGACATCCGCATCGAAAGGTGACGATTGCCCGAAAAGACCCATCATTTCCTTCCTTAGTGGTTTGCAGTCGGGATGATGACAAAATTTACGTCTCTGCCGAAATACTTGACATCAACTGCGACAACTTGTCTCTGTGTTTCTTCTCGAAAAACACTACTGCTTTCTACGTTTACGTTTTGCTCGGTGAACTTGACTTCTGATTTTTCTCACTCACAACTACGGAAAATTTTACAGACGACACGCGGTCGTGCCGAGAACAATGTTGCCGAAAGGATTGTTTTGTCTGGAACCGGAGACGACAAAGGACTCGGTACGAATTTGTTTTTTATTTTTCAATTTCACCCCGAAACTGTGACTAATGACTTATTGGTTGTCAGTTTAGAGCAAGTTCCAAGACTCCAACATATTCCAACTGTTCCAAGGAAAATGCATTTTTTTTGGAGACAGTGCTTGGAAGTCGGTGTGTTGTCAAAAAGTTGTGTGGAGAGTTGTCGAGGGCGGGTTGATTAATTTAAACTTTTTTTAAAAGTGTGGGCGTTGAAAGGTATATATCAGTCTCTGTTTCGCAATTTCTCACAGCTTGAATGTGCACGGATAGAAGAAATAAACATATGCATAAATATGGGATACGCAACCGCTTCCCAGTCGGGAAATGGACTAGTTCTATAACTAATTCGGAACCACTTCCCACAGAGTATTACAACTAGTTCTGACTACGATTGCATTTACATGCAAACAACTAGCTACATTAGGTGTGTTTTTTTGGTTATCCCGTGCAGGTTTGGGTAACGAAACTTCATATAAAAAAAATGACAGATGCGTCAGCTGTCATTTTTTTTATATGGAGTTTCGTTACCCAAACCTGCACGGGATAACCAAAAAAACACACCTATTAATTAAGCTTTGTCATAGGATGCAGTCAATGTTGACTCCTCCTGCATTACTAATCAACTAGTAGTGGAAGTAGTTCCAAAATTCTAGTTCAAGAACTAGTAAGACTGATATCAGTAAGAGGATTGGTGCGTTTTGCAGTACATTGTTTTTGGTACTGAAATGGTTCCAAAAACAACTAGAAGAAGAACTAGTAGCATTGTTATCATTGGAGAGACTGATTGTTTTCGATTCTACAAGCTGTAAAGTAAAAATTTATATTTTTGAAGATTCAAATATTTTTTTTTAGATAAATCTTTATTTTTTTATTTGTTTATTCCAACCAAACCTCACAAAAATTTTGTTTTATCGACTCCATGGAACTTATGTGAAAACGAAAGGAAAAGAAGGGGTGTAATAGTTACGCCCGAAAAAAAAGCAACTTTTAGCCCGAGGAGAGTGTAGGGCCGCGCCCGAAATTAACCTCGGTTTTGTTTTTTCTTCTATTCTATTACACTTTTTTCATTCCAAAGAAATCGTATAGACAGAAGAAACAAGAAAATTATATACCTTAAGATGCTCTAGGAAGCAAACGTCGTAAAATTGCATATTAATAGACACAAAACAGCTGGAATAGTACTTAATTGATTTTGATGAAAAAATCAACCCAGTCAAACAAAACAAATATCAAAAAATAAGACCGTGAGATCAATTAAGATAACATACATACATAATTACAAACACTACTTGCATTCTCCCGTTGTCATTCTTTTTCTTCACAATGCACTTTTTCACATTTCTTAAATTAAAACACGCACCATTTTGTAAAAAAATTCCATCACTATAAGTTGACACCATATGTCAAAATGAAACGAATATGAACGACTCACGACGATTCCTAAAAAATGTTGATGGCTAGTCCAAAAAGACACCACACCAAACTGTTCCGATCTGCATTACTTTTGAACTAGTCGCGGAAGTAGTTACATTGGAAATAGTTTCAAAACTACTTATTTTCTTGACCAGTTGCCATTTTTCCTACAGGGTTATTATGAGTGCCTCTTCTTGGTATTCAATGTTCGTTGCTCGTATGATGGTAATCGAAGTTAACAAGGGCCGTGTTTTTTATCATCGGGGGCAGGTTTGCTAACCCAGACGCGCAAAAAAAACTATCGACGGTAGCATCCAGGTTAAATTTCAAAAATGTCACGTAGGCATTGCCATTAATTTCAAAACATTGCTCATAAACAAAACCATCTACATTAGGTGTGTTTTTTTGGTTATCCCGTGCAGGTTTGGGTAACGAAACTCCATATAAAAAAAATGACAGCTGACGCACCTGTCATTTTTTTTATATGAAGTTTCGTTACCCAAACCTTCACGGGATACCAAAAAAACATACCTTTATACAGCCTGGAACCAGGGTTGTGTGATTGTGTGCGTGGACTCTCGGTACGTAGTTGGCTTTGACTTTCATGCACGTTTGACAATTCCACCATCCCAACTAACAATTTTGCTCTTATAACAGTCTACAAGACTCTTATAAGAGCCAACATCAAGACATCAACTCTTGAAATTTAACTCTTGAAGAGTACTATAAGAATCTTATAAGAGTCTTATAAGTATTAAATGAACCACTTTACAAGAGTTAAATTGATCTTATAGCTAAACTTCAACTCTGTTTATAAGAATTACACATGTCTTATAAGAAGATTTTAAGGCTTTTAAGTAAGAGTCTACTCTTGTAAGAGTCTCATAAAGGGTTACAAGCTCTCATTATAAGTGAAGCTAGAAAGAGTGAATGTGATATTGAAACATACGCTGTCTTTGTTTGTCAAATGTAAATATACGACCTTACGAGAACTTCTGTTTTCGTGTGTTATTATTTCGACAACAACTTAGACAACATTTTTGAATGAGGGATATATTAACTTGTCAAACGATGATTTTCCCACAAATATGAGTCAACATTTTAATGCGATCAAAATTTTATTGTTGAATATAACTATTTTGCTTCGAAAAATGACAAAGCCCTCTGAAAATAATCTATTTTTAATTTGTTTGTAAGATTTTCTGGAAATATAATTATTATCTAACGATGATATCTTGCATAAGACTTAATTGAATAACATTCGTCAGTTTAAAAAATCACAATCCTTTCAATTTGATATATGCAATGACACATAATCACTCATAAATTCAAATTTAATTTTCCCCTAATTCAATTTTGTCTGAAAAAAAGATGGCATCTATCCATTAAATCTTCATACAAAGCCAGAGCTCTGATAACAGGAGGGCGGCTCTTTTTACTATAACTAAATTCTTCATATTAGTCTAAATCTCTTATTTTAAGAGGATGGCTCTTTTTATAATAACTAAAGTCTCACTATGAGAATTAAGCTCTATTCAATAAAATTAAACTCTCCTTATGAAACTTAAAGTCTCACAATAAGGATTCTATTCTCCATAAGAGAGCATAAGTTTCAGTATGAGCGTAAATTTGACGTTTATTTATTATTTCCGTGCGTCGCATAAGTATGTGTTCCATATTTAACAAAACTAACAGAAAGTGGTAATTACTATATCCAGCGGAGAAGGATTCGGTGGCAGGTAATTCTTATAGCATTTTTAGTGTTTTTCCAGTGAATTTTGTTACGCTCATTGAGTCGACTATATTATTCCGTCCATTTTCTTCGTCGAAAAAAAGTTGCTATATATAATCCGGGTCGGTTATGCTGTGTTAAATTTCTTGTGTGATTATAGTGACAGATTGCTTAGCTTCTATGAAATCAATCGTGCACTCACAACACTCTTCTTATAGGTGTTCTTATAAAAGTATTGTAATAAGATGTTAAAGACTAAAGCATTTATAAAGCTCTCATTATAAGACTCATAAGAATAAACCTCTTGTAAGAACATTTTTATAAGAGTTTAAGTCCTGAAGAGTTAAACTCTCACTACAAAGACTCTATGAGAGTCCAAGGCAACAAAATATGAACTTGTAACAAGAATACGACTCTCCAAGCGTAATAATCTTATAATAAATGTACTTAAAGAGTTTATTTGAAACTTGCTACTAGATCTACATTATAAGAGTTGTAAGAGCCTTACTAGAGTCTTATGAGAGCTTATTCCACTTCCCAAGAGCCAAGCTCTCAAGAGTTTGTTAGTTGGGATGGGAGAGCGCAACCGCATAACTAACAGAATTGTGAGCATGTGAGAGAATCTGACTGCTTTTGTCATTTGCACTTTAAAATTGGCGGTGAAGTTAAAAGGTACGTTTGTTAGAAAATATTTTCATTCTACATTTTAATAAGATTTTGTGTTTTACAGATCAATCATCAACATTTAAATTGGACATTGGAACGTGCGCTTCAGCTGGCGTCTTTATTTATTGTGTTCGATTGTAAAAGAGAAGTAAGTATTTTCGGAAAGCCGAGGGAAGAAATCCAAATAATGTATAATTTACTTGTAAATTTTTCATTTTATATGAGATTTTACATTCTAATAAGATTTCTTTTGTGTTTTGCAGTCCATTCTTGAAGGTCGATTCGAAATATTGGATACGATATTCGATGGATACACAATTCGATACGGTGACATTCACGCACTCTCAATTTCTCTCACGCGCAGATGGATGTAAACAATCATTAAAAAAACGAATTTTTCGGCGAAAATTCATGAAATTTATACAAATTTTTATTAGAACACTTTTGAAACATATCAAACCACAATATACTTAAATTTCACAGTCGAAAACACATATTAACCCGTATTTTTCGTGTAAAAAAGTGCGACCGACCGTATTCCGTCCATATAATCCCCTGTAAATATCCGCCTGATTCTGGCCTCTCATGCCCTATACGTGTGTAAGTTTTCGTTGTACAGCCTGGCTGTATATGTAGATGGTTTTGCTCATAAATATTAAAACCCCGTTGTCACTTTACAAACGCAAAAGTTCAAATGTATTTTTTTTAATGGAAACATATTTTTATGTATGAATGATAATTTTGTTAGAATAAGAATTCGACGAACAACATTTTTAACATGAATTTACAAACAAAAACTATTTTTTTTTCACACACTTGTGTGTTGCGTAAACTATACCTTAGAACTTTTCAATTTAAAATTTAATTTTAGCTAGTCATTGGAAAACGTACTAGAAAACAATTGGGATTACATACATTTAGGCGAGTTTTGGAAACCTCATTAAAACTGGATAGCAATTTAATTTCTAACCTGAATAAAGTCACAGGTTAGCGTTTGTATGAAAATTACCCCGGATAGTGTAGGTAAGCTAATTAAAAAACACGGCCACTGTAAAAATTTTGATGATCGTGAAATCGAATTCGATTGGTATGGTATTCACTTCACATTCAATTTTTAATCTTTCGCCAGCGAAATCATTGCAGTTGCACTTTAAGGCCTGAATAGAGATCGGGCGGAATGAAAATGAAATTTTTGTCCGCGGCGATTTTCTCAATGAAAATGCATACTTACTGTCGTGGAATATGTGGTAAATGATGGGGTATTCCATAAACTAAAATCCGAGAATGGTTTCACAATTTGTCTCTGCCATTTTAAGGCCTGAATAGAGATCGGGCGGAATGAAAATGAAATTTTTGTCCGCGGCGATTTTCTCAATGAAAATGCATACTTACTGTCGTGGAATATGTGGTAAATGATGGGGTATTCCATGAACTAAAATCCGAGAATGGTTTCACAATTTGTCTCTGTCATTTTATGTGTTATTTTTCGATTCCCCGGTCATTAGATAATTTCCGCGATGAACTCGTCGTGGACAGTGAATCGGTTTGACGTTTGCAAAACTCACCACGCCCGACGGAGAATATGCTACAGAGTCGACTCATTTTCACGTTGAAAATGCATTCGGACAATGGGGAAATTATTTTTTTTAGTTATTTTTAAGATTATTTAGGACGTAAAACGCCTTTGTATCAATTTTCGAAGCTAAAATTTTAAATTCACCACGGTTTTTATGCCGGTTCATTACCGTCACCACGGTTTTTATGCCGGTTCATTACCGTTTCATTTTCATTCCGCTCGAACTCTATCCGGGGCTTTATGTGTTATTTTTCGATTCCCCGGTCATTAGATAATTTCCGCGATGAACTCGTCGTGGACAGTGAATCGGTTTGACGTTTGCAAAACTCACCACGCCCGACGGAGAATATGCTACAGAGTCGACTCATTTTCACGTTGAAAATGCATTCGGACAATGGGGAAATTATTTTTTTAGTTATTTTTAAGATTATGTAGGACGTAAAACGCCTTTGTATCAATTTTCGAAGCTAAAATTTTAAATTCACCACGGTTTTTATGCCGGTTCATTACCGTTTCATTTTCATTCCGCTCGAACTCTATCCGGGGCTTTATTACATAGGGAAAGGTATCATCGAAACCCATAATCAGGCCACGAGTAGACATTTATCTTAAATTTAGTGAATAAAAGGCAAATCTCCTCGGGAAGTTTTTCGCTCAGTTAACATAGTATACTTACCTTTAAGAAAAACATCAAATCCTACTGTTGGAACAGTTTATATGTGAACCATGATGTCTTGTCTGAAGTACTGAACGAGCTTGGTATTAGAGGAATTGCCAATACTTTAATAAAGAGCTACTTGAAAGACCGACCCATCGTAACAGAGTTCCGAAATGAAATCAGTGGCAAAATGATGGTTAATATAGGAGTTCCTCAGGGTTCGATACTAGGTCCTACACTATACTTGCTCTATGTAAACAATCTCTGTAATGCTGGCCTCAGTGCAAAATATGTAACATATGCAGATGACACCCTGCTCCTTTATGCTCATTTAGATAAATCTGATGCAGAGCAAATTATAAACAATGATATGAAAGTTTATACACAATGGCTTCAGGGTAACAAACTACAGATCAATATAAAAAAAATGTGCTTTATGCTTTTCAAACAAAAGAATAAAGCTGATTTAGAACTATGTCTCAAAATTGAAGATCAGCAAATTAAAAAGGTTCAAAATACCAAGTACCTTGGCGTAACTGTTGACGATAAACTATCATGGAACGATCACATTGTTTCCATTAGATCCAAATTATGTCCACTGATTGCTATTCTCAGAGGTAAAAGATGTATGAACATCCATCTAAAAAACATGATTTTCCATGCACATGTTATGCCTCATATAACATATGGGATAATCAATTGGAGTCAAACCTCGGAAAAAAACATATCGACAGTGGGAATAATGCTTAATAAAGCAGTTAAGGCAATTCACAACCTTCATCCAAGGACACCTACTTCAGCAATTTATGAACTGAATGGTAAGACTCCCATAAACAAAATTATAACTGCAGAGAAGGTTAAGATTATGTGGAAAATCATTCACAAAAAAGTTAAAACATCTATTACTTTAACTTTAAATAGAGAAGTTCACAATTATAACACTTGAAGTGCTGAGAATTTTAGAACATGTACAGCCAATACCAATAGACTCTTGGAAGACCCGATAAGATCCCTCTCTTACTTTGTTTAACACCTTGCCTCAAGATCTGAGAAACTCAGTTTCATATGTCCAACTAAAACGAAAACTTAAGCAATACTTACATTAAAAACAATTCTAAACAAATATAATATTTATTCACTTTTCTCTCTTTCTTTTTTATATATACAAATATAAGGTGTGTTTTTTTGGTTATCTCGTGTAGGTTTGTTTGGGTAGCGAAACTCCATGTAAAAAAAATTCCAGCTGACTCACCTGTCATTTTTTTATATGAAGTTTCGTTACCCAAACCTGCACGGGATAACCAAAAAAACACCTATAAATTTCTTTTTTTTTTTAAATAAATCGATTAGCAACTAAATATGGAAAACCAAACGAAACATGTACATTCACCAATCATAGTATTAATTAGCGCGATTTGCATTAATTAATAGCCAAATCTTTATGTTGAAATAAAAAAAAAACCTTTTTTTGCGTTCCCTTATACCAGTGTTCACACTGTCTGGGAGGCGAAACAAGTTGTATAGTATATTTTAAATTAAAGTTTTTCTTTTTTCATTTTGTATCTAGCTTTTGCCACCTACTAAATTTTTTTCCCGACTAATAATGGAATGGGTAATACGAATAACAACCTTTATGTGTTCCTCTTGTTGTAAAATAGCTAATTAGTTTAGTAAAAGGTGTATTGTCCACTACCCCGCCTTCATTCCTTTTCCTTCCGAGGGAAATGATGATAAAAGGTCGAAAGATAACTAATTTAGTTAGTGACAAAGCTATGCTGATCCCTCAATTCCCTTGTAGAAAAAAAAACATGTCCATAAACTATCACGTCACACTGTAGTCCCATTCAACTTTAAACTCTCCACACACATTCCAACAACAACACAAACAAAACATTCCAAACGGCCAATGTCCGCATTCCATCCTATCTCGCCGATGCAATTCGCCTTCCAATCATAATCGACCAATTGCATATTGACATTTTGTACTTGTCAAACAATAAAAAGAGGGCTTTGCCGTTTCGGCCTTGCATCTTGAAAATTATGTCGTCCATTGGATTTTCACACGCGTAAAATTCAAGTTTAGTGCATTCCAAGAAAATTAGAAATAGTGACGAGTGAATTGTAGCCGGTAGTGTGGTCGTACGCGATGACTTTCATTCGGGATCCGTGCGGAATTGTTTGTTTGCTGGTGACTTATGGCGCTGTATTTTACGCTGACTATGTGGTGACGCGATGGATTATCCTGCAAACCATGGAGGCGAGGTACACATATATTGCGATACGAACTTTTATCAAACGCAACCGTCGATTTGATATGTTTATGTGTTTATTTCAGTTTGTGGGCCCCGCTTCATGTTGTCCTCTTCAACACGGTCGTCTTCTTGTTGACCATGTCACACCTGAAGGCGGTCCTCTCGGATCCCGGCACCGTGCCATTACCACAAAATCGATTGGACTTTTCCGACTTACATTCCGGACAGAAGAATGGTCACGGCCACGGTGAGTGGACCGTGTGTACGCGATGTGAGACGTACAGGCCACCAAGGGCTCACCACTGTAGAATTTGCAAGCGATGTATACGTCGCATGGATCACCATTGTCCTTGGATTAATAATTGCGTTGGCGAGAGGAATCAAAAATACTTTCTACAGTTTCTCGTGTATGTCGGGATACTGGCTTTGTATTCGGTGGCGTTGGTGATTGGCTCGTGGATTTATCCGTGCGAGCATTGTAATGCTAATATGGCAGACGCACAGGCTAGGATGTGAGTATGAAGTAATTTTTAAATACATATATGTATATAAGTTCAAATATTTTCCATACTCGACATTAGAAAAAATAATCTAAAGACAAAACAATCGTGTTAGTAAATCTCTGTTTTCGAAAACCTTAGAAACGACACTTTCAGTTAGTGATAGTTAACATCGTGGTGCATAATTGCCAGCATAGCGTATCCATGTAAAAATTAGAGTGAATATTTCCTTGGACTCATGTACTTCCTCTTATATATTAGAAAAATGCATATCCCACTCTATCTTGCCCCATGACCACTTATTATCCAATAGAGAGACAATCGGAAACACAGTTACGGTAGTCGAATAACAAATTTTCTAACTTTTTAGAAAGGGTCATCTAGCATTCAAATGGTGTTTCACAATCCGCACTGTGAAGCTTCCTCATTTCTTCACCGGCACGATTTCAGTATCTGCGGCGCCAAATTTTGATGATGCAATTTCATTAACAATACTGAAGCGACCGTCCACTTGATGGACCCAAGGCCAGAGGCAGACCGAAGAACACCTGGATGTGTCAAATGAAAAAGCAACAACAACGCATTGGTCTCGGCGATGACACGATCCAAGATAGAGCTGCCTGTAGAAATATGCTGAGATATTACCGCCAAAACGGGCGATGTGCCTACACCGAAGGTCGAGCAAAGCGAAGCCATGGAGCGGTATAAAGAACGAGGCAAGGAAGAAGAAGAAAGTCAGTAGTTGCGGCGGAAAAGGCACTTGGAGTTTCAAATGGTCCACTCCACACGAAGAAAGAAACATGGTGGTGGAACGCCGAAACAAAAGAAGCAGTACAAGCCAAATCGAACGAATTTAAGGCATGGACGACACGTGAGTCAAGCAGCGAAGCCGAACGGGTTCAACTTCGCGAAAATTACATGGAATGCCGCTTGGTAGCTCAAGCAAAGTCGAAGACAGCTGAGAAATTCTACCAAGATTTAGAAGCTTAGGCGGCGACCGAAGAACCGTCATTGCGCAAGGGGCCTAAGCATGACACCCGGATATTTAGGGTCGCAGCCCAAAGGAGAAGGGACGCTTGGGAAATACAGGCGCCAAAGTACATGGAGGACTCGCAATGAATGCTGCTGGTTGACGATACGGCAATCTGTAGCAGGATGCGAGAGTATTTTGACCAACTTCAAAATGAAGAATTTCCTCGAGCAGCTTTTCAAGATGTTGAGCCGAATACCAAAAATATCAAAGATATGTCAGAGGAAGAGGATATGGAGGCAATGCATCAGAACGCGGGAAGGCAGTCGGACCGGATAAAATACCATCGGAATTTTGGTTGAAAATGGAAAATGTCGGGATTATTTGGCTAACAGTTCTCTTCAACAACCGATGCCTGACACATTCAGGGAAAGTTTTCTTCTTCATTTCTATAAGCACAAGGGGGACTCACGCAAATTCAGCAACTATAGGGCTATAAAGTTGAACATCTCATACAATGAAGATCTATGAGCGAATTGTCTGCAACCGATTGAGAAAAATTGTGCGGTTGAACGACAATCAATGCGGCTTTGTCGAAGGCGTGAACCCGAAGGAGGGTTCCCAGCACTGAAGCCAGTGGGCTTATTATACTATCGCCCTAGTCACCTGTGGGCAGGACTATGCCTGACGATCAAGGTTGATCGTGCTAAGAAATGAATCGGGGTTGCTAATTGACATAGAAGCTATGTCGTCCGTGTCTGGATAGGCCACTCCGAATTGTATCCAGCGGCGTCGGGCCAGAGCATCACATTCGCAGAGGACGTGGAATGAGGTCTCGTCATCTTCTTCGCAGAATTGACAGCTCGCGTCCTGCAAGAGCCTTATTGTGCGCAGATGTAATCTCAGGCAGGAGTGGCCTGTGAGAATCTTACATATGATGCGTACTTTATTTCTGCTTAGCTGAAGCAACTCAGCTCCTCTTTTATGGGAGTATCCTGCTATGAACATTTTGGATTGCCTGAGCCCGGGTAGTTTGTCTCAGTGCTCAGAAGCCTTAAGTCGTTCCTGGTCTTTGATTAATCTTTTTACTATACATGTAGATATGCTACAAAAGGGTTCTGGTCCGTAAAAGTGGGTAGCTGCGGCCATGCGTGCCAACTCATCCGCCTGTTCGTTCCCTGTGATGCCTGTATGACCTGGGACCCAGAAGAGTGTTAATTCGTTATTTGCTCCTAGTTTGTTCAGATCATTCAGGCAACACTGAACGAGTCTTGACGTGATGGTGTGCTTAGTGAGTTTCTTAATAGCCGCTTGGCTGTCTGAGAAGATTGCTATTCTTTTGTTAACGTAGTTAGCACGTAAACAGAGATCAGCGCAGGTTGCTGTTGCGTGAACCTCTGCCTGGAATACTGTGGTGTGGTGCCCCATAGGTATGGATATCCTATGCGCTGGGCCAACCACCCCTTGCTCCTGAACCTTCGGTTGTTTTAGATACGTTAGTAAACCATTTTATGGTCTGTGGGTGCAGCCTAGCGAAATTAGAATGCCAATCCTCTCTGCTCCATGTTTCGGCCTGAAAAAGGCGGCCGCATGAGATCTCCTTTGAAAGGTGATCGGAGGGCATATTCGCGACAGTTATGTTGTTTAAAGATTTTAGCTGCCCCTTGCCCCAGATTGGCATCGCTCGCGATAAGTCGTGCCAATGCTAGTTTTGTCTCAGTTTCGAGGTGTATGTCGACAGGATGTAGGTGAAGTAACACCTCTAGAGCACTGCTAGGGCAGGATCGGAGTACACCGGTGGTAATGAGACATGCTAGTCTCTGTACCTTGCCTCCGTAGTCAGGGCTCTCTTCCACCTGACTACAGCACCGTAGTCTAGAATTGGTCTAACTATTGCTCTGTAGATCCAGAGCATAATGGCTGTTTTCATACCCCAGGTTTTTCATACAAATTGTTTGCATATCCAAAGGGCCCTGGTGGCTTTATCAGCAGCCGCTTCGACATGCTTTTGCCAGTAGAGTTTACTGTCGAGTATTACCCCGAGATATTTCACTTGATTCCCAATCGGTAGTTGGGTGTTGTACATTATCGCCTTATTTCAGCCAGATTTCTGTTCCTGGAGAAGGGTATGATGAGCGCCTTGGATGGGTTTACTCGGAGCCCGTTCCCATCACACCATTCTTTAACTATTTTTAATGCTGGTTCGAGTAAGTCAGGTAATGTTTCCTCGAACAAACCCCTCACCACTATAACCACATCGTTGGCATATCCCTGCACGGGAAAGCCACTAGATGTGAGCTTCCACAAAAGTTCATCAGCAACCAGGCACCACAGGAGGGGCGAAAGTACACCCTCTTGTGGGCAGCCTCTAGTAACTTTGGCTCGGAGAGTCAGCTCGTTGATGTGGCAGACGACTTTTCTGGAGGAGAGCATTCTACTAATCCATCCTATAGTCGTATTTCCTACCATCTTACTTCTCAGCGCTCTTTCAATTGCATCGAAGGCAGCATTGTCGAATGCCCCTTCAATATCCAAGAAGGCAGCTAGCGCGGTATTTTTGGCCTCAAAGGTCCTTTCGATCTCTCCTGCAAGGCTGTAGAGCGCGGATTCTGTGGATTTACCTGGTTGATAAGCGAACTGCCTTTTGTGTAGCGGGTTACTAATCAGCGTGGTTTTTCTGATGTGCTCATCATTTGAGCATGAATGAAGTAAGACTGATTGGTCTGTAAGATTTGGGATCGTCCTTGGGCCGGTTTCCCATTTTAGGAATGAAGACTACTTTCGCAAGTCTCCATGAGCGTGGGATGTAGCCCAGCGCAAAGCTGCTTCTGAAAATACCCTAATGCACCGAAACTAGATATGTACATCAAAGGAGAGCAGCTTAAGTCTTGTCCCAAGTTCAAGTATCTTGGTTCGTGATAAGCAAAGGAGCTACATGCGATGATGATATAAAACATCGCACAAAGGTTGGGTGAATGAAGTGGTGAGAAAACTATGGAGTTCTCTGCAATAAGAAAAATGCCACTGATGCTAAAGGGCAAGTTGTGCAAAATGGTTGTACGTCTCGTACTCTTCTATTTCTTCTATAATCTTACGAAGAAATAGGCGTCAATGAATTATGCAATCTAAAGTTTGAGAACACTGCTATTGTAGCGTTTGCGGACGACACAGTCTTATTAAGCTCAGGACCTTCATGGGATCCAAGCTTCGCCTCTGCTCAATCCGCAATGGAAAGTGTAAAATAAATAAATAACAAGCGCGACAATCCAGCATTGGACTAAGGCCGCAGGATGTGTTAGTGACAATCCTATTTCCAACCTTTCCAACTCCGTTTTTAGTGGTTGAAGCATACTGAAGGGGATTCTTCGGGCAGGAACAGCGAAAGGCGGAGCTTCAGGCTTCAGTTCTAGGTGACACTTTTCTTTCAAACAGCCTATACCTTCAAATAGATCACTAAAAGCATTACAATCATGAATGTCACTAAATTGAACTTGATTCATTCGCTTGATTAATTTCATTTGAATACAAGTGGATAATCCCAATACTGCATGACAATCAATTTTTGCAATATGAAAATTGACTTGGAATTCTTTTTCATTATAAATGCAAGTTACAGAAGCTTTACCGACTAAATTTAACATTTCACCACTTACTGTAAGAACGCGTGTTTTAGATGATTTCATTAAAAGCGAATTCAAATTTAAATTAGAAAATGTTTTATAACTTAAAATATTAGTTTGCGCGCCGGAATCGATCAAACATTTGACCTTTTGATTATTTATCGTAACATTGACGTACCACGACTCAACTTTGTTCTCAATGACTGACAGAGTGCCCAAAAACAGATCTTCAGAATCGTTACATCGTTCGGAATTATCGTGAGTGCTCGATTGAATGGAATTGACTCTCGCTGACTTGCACATAGACGTAAAATGATTTTTTCTGTTGCACTTTCGACAAACTACGCCAAATGCTGGGCATTTAAATTTATGAATTTGACCGCATCTTGTACATACACTTTGCGATGACTTTGTATTGTTTGATTGATTTGGTGACTTGTTATAGTGTGATTGACTGAAATTCTGTTGCGATGATCCAGGCTTACGTGTTGAAGTTCGATTCGGCAAATATTTGGAAGTGTGAGATCGGTTTTGAAAATGTGTTGGAAATTGAGAGTTTTTCACTGCACCGACAAATGCAGCATCCGACTGTATTTCAATTGCTTGAGACTTAGTACTCCAGGCGATCGGTCGTGAAATCGGGCTTCAGAGTGCATGCCAGGCACTGTCTGAGATTATTTCAGAAATCGATAGGGTATTGGTCAGAAAGCTTAAATTTAAGTTTGCACCACTTGAAAAATTTTCTAACGGTACTTATGAAGGTTTTTGTCTTGTTTGGGTTTCCGGCGTATATCTCCGCTCCCAATGGTAGCATTTCCAAAAAAAGGCCACCGAATTGTTTAGTACAAAATTTTCTTCATCTTTGGCATAGCGATTGTTCACCATAAAGCAGTAGGTAAAATGTTACAGCGTGTCAAAATTGAAAAAACAGTTTTTCAAATCAGGTTTTTGCAAATAAGTCAATAACGGTGATTTTTCGCGCATACCCGAAATATATATATATACCCGAAAGAAAGTGAGCATTCCGAAGTAACTATGCGTTATACTCGTACATACTTATAGGTATAATTTGTTGCAGATGCAGTTAGGATGGTGAAGCTTCGGGTCTTTGCACGACATTTTGGAAAACAAGTTGGAGTGCGACCGCTGTGATCTGCGCAATTTCTGCTCAAATATTCTATTTTAACACTGTTAAAGTCTGTAGTTTGTTGACGTATACCTTCTTTTTGAGGGAAAAAAGTCTGAAGCCATCAGAACAGGCGATTGCGGTAACCATTTTATGTTAGCATTTTTCATCATTAAATTTTCCAAAAATCTTTCCTCTTCATCGGAAAGGGACGTTTTACCCACCAGATATTTGTAATACAGTAGCGGAAATTGAAATAGGTTCACCCCCATAAAGTAAGGTTTTCCAAAAACCTGGCAGTTCACTAATGGGATAAAGTACCTAATTTACTTTCTTTTAATTTTGGATGGTTTATTTAGTGATGAGGGTACGTTTTTATTATTTTCTTCAGTAGAATCCTGAATATGATATACAGATCTACATGGTTGTGGAAGGGGGACCAACGTTGGAATATCATAAATGTCATCGTAGCAATCTTCATCATTTATGTCTTCGGTTATGACTGCGACATTTGAGAATATTTTGCCACAGCACGTTCTACAGATATTGGTACATGTGAGTCCAGCCTTCTGACAACTACATGCTGTCCCACAGTTTTTTTTACAAGAGCACGAAATAATATTTAATAGGTATGAAGGGATAATTTCTCCCGAAATCATCACAGGCTCTAATCCCACCTGAGTGCGCTTCCAGCCCAAGTTTTCTGGATTTAAAACGTTGCCGAGCCATGTCTGTATTTGGTGGTACGCTCGTAAGGAATGATGATCAGCGGCTGATTCGGTGGAAGGCAAAGCAGCAAGATTAGCTTTAATTTTCTTGCGCGAGCAAAAAGTTTGAAACGGAAATCGCTTAGTGATGTGTCGTTACGTGTACTTCCGTACAAGGCAATGAAAACATTCTTTCCGATAGTGCATATAGTGTTTGCATCTGAGCACTCTGCTTTAAAAACCTCGACCGATTGTAAAACGTGAGTATGTTCCTTCTTCTTTAAAAAGGAGAGAAGCCTACTTTTTCCATATCTAAAAACGGCCGAAGTCGTATCACACCCTGTGAAGGCGTGAAGAAAAAGTATATCCTCTGAAAGAGTTTGGTGTTTTAAACCTGTTGATGAATACAAAATTGAATTTTCGGATCCTCGCTCCATATTTTAAAATAGACGCTCTAGACATGATATCCAATACCTGACAATATAACCAGCAGATCAACGTCTTCTCCAACGATGAAAATTGAGTCAAACCTGGACGACATGCCCAAAGCCGTTTGAACAATTTGTGTACCCGCATCCTCTACAGCCAGTTCCAGCCCTTAAACATATTTTCGAACACTCTCCTTATTGCTATTACTCGTAGAACCATCGCTTCGTCAAATTACTTCTCCTTGTAGCTTTGATTTAATTTTGCATACGATACGAACTATAGCAATACGAGTGTGTATGCATGTTTTTACTAGAATTCTAAGCAAATCAATGAATAGATTCGGTTAACCGGAAAACCGGTACTTTCAGACCGGTTAAAACTGGACGGTCTGACCTGACCGGCTTTGCAAAAAAAACGGAAAAAACCGAAAATCGGGTTATGGGTTGGCTTTTGACATCCCTAGTACATACCCGTAGAATGTATTGCTATCTCAGATCGTCGACTTTCTCTTGGGCATATCTCGGTTGTGGATGATCGTATCGATTTAATTTTTTTTCTGGATTGTAGGGAATTCAATAAGCTACAAGTGAACTATGATTAATTATTTAGTGAAAATTTACCGTTATCGACATATTTGCAAAAAACTGATGAACAAAACGGGTTTTTCCACTTTGACACGCTGTAGCATTTTATCTACTGCTTTGAGATGAACAGTCAGTATACAAAAGATTAAGGCAATTTTGTACCGAACAATTTAGTGTCTTTCTTTTGAAAGTCCAACCATCAGGAGCGGAGATATACACAAAAAACCCAAACAAGACAAAAACCCTGATAAGTACCGTTAGAAAATTTTCCAAGTGGTGCAAACTTAAATTTAAGCTTTAGGACTAAGCCCCTACCGATTTCTAAAATAATCTCAGACAGTGCCTGGCATGCACTCTGATTTTACCAAACGCCTGGAGTATAGTGAGAGCGGCACTTTTGGCAATATTGACGGCCTTGTCCAACGTGATGTCACCTTCTGACAACAATTTCTCTTTTATGCTGATGTATTGGTTGCTTAAATTGCAAATGAATATATCTCAACAGTTTTTCACGAAGAGTGTCGAATTGTTGTTGTTGTAGCGGTGCAGAAGGGTGTGAGTCGCAGTGCATGTCTGTGGACATGCTCTAAGTTTCGTCGTCGTTCTCGCCTATTGTCTCAAGCGACAAGAACGTAGCAGCTGCAATAGGGTTGTTCCATAACGCCCTCGGAGTGAGGTTAGTGAGTGCAGCGGGGCATCGAAACAGGTGGTCCACATCGTGTGGCGTATCGCCGCAGCTCGGACAAATGTTCTGGATGTCCGGGTCTATTCGAGATAGGTAGGAATTGAGACGTGAACAAAAACCCGACCTAAGTTGGGCTAGTGTCACTCTTGTGGCTCTCGGGAGCCTAGTCTCCTTAGGCGATATGGGTGGTGGGGGCACTGAGAGGACTATTCGGACCTAAACTCCCTATTGACCGATTCACAACAGTTTTGTGAATATCTGCGATGGCCGCATGGTATGCTGTGTCATCAAATATATCGGGAGGTACCCGTTTGTATCTCTGGACGTCTCTTTTGAGATGTCTGACTCCACTCCTGACATGTCGTGGAGGGGGAGTATAGTCCATGAGATGATGATTTGGGTGATTCTCTCGATAGCAACCGACCAGATATTGAAGAGACAAGAGGTGATTGTGATCACGCACTGATAACATGCTGGTTTCTTGATGAAGATGCTCCTGGGACGACATGAGATGGCAACCTGTGGCGATACGTAGAGCAGCGTTCTGGCATACCTGGATCTTATTCCAGTTTGTGTCACTGACGGTTTGTGACCACACCGGTGCTGCATAGCTAGGGATTGCTCTACCTATCGCTTTGTAGGTGGCCAACATAGCTTCTTTGTCCTTTCCCCAGGAACTCCCGGCTAAGGCCTTTAGGACGTTATTTATACTGTGCATTCTATCGACTACGTTTGTGACGTGATTTTTCGACTTCATCATGGTGTCTAAATAGACACCAAGGATCTTGGGGTTGGTTACAGTAGGAACAACGTCATCAGCATGCTTACCAGTACGGATCCCAAGCACCTCCGAAAATTCCTGCGTCCAGGTGGTAAGAAGTGTTGCGGTACATTTAGACGGTGAAATGACAAGATTGCGGATATTGAAAAACTCCACCAGTTTCTCAGTATAGTCGTTTAGTCGAGCACACATGCCATTTAAATCATTCCCCGAGGTGAGTACGGTGCAGTCGTCCGCATAAGAAATTAGTTCGATACCTTCCGGGGGAGTTGGAAGGCTCGACAGATAGATGTTAAACAGTGTAGGAGAGAGTACACTACCCTGTGGAACTCCCTGCTTAATTTTTCTATGCTTTGAACGACTGCCCCGAAACTCTGTGAAGGATTGCCTTCCAGCTAGATAGTTGGCAATCCATCTAACCACTTGTGCAGGAATATGCATATTGAGGAGATCGGCCAACAGCGCGGAATGGATAACCGTGTCGAAGGCTTTCGACAGGTCAAGTGCTACTAGGACAGTTCTGTCACAGGGCGGTTTCTGGTTGAGGCCATTATGGATGTGATGGGTAATCAGATCCAGAGCTGTTGTAGTACTATGCATCTTCCTGAAGCCATGCTGGTGAGAAGCTAGCTCAGCATGTGATACAAGGGTGGGGTGGATGAGTGCTTCGAGCGTCTTCGCAACGGGTGATAGAATTGTGATTGGACGGTAGGATTCGGCGAGTTTCGCGCTTTTACCGGGTTTGAGAAGAGGGATAATCCGCCCCTTTTTCCAGAATTCGGGGATGACAAGCGTGGATATCGACAAGTTGAAAGCCATCGTTAGGTATTCGATGGCCGGAAGATTGAGGTGTTTCAGCATGACCATTGAAATGCCATCTGGTCCAATGGCCTTTGATTTTTTTGCATTCTTGATTGCTGCTGTAACTTGGTCCGCTGTAAAGGTGGGAATGATGTCAACTGTACGGTTGCGAATCCTTCTTCTTATCTTGCAATTGAGCATCTTGGTCTTGGGGTGTTCAATAAATTGCTTATTGAACAAGCTCGCGCAGAGTTTTGGATTGGCAGTGGTTTTCTTACCGAATCTGATGGCTACACTGCCCTTGTCTTTTGTTGGGTGAGACTGGGCGCGGACTGTAGCCCATAGTTTGCTGACACCTTGTGAGAGGTCGCAGCTATCTAGATGCTCGTTCCATTTCTCTTTTTTGTAGGTGTTGACTTGTCGATTTATTTCTAGGTTTAGCTCATGAATTCTGGGGTCTGCCGGATTTGCGCGTCTTAAATCGTCCCGTGCGTCGGCTAACCTTGCGGCAGTAGTTGGGAAATATGGCCGAACTTTGGGGATACGTCCTGCCGGAATGTAGCGAGCTGCCGCTTTGACAATGACGTTCCTTCTGTTCTTTTCGGCTTCCCGTGTGTTCGTAGGAGTAGGTAGCGCGGCGAACTTCGTCGTTGTGAACGCAGTGAAACCCTCCCAATTTGCCTTTTTATGGTTGATAAACGTACGCCGTTCTGATGTCGTTAGTGCGGCTGGTTTATCTATGTTTATTAATATGGGGAGGTGATCGGATTGGAGAGATGTTGTTGTCTCCCATCGGGTTTCACTTATCAAACTGGCGCTCACAATAGTTATGTCAGGAGAACTATGACAAGCGCCAGCGACACGTGTAGACGAAATTCCATTGATAGCGCAGAAGTCTGATGGGTCTAGTTTGGACGCGATATCTATACCTCTGGCAGCATTTTCGAGGTGAGAGTGCCAGAGTAAGTTCGATATTGGTATTGCCGGATTTAACGGCAATAGCTTGCATTTCCGCCGTGCCGTCGTTGAAACGAAGATCTAATACACTGTATTGCACGGTTCTGTGTATTAGAAATGCAAGCCCTCCTCGTGGATTAGGACCCTGCCTGCCGACTCTATCACGCCTTAAAAGAATGTAATCCCCGCGGATGTTAAAATCGGGAGTTGATGGTTGGAGCTTTGTCTCCTGAAATGCCGCTATCAGAATTCTGCGCTTAATCATGAAACGGACTATCTCGTCGATCTTCAGACGGATGCCATTGCAGGAAATTGAAATCTGCTTTTATGGCTTGTTCTGCTATCCGTTCTCATAGGGAGAACTTTTGTGTTTCCGATATTTTCCACTATGTGTCCGCTATATGGCGGACTGTAAGATAATTGTCGCTAGTGTCGATAAGAAGAACTAGAAAATTCTCCTTACTGAGCTGATAGCGTAATGTTCCGCTTGTGAGCTAGGGCCTGGGGTGGCTTGGGGCCGACCCGCGTGCAGACACCCTGGAGCAACAAAAGACAACTTGTCATAATGTCTCATTTTTCTTAAGCCTGAGCAGTAGAAATGACACCATTCTCCGCAGCAGGTACACCTCAAGGACCTGGCGTTCCCGAAGATACGTCGGTTGCATACACAGCAGATGTAAATTTCGGGACCTGGATTGGTCTCGATGCCGGCGCGGATTAAAAGAATTGAGAGCAACCGCGCTGAGATGAAATGCTCCCAATTTGACGAAAAAACACATAGAACACGTCCACACACATACACAGACATACACATCCCTCCTGCATCGAACCTTCATGGTTCTTGCCATGGAGGGGTCTTTTGGCAACTCTTGGCCGTTTCGATTTTGGATGAAACGGGTGTGGTCCGCCCCGGAGAGGCTTGAAAAACCCGTGTGGCAGCGAGCTGCCACCGGGAATGGTTGCACGTAGGACCAGAGTGTCGAATTCGCACCAGAGGCTTACATTTTTTAAATGGGTTATGAATTAATCTAGTGTTTCTCCCGGTTTTGGGTTCGCATGAAAAATTTATGTCGCTCAATGGCGACATTCACTTTGGGCAAAAAATATTCCTCGAATTTTTTCACTAAGGCATCATAATCGACTTTATCGACATTTTCGTTGAATGAGCTGAAAATGTGTAAGGCTCCGGGCCCCATACAATGCAATAGCATTGCCACTTTCTTTTTATTATCGAAGTCTTCTATGCCGGTTGCTCTTGCGTATATTTTAAATTGAGTGAGCCACTCTTTCCATGCGACGCACGGGCAGGTTTGATGACTCGAGATTCATGGGCTGCATGACGAAGTTGGGCGTGTTGACCGCCATTTTGATGTCCCCGTTGGCTTCGATTTTTATGTCCGCACTTTGTGATGAATTTTCGACACTTTCTTCCGAATCCGATACACTTGATCAGAACTAGACATTTTATGCACCTGACACCATGTTATGTGCTTTATAATTTAATAATTAAGACTGGTTGAACATTCTTTATTATAATACGTGTTGCCTGGTTGACAATCGAGATAAGACTGACTTAGACTAATCCTTACTCTAATATTCTAAACTAACACTAATATAATACATATACATGTATACAACAATATATTTTTAGTATTTTTTTTATATTATTACAATTTATTTAAATAATTTTTATAATTTTTTCCTAATATCCAGGTTACATAGCGTAATTTTACTGCTAGAATCCGCCCTGTTCGGTCTTTTCGTGCTCGCCATTATGGTCGATCAAATGCATGCCATTTTATATGACGAAACAGCCGTCGAGGCGGTACAACAGAAAGGATCATATCGACCGCATCGTCGTAAACTTGCCTTGCTTGCCGACGTTTTTGGTCGCAGTCATCCAGCACTTTGGCTTCTTCCATGCACGGGACTCAACACAAAACGTTACGACACCCCACTTCTTAGTCATGATGTATGAGAAGTCTTCGATTTTGATACATTTTACAGCTGTAATACCGGTAAACATGTCTTATTACACGTTTAAAAGGTGTAAGGAAAAAAGAGAAAAACGTATTTTTGTTAATGTCGTTTTAAGTTTGTTTTTTTTCTTTCTTTGACGATTTTATTTTTACCGTATGTATTATTATTGTTTTTGTCATCACTGTAAATATTTTCTTTATTATTTTTGTTTTTGTATTTAACTTATTACGAGAGAAAAGTCATTTTCCTAAATTTGCAATATATATATATTATTAGTAATATAGACATATACATATTAAGTACAGACACCGATAAGATATTGTTTCATTTTCTCATGAACAATTCACTCCATGTGCCTTGTAGGACTTATATAGAAAAATTGATGATGTTTGGAAGGCAACGTAGAGATTTTTTAGATTTTTGCAATTATGCCAGAAAAATTGTACATGTATCCTATTATTCGTATTTCTAAATTAGTTCCCCGTTATTTTCACTGCCACCGATAATATATTTAGAAGAAGTCCTAAAATTAGCTTTTGATTTGCTTCTCCACCGTCACCGAATCTTATGTTAAGAAATCAGTTTTCTATATAAATCTTATGAGTACAAACTAGTACATTCAAAAAAGAATCGTTTTTGCAAGCACTTTGGATAGAGTTAATCAAGCAGCATTAGCTTGAAAGTATTTTTTGACACTGCATCGTTGCTTGATTGCCTCCAATCATAGAGTAGCTTCAGAGACGTATCACACATACTCGTACACAACAAACAAAACTTTGACTTAAGTATAAATTTGCAATTTTCACACTTATAAGGCAAATGGACAAACAAACAACAAAAAAAAAACTTTTATTGATTGTACTTTAAACAAAAAAGTAGCGGAATTTGAAATAAAAAAGGCTGTGGTTTTTGTCTATAAAATAAAAATAAAATAAAAAGATTTTCGCAAAAATAAGGTTAATTTTCAATGCTCGTCAACATCATATTGAATTAACGGAATCTTCAAGCGCACTTTGAGGTGATGCTCATCAACAACGCTCTTGCAGTTATCATATCTTTACGCGCACTTTACATATAAAAACCGACTTAGAGAAAAAGAAACAACACAAAAAAAGATTTTATTCATTCCCTCTGTATCTGTGAATGAACTTTTTACAATTTATTCGCAATTCCGTAACATAGAGAAATAAAACAATTAACATTGCACTTGGTAATTTCTAAAGTAATAGAGCGCGGACCGGATCTTGTCCGAAAGAAAACACATTTTGATACTATTTTGATGCAAAATAGAAAAATATGACTATGCATGCATTGCATGGCACACAACTGAAAAATTATAACATTTATATTATGACTAATATGTGAAAATAATAATCAAGCATTGAAAGGATATTAGTATAAAGAGAATAAAAAAAATATAGCAATCTTCTTTTTTTATTTTCATTTGAAATAAATCTCGAAATCGTATTGTATGCAAACATGGAACAATTAATTATTATCGCATTAAGACAACACTATATCCATTAATCTGATAAAAATTTAAGCTAGTCTGATGTCTACCACAAATATACACAATTTTAACATTAAAAAAAGTAAAGATATAGCTATTCATTAGAATCGTTATGATGTCCCCTCCCTTTTTGAAATCATGCACATATAGAATGTCATTCGTGTGGAACTTAAATCTTCCTATCCTATGTCTGTTCATCTATAATAAAAAATGCTATACAGAACAAAATATAATTTATTTGAACAAGGATAAAATACAAAATGCAATTTAAACCAATAATTGTAAATGTGTAAATCGTGAAATATGAAGTGTGTATTTTGTTTTTATTTTTCCCTCTTCAAAAACAAGAAATGTGTCGTACATTTAAAAATAAATAGAAATGGTAATTTTTGAAACATTTGAAAGAGTTTTTAGTCATCATAATGTAATAAAGAATGAAGTGAAGCGGCAATGTCGTAAGTCTAATTTTAAATTAGCGATAATGCCTCATTGGTGGTCACTAGATGATTCTGTTCTGTAGTGAGGTTACGTATAGATCTCGTAATAACACACTTATCCTTATGCTTATCCTTGTCGGGATGTTCGACGTATTGTAGGTTGAATTTGTTAGCACATTTATTGTCGTCGTTATAGGTGTTGTCTCCCAACTTCTTCGAAGAGTGATGTACGCAATCAGCTAGCCACATTGACCCTCCCTCCAAAATTTTCGTTTGCGCTTGGTCCCTCTTTGCGTTTTTTTGTTGTTCTTGGGTCCCATCTTGTGATCTTGTAACGACTGAGCTTTGTACACAGACAGCTGACACTAAAAGTGCCCTTCATCGACCACTTGATAGCCCCTTCTCCTTCCAAAATTTTCGGAAATTTGATTTTGCCCCTTGTTTTGTTCTTGCGCAGAAAAATTTACACCATTTGCGTTTTTTTGTTCTTGTTCGCATCTTTGAGCGGTTGTAACTTTCGAACGCAGATAGCTGGGACTCTAACACTTTCACCAACATGCTCTACAGGGGCCCATCTATCCCTCCTCTATCAAACATTTTCGGAAATCTTACCCCTTTTTGAGTAGGTCGCGTAAAAAATTAACCCTTGTTTGCGCTTGGTCCCCCTCCGCTTTTTGAACAGCGGTAATGCTTGAAATAGAGTAGATGAAGCAACAGAAGCCTAATGCGATTTAAAAAGCTTTTGCTGCCAACATGACGTCACCCGTTTAAATTGCATTGGACTGCATTATCGTCCATTCTATTTCCAGCATAACTTTTGAATACAGACAGCTAGGCACCGCAATATGCTCAACATGAGGTGTGTTTTTTTGGTTATCCCGTGCAGGTTTGGGTAACGAAACTCCATATAAAAAAAATGCCAGCTGATCCACCTGTCATTTTTTTATATGAAGTTTCGTTACCCAAACCTACACGGGATAACCAAAAAAACACACCTATGGTTCGCTTCATCACCTTTTTATCCAAAATTTTCGGAAAATTGGCTCTATTTGTGCTTGGTCCCGCTATTACGACTTTTTTCTATTTGAGTCGAATCAAAAATTGACCCCGTTTGCCCTTGGTTCCGCTTTTGCCATTTTTTTTTTGTTCTTGGGTCGTATTTTTGAGAGGCTTTGTTTCAACCTGGCGTACACCTTTGCCTATAAAATACATTATAAAACCGCCCCAGCCGGCACTGCTGTGTAGAGACTTAATACCAAACATTAGAATAATTGGCAGGTGGTCTGATGAGAAGGTGAAGATTGGTTCCCATAATATGCTGTTTATGAGCCCAGAGATGGCGAGGGAAATGTTAGGAGAGTTCATACAACACAAGTCGAGTTATAATCATTTAGAGGACAGAAGTGGATGCGCACAGCTGAATTTTTACCCCCAAAGACACACATGCTTCTAATGTGAAATTGCAATTTCAGATGAGGTGTGATGTCCGCCTGCACCTATCCAAAGAATCTCTCTAAAGTTACCCTGATCCAATAAAAAGCTCCATGCTAGAAGATGTTATACTCTGGCCCAGTGGCAGCTTCATGTGAAGGTGGTGAAAGGCCTCAAAATGTACACAAAATATATCGCACAATACCCGTTCTGAAATTTCTTACATGAAATTCAATATTATTGCAAAGACAAATTCTGGGCGATGTTCACAGTCACTTCAATTGAAGTTTACGAAGTTTATAAACGATTTTGGATGATAATGATTGCTTCCCAACCTTTTTTGTATTCCCTATAATCCTCTTTGTCTATCCTATCGAAGACATTTTCTCAATAGTGTTCCGTCCTATAACCCTACCGTGCAGCTTTCCCAACATTTTCGAACGTCTAGTTCATAAATTCACTCCCTTGTCTTCATAATTATCGAACCAGCAACATGGTTTTGTCAAAGGACGATCTACATCAAGAACAAATTTGAACACACCGTTTTAAAAGCCTTGGATAACTATGGACATGTTGATGTTTCGTATACGGATTTTGTCACTGTCAATCATGACGTACTTATTAATAAGCTTATTTCTTTTGGGGTTTCCGAGTCACTTCCTGCATAGTTTGCCTCCTACCTATCTGACCTTGAATGTCGTGTTATTTTCAAAAATTGTGTTTCATCGCCCTCTGCTATCGTCCGGTGTTCCACAAGGCTTGGGTCCACTTCTTTTCAACATTTTTAAAACGATCTTTCCAGCGATTTCTCCTCCTCGTCTATTTGAAATGCAGATGGCCTCCTGGAGCTATTCAGAACTGCCCGTTCATTAGAAGACTGTATGATTTTTTATTCTGATCTAAATTCTCTGAATAGCTAGTGCATTTCAAATCAACTGAATCTTAATGTATATACGTGTTTCTTAGTCCCCTTTCCTGTCGATAGCTTCAAAGACTTAGTTGTAAATGAAGATGAGCACTTTTGTATTAAATTTGGTCACTTGCCTCCCCCTGACCGATGATCACAAATTATAGCCGAGTAGTATACTCTTTGGAAAAATCGCTGCACTTTACAATGCTTGAAGGCGTCAAAATACTAGTTTGGCAGGCAGACATCCTTTGTCTATCGGAACCCTCTCCTTATGTGCGAATCGATTGCCATCATCCACAGTTACTCATTGAATTATCTATCAAAACGTTGAGTCCTCGTATCCTGACTCGCAAGCAAGGTAAGTTTAACTTCTATAAAGCGAACTATAGTACTCTTAACTCCAGGCTTTCTGCAATTAATAATCTTGAGTGTGACTCAGCTGTGATAAGTTTTTACAATATTTTATCCAATCTCATCTCTGCATTTGTTCCCTTTTCTATTCCTAGGTCCCGCAAAGGCCTAGTTTGGTTTACTACCGAAATCTTCAATATTCTTCGTAAAAAGAACCGTTCGGAACCTCGCTGACGTTATTCTGTTTCGAAAAGCCAAAAGGCTTATCGCAGCAGCTAGAACTGCATACTTGATAAATATTGAAGAGCCCATCCAACGCAACGAAAGTAAGCGGTTTTGGTCATATATGCGGAATTTCCGCTCATCCGCGTCTTTGCCCTCAAAAATTTCCTGTCTAAACACAACTGCCACTGACCCTCAACAGATCAGCGAGCGGTTTGCTACGTACTTTTCCTCTGTGTACTCACCTGATTCTGATTTTACATTTCCTCCCATTTCCTCTGACCAGGTTGACATACTCCTCAGTAAACTAAAAGACGACAACAACAACAACAACAACATGTTTGACCTCCACCGGGATGTTCACGTAGTTTATACGGATTTCTCGAAGGCATTTGAAACGATGTTTTCACAGACCTGTCCAAGAAAATTGGACCAAAATATGGCCATCGAACGGCAAAAATCCTACATCGGTTTTTTTTTTGATTATGGTTAGGGATGGTCCCGACCCCGAGATGATGGCATAAAAAGTCCCACCCGATCGGGGGTCCGCAACCTTAAAAAAAAAAGGGGGGGGGGTATTTTTTCGTTTAAAAGTCCCAACCGATCGGGGGTCCGCAACCTTAAAAAAAGGGGGAAAAGGGGGGCATTTTTTCGGTTTTTTGCGATTATTTCAAAAAACGGCAAGAGATACATAAAAATGGTCTGAGGACGAAAAAAACTACATAAAATTACCTTTCCAATGATATAAAACACATTAGAGTTTAAGTAAATATTTCCGCGCTAGCCTAACAAAATAAATTAAAATATTTTCATTTTAGACCTTTCTTAAAAGCTCCATAACTTTTGAAAGAATGCTAGTTCAGCCGTGACATTTTGTAGAAGAATTCACAAAAGTTCAAGATCATTATAAGGTAAACATTGAGTCGCTCCGGTCAAGGACCCCCATTATCCCCCCATTTAAATTTTTCAAAACGGCACATCCATAACTCCCCCCAAAATTGGAGCAGAGTGCTATTCTAATTTATGTTCTAGTCTAACGCCGAAATATTCAATTAAACTCTAATGTGTTATATATCATTGCAAAGATAATTTTATGTAATTTTTTTCGTCCTCAGACCATTCTTCTGTATCTCTTACCGTTTTTGAAATAATCGCAAAAAAACACGAAACACGAAACACGAATCTGGGGACCATTCCCAACCATAATCCAAAAAAATTTCCGATGTAGGATTTTCGCCGACCAAATATGCCATTTTTCTTAGACTATCATAGCTTTAGACATTCCTATTGCACTGGTTAAATGGATTGATTTTTATCTTACAGCCCGCACCGGACAAGTTAGTTTTCATAGTTGCACATCCGCTCCCTTCATTCCAACATCCGGTTCCGGTACCCCTTAATGATCCATTTTAGGTCCTCTGCTCTTTACTTTTTTTTTAAAAATGACCTACCCCGAATTCTAGATTGCCATCATAGCCTGCTTTTTGCTGATGACCCTAAGTGTTACCTTCGGTTTTTTTCTGTTACTGTCTACAACTACAATCTGCACTTAATTCAGTTTCGTCCTGGTGCGTCCATAAACGGTATCCGGCTAAACTTGTCTAAATGCTTTCATATGATATTTTCTCTAAAACCTTCTCCTTTGTTTTCCCCTACATTATTAATAATGTGCCTATTAAAAGGGGTGATTCATTTGATGATTTAGGGGTAAAAACCGACAGCCTTCGAGGCCCCTCCATGATGGACCTCTTTCGTTTACGAATACTATCTTGGTTAAGCGATGGGCCGACAACTCATCCTTGGAAAAAAATTTCAAACCTGGAACGAAAGCCTCGGAGTGGACGGATACAACCCAACGACGAACTCGCAAACGAACAACTGATTACTCTTTCGGAACCTGGAATGTACGCTCCCTGAATAGGCCAGGGGCCTTAAGGGCCCTCTTGGATCAGGTTGATAAATATGAGCTGAGCATAGTTGCACTCCAGGAAACAAAATAGCTTAGTAGCGAGATTGACGACCGAAATTCGTACACAATTTTCACAAGTGGAAAACCACGACCCACAGGGAGTTTGGAGTGGCGTTTATTGTAAGCAATAAAGTTAAGCCGCATGTTATCGACTTCATACCCATCGGCTGTGTGCAATTCGCATTAAAACTCGGTTTTTCAATCTATGGCTCATAAACGTGCATGCCCCCACCGAAGTCAGTGAAGACGCGGTTAAAGACGAGTTCTACCACCGCCTAGAAAATCTCTTCTATTCACTTCAATCAAACGATGTAAAATTACTGCTTGGCGACTTAAACGCCAAAGTCGGAAACGAAAGTTGGCATAGGGGGATTACTGGAGGTTACAGCCTCCATGATGAATGTAACGACAACGGCTGACGACTAATAGACTTCGCGACCAGCAGAAATATGATCATTAGCTCTACCTGTTTTCCGCATCGTCGCATCCACAGGCAGACCTGGAGATCTCCAGATCAACATACCGTCAACCAAATTGACCACGTCCTTGTCTGCAAGAAATGGGCATCGAGCATAATGGATGTTCGGTCCTATCGTGGAGCGAATATTGACTCTGACCACTATATGGTGAAGGCGACTTATAGGTGCAGAATTTCTTCGGTGCATCATTCGAGGTTCAACCTGGCAAAAATTTTTGCGGTTGACAAATTGTTGGATGATGCCACGGTGGTCACTTATACGACTGCCCTTGAGGAGAAGCTGACGCCCTTGCTAAATAAAATCAGCAACGAAGGCGCCCTTGAGATCTGGGATATAAACCCCGGCGGGCCAGAAATGATTGGTTTGATGAAGAATGTCAAAATGTGGTAGATGCTAAAAACGAGGCATATCGCCAATGGACTGAACGCGCAACTAGAGCCAAAAAAAAACAAAATATGACGAGCTTCGACTTTTTTCGAATAGGTTAATTAGGCGTAAGAAACGTAAGCATCTTGACGAGCAGTTGATGCAAATAAACCAAAGACTAGCTAGTAGGAACAGTAGACAAGCGTACAAGCTAATTAATTCAATTAAAAGTGGATACCAACCCGTTGATAAACGCTGGGCCTCACATTTTGAAGAGCTCCTCAATGTTCAACCGAACAACCCCACACAAGAAGCTCTAGAGCTGATAGCTGAAACAGGCCCTCCCGTTCAACCCCCAACAGTAGAAGAAGTTGATCTCTCCATCCAAACATTAAAACGTAATAAAGCCCCGGGCTCTGACGAGATTCCAGCTGAACTGCTGAAGCATGGTGGGGAGAGCCTTGTTAAGGCTATACACACACTTGTCGTTAAAGTATGGAACGACGAAATAATCCCGGAAGATTGGCGCAAAAGTATCATTTGTCCAATCCACAA
This sequence comes from Microchrysa polita, assembly GCA_949715475.1. Taxonomy (NCBI): domain Eukaryota; kingdom Metazoa; phylum Arthropoda; class Insecta; order Diptera; family Stratiomyidae; genus Microchrysa; species Microchrysa polita. The sequence continues at coordinate 40,517,591 of OX454415.1, read as the reverse complement.
AAAACAACATTTTGCTGCATTTTGGTATACCGGCAAAGCTAGTGCGACTCATAAGGATGACGATGACTAATACCGTCTCGCAGGTCAGAGTTCAGAACAGACTCACTGACCTCGTACTGGACTCAAGCAAGGCGACGGGCTGGCGCCGACGCTCTTCAACCTGGCTCTGGAGCATGTAACTCGAGCCATGAATTTGGACAGCAGCGGAACGCTACTCATTAAGCCGACTCAGCTAGTAGCGTACGCCGACGACATCAACATCATGTCTCGAAGAATGGGCGATGCAGAAAGCCTTCTGCATAATCTCAATAACGCCGCCAAAGAAGTTGGGCTACATATCAACGAATCTAAAACCAAGGTCATGATGCAATCAAAAACTAGAACGCCAGTAACTTCAAGCATCACAGTGGGGGACCTTAATATAGGGTATGTAGAAAACTTCACTTACCTGGGTTGCAATTTGTCAAAGGACGCCAACGAAACAGATGAGATAAAGCGACGGATACAACTAGCTAATAAGTGTTATTTTTCGGTCCTCCCAATTATGAAATCGAAGCTGGTACACAGGAACACGAAGCTCCAAGTGTATAAAACCATAATCCGACTTGTGCTATGCTATGGCTGCGAGGCATGGACCCAAACCCGAAACTCTGAACACCTGTTGGACACATTCTAGTGAAAGGTTCTCCGAAGAATCTTCGGGGCCGTTCGTGAACGAGATGAATGGCGCATCCGGTACAATCTTGAGTTGTATCAGCTGTATGATGAGCTACAGGTGCCGAAAATTGTGAAATTGCAGCGATTGCAATGGGCGGGACATGTACAAACGATGAACCACGATCGCATACCCAAGAAGGTGATGAACGCGCAACGAGTGGACGGAGCCAGATTGCGTGGACGACCGAGAGCCCGATGGGAGCATTCTGTATGTGAGGACGCCCACCAGATGCTAGGCTTTCAGAACTGGAGGACAAGGTCGCGTGACCGCGTCAATTGGAGGTTTTCAATTCAGGCGGCCAAGGCCCGACGTCGGGCTATCGTGCCATAAAGAAGAAGAAGTGGATATGGACGAAACGTGAAAAGCGGACGCGAGGCGCCCACACCACCAAAGAGAAAAGGGCAATTCTGTGAGCCGCCTCTAATTTTGCACTATCAGCGGCTATAATTTGAGCTAAAGTCGGCGTTACAGCTAGTTTATCAACAGTGCAACGTGTAATAAGGAATTCGTCACACTGAAAACGAAAGAAAATTCAGAAAAAAACACCGTTAGACGCGAAGAGGAAAAGCCATCCTCTGGATTTTTCTCGTCAATATATGTCATGGCGACAGGGGTGGAATAGGGTAGTTTTGGTTGAAAATAACGATCCACGATCTGCATAAAAACGAACGGTTTCTGTCAAGGTATCATAGCAGAGAAGGTAGCGTCATGGTGTGGGGAGCTGTCTCTGATTTTTTTCGGAATTTTCTTTCGTTTTAAGTGTGAGAAATTCCTTACTACACGTTGCACTGTTGATAAAATAGCTGTAACGCCGACTTTAGCTCCAACTATAGCTGCTGATAGTGCAAAATTAGAGGCGGCTCGCAGAATTGCCCTTTTCTCTTTGGTTGTTTTGGCGCCCTCGCGTACGCTTTTCACGTTCCGTCTATATCCACTTTTATTTTTTAAATAATTAAACACAACCGATTTACTTTTTTTCACTATTTTCGAAATTTCGAGTAAACTGTGTTGTTCATTTCTCAAAACATCGTTTTGATCCATTTGGGCGGTATTTAATGCTTTTGCTCTACCCATGATTACCGAAACTTACAAAAATTTAAGTCAAAACACAATCTGAGTGGATTAAAACAAAAACAGTTAGGATGTGACGCTAGGACTTTCGAAATAACGACCGAATCGCAACTGTCCCTATTGGGTGAATTCACACTGTAAGATGAAACCGGACGGGTAAACTTGCAAGATAAGAACCATCGTTCTTACAATGTGAAATGCATAATGGCTGAATTCAAATTGTAAGAAAACGACCGGACGGGTAAACTTGGACGATAAGAACCATCGTATGGTCATTTCACACTATCCGATCAAAACACGGACCGGCGAACAATAATCACACAGCAAGTATGTATAAATGTTGCCATGTACGCTCCAAAGTTAGTGTACGATGAAGTGACGAGTCGACAAGATTAAAATGCAAGTAAAACACGCGCTAATTGTCTTTGCAGAACGCCTGAACTATTGGTAGATGCAATCGTCTTATCGATCGTACGAAAGATCTTACGAAAGAAAAACAATCGTGTCACGATTTTTTTCTTTCGTAAGACGCGTTCTTACAATGTGAAATGCACAATGGCTGATTTCAGACTATAAGACGAAACCGGACGGGTAAACTTGCAAGACAAGAGAGCTTTTGTAGTGGCCAGCAGACAAGCATTGTTCATTTCAAATTGTAAGAACGAGTCTTACGAAAGAAAAAAATCGTGACACGATTGTTTTTCTTTCGTAGGAATCGTACGATCGATAAGACGATTGCATCTACCAATAGTTCAGGCGTTCTGCAAAGACAATTAGCGCGTGTTTTACTTGCATTTTAATTTTGTCGACTCGTCACTTCATTGTACACTAACTTTGGAGCGTGCATGGCAACATTTATACATACTTGCTGTGTGATTATTGTTCGCCGGTCCGTGTTTTGATCGGATAGTGTGAAATGATCATACGATGGTTCTTGTCGTGCAAGTTTACCCGTCCGGTCGTTTTCTTACAATTTGAATTCAGCCAATGCTTGTCTACTGGCCACTACAAAAGCTCTCTTGTCTTGCAAGTTTACCCGTCCGGTTTCGTCTTACAATCTGAATTCAGCCAATGCTTGTCCGCTGGCCACTACGAAAGCTCTCGCCGTCCGTTTATTAGCACAAACAAACGGACGGCGAGAGCTTTTGTAGTGGCCAGCAGACAAGCATTATGCAATTCAGATTGTAAGAACGATGGTTCTTGTCTTGCAAGTTTACCCGTCCGGTTTCGTCTTACAATTTGAATTCAGCCATTCAAGTGACCCAATTTTTAGCATAGAATTTATTAGTGCATCAGCATGTTGATGAAACATGACTGTTGTTATTAAATGTTTAATTTTTTCTCGCAAACTATGAGCAACATATAATAGCCTTTGTAAACAAATACTGAGTTATGCTCTCTGCTGCAAGGAAAAGGATATTTTGAAATAAACAACTCTCGAAAAGGCTGTCCCTATTCAAGTGACTGGGAGTGTACTTCTTGAATTAACTTTTCGCACTTACATTATACAAATCTTGGAATTTCCAGTGAATATGTTATATTATAAAAAAATAAATAAATATAGAAGCGTGCATTTGGTGACGGGTTAACTGAACTTCAGCTAAATTGTAACGGTCTTCACGATAGTTATACATGTAAAATAAAACAAACAGTTCAACTTATTAATACTGTGTATACTATCATATAAAATCGTTTTCGATAAAACCACTATCGTTAAAACATTGGCATACAATTTCAAGCGTAAGCATTACTTTAGAAAAATTTGCTGCTTCTTTTTTAAAATCATGTTTCTGTTTGCGACTACGACATGTTCTACTCATTCTTGTCCATTTGTATCAAACATTCTTGAACAATCCTATAAATAGCTTTACTTGTATCTTGCGAAGAGAATGGCTTATCTACGGGCGGTACATGTATGAAGAGACAACGTTTACGATTTTTATCTAAAGATTTTAGGTAGATATATCCACACAGATAGTTGCCAACATCCCGCGAACTCAAGCACAGAGGCTTTTGTGTCTCACCATCCGAATACAGTTTCTTTACAATGCCCAAAACATCGATTTCCGTCGAAATGCTATTGCAACATGAGCCAGCATTGTCGAGGCACACAGCAGGATTGTCCAGTATCTTGCCAGAATAGTCGGGACGGCAAAATTTATTGTTGTATGCCAACTGTTCGAGGTAGATGCATTTGGCACTGCCATTCACCCCACAATGTACGACGAGCTGAAATGAGTTGAGTAATCAGTGCAAATTGTTTCAAGGGGGTGGTGTTATGAATATAGTGAATAATGTGATGTGGACCACACACATTTCTTACCTGCGGATTTCTTTTCCAGATCTCATCGACGTGTCTGTCTACAGCATCGTATTGCACGGGGATGAGTATTTTCTCGATTTTATATTTTTCATTGTTATGCACGAGACTGTCTGGAAGAAGACGTACAGCTTCCCAGCTGGCGTTGACTAGCTCATGCCCAATAAACGGTCCAAATCCGGTCACAATTATCAGCTTCTCGTCCATGTCGGTACGAAGTTTCTGTCAGACTAAATATGTAGGCCAAACTATAATGTGCTTATCGTGAAAATTGATTGCAGATATCAGCTCCCCATACCATCCATCCACTGTTTACATTTCACTATTGCACTTCGGCCGACACAAACATTTGCCAGGTTGATGAGAACAGCTGTTTTTAAAGCGGGGGTGGTGCTATGTGGTGCTATAGTTGGCTCTGTCTACTGACCTGCACAGTATGATTTTTTCACTTTTTGACTGGCGATAATAAGTAAAATCATTTCCTGAAAGAAAACTGAATACGTTCATTAATTGTTCACTAGGTGAAGTTCAAGTGAAGTGTATATTCCAGTATGTGATTTCAGATCGGTTTCACCTAGTGAATGTTCACTAAAATGTTGGCTGGGTTAAGTATCACGTATTACAACAACAGCAATATCAACAACCACAGGTCAACTGTCAGTGGCCACGGACGAAATTGTGGATTCGGGTGGCACCAACGCCATCTAGATACATCAAGGCCGTAACTCAGCTGTGCCGTTTGCCTACTAAATTGTGGAAAGATACGAAGAAACAACAACAACAAGCATATGACGTAATTAAAAGGAACAACAAAACGGTGCAAATTTAGTAGGCGATTTTTCTACATTGCGGCCTTAATATCTAGACGGCGTTGGTGGAACATAGGTTTCTGCAGTTCGGCCTGTCTATAAAGATGGCAGAGGTCAGCACCATCTCGATATAAAGGGTGATTTTTTAAGAGCTTTCGGATTTGATTTAAGAAAAAAAAAACACATAAAATTCAGAAAAATGTATGAAATCTTTATTTTAATCGATAGAACGATCGATATAGTTTAATGTTTAAAAATGGTTTCATGTAAATGTTATCGTGCAGCGCCTCCAATGGTTCAAACGCTGGGTACAATTATTGCATACTCTCTCCAACATATCGGCCGGTATCTCACGAATAAATTCTTCAATATTGGCTTTCAGTGCGTCAACCGTTGCGGGCTTGTCGCTACAGACATAAGCCTTAACATAGCCCCACAAAAATAGTCTAAAGGCGTTAAATCGCACGATCTATACGGCCAATTGACCGGCCCCAAATGTGAAATAAACTGTTCACCGAACTCGCCTCTCAATTGGGCCCTCGTTTCGGGTGATGTGTGGCATGTGGCACCGTCTTGTTGAAACCATATGTCAGTCAAATCTACCCTCTTCCGTTTTGGGCAAAAAAAAGTTCGTAATAATAGCACGGTAGTAACGTCTATGACAAATTACGGTCCAATGATGCCACCCGGCGCATAATTCACACCAAACTGATTTTTTCGGAAAGCATTGGCAGTTCTTGCAATGCTTCTAGCTGATTTTCACTCCAAAAACGACAATTTTGCTTGTTGACGTATCCTTTCAACCAGAAACGAGACCGAGTTCTAATCGTGCGAATAGCACGATGAGTGTTTACCCTATAGTCCAATAATATCGTATTTTCGTCAGGAAAAAAATACAGAAGTACATTTCTCAATTTTGTTATATGTATTTTGGGGCGCTGATTCCGAATATCAACTTTGCACCCTAGAAAACGTGCCGCAACCTTTAAAAAAGGGGGGAAAGGGGCATTTTTTCAGTTTTTTGCGATTATTTCAAAAACGGTAAGAGATACAGAAAAATGCTCTGAGGACGAAAAAAACTACATAAAATTATCTTTGCAATGATATATAACACATTAGAGTTTAATTGAATATTTCGGCGTTAGAATAGAACATAAATTAGAATATTTTCATTTTAGACCTTTTTTAAAAGCTCCATAACTTTTCAAAAAATGTTAGTTCAGCCGTAAAGTTTTGTATAAGTATTCACAACAAGTTTAAGATAATTTTAACGTAAACATTGAGTCGCTCTGGTCAAGGACCTCCATTATCCCCCCATTTAAATTTTTCAAAACGGCATATCCATAACTCCCCCCAAAATTGGAGCAGAGTGCTAAATTTTGCTTTGTTGCGATTGGAGGTCATAGTCACCCCACCCACCAAAAATCAACTCATTCGGATAAAAACTAAGGGTATCTCCCATACAAAGTGACCCATCAGGAGTTTGTTCTACGTACTTGTACGTACTACTCATTTTATAAACTGTAGAACAAAGTTGTCATGGGTCACTTTGTATGGGAGGTACCCTTAGTTTTTATCCGAATGAGCTGATTTTTGGTGGGTGGGGTGACTATGACCTCCAATCGCAACAAACCAAAATTTAGCACTCTGCTGCAATTTTGGGGGGAGTTGTGGACATGCCGTTTTGACAAATTTAAATGGGGGGATAATGGGGGTCCTTGAGCGGAACGACTCAGCGTTTACGTTAAAATTACCTTAAACTTGTTGTTAATACTTGTACAAAATTTTACGGCTGAACTAACATTATTTAAAAAGTTATGGAGCTTTCAAAAAAGGTCTAAAATGAAAATATTCTAATTTATGTTCTATTCTAACGCCGAAATATGCGATTAAACTCTAATGTGTTATATATCATTGCAAAGATAATTTTATGCAGTTTATTTCGTCCTCAGAACCATTTTTCTGTATCTCGTACGGTTTTTGAAATAATCGCAAAAAACCGAAAAAATGCCCCCCTTTCCCCCCTTTTTTAAAGGTTGCGGCACTTTTTTTAGGGTGCAAAGTTCATATTCGGAATCAGCGCCCCATAATACATAAAGAAAGAGTGAGAAAAAAACTTCTGTATTTTTTTCACGGATTGGTACTAAATCGACACGATATTACTGAACTACTATACCCATGTACAGACCTAGAAGGCACGCAAAACCCAAAATATTCAATTTCATATTTTTTGTGGGGGAGGCAGGGGTAGATGGGTCGGACCTGACACATCTTTATTACCTTGTCAAGGCATCCAACGGCTACCATTTGATACTAATTTGAAATTTTTCGTGACATTCTATCAAAAGATATGGCTGAATATAACTTTGTAGGGGAAGTAGGGGTAGGGGTAGTCGGACCTACTCCACTTTCCATCAACTCAAAGTATATGTCAGAATGAGACATTGATCAAAATTTCAAGTCAATAGCGATATTCTACCGAAAGTTATGGCTGAATTAAAATATCAGGGAGGGGTAGTTTGTATGGGAGGTAGGGGAACCCGTGGTCCGATTTGGTCCATTTTCAATACCGTCCAAGACTTTAGCAAAACAAACATTTGACCAAATTTTCAAACCGTTAGCTTCATTATTTCGGGAGTTATCGTGCTAAAAGACAGACACACGGACAGACAGACATGGCTTATTCGATTCAGGGACCGACCCTGATCATTAATATATATACTTTGCCATAATCAGCTGGAGTTTACTAAGATAACTTAACATTATAGCGAAAATCAGCATTGTGAGATAATCTAGCGATACACTAGGGTTCTAGCGACATTACGGCACATGTTCATTTTGTACTAACTTGCGTAAACAATACTGCATCATGCTACCAGGCATGCAGTTATGTAAGATTTTTAACGAATAAAATCACAACCATCTCGTTCACTCATCTTCCAGACCATCTTTCGGTATTATACTTCACAGGGGGGGTTTTAGTGTTTTTACCCCTTGCTTCCTCAGAACATTATTTTATGCTGCAGACAAACCACTCACTGAAACCTATTTTCACCGCATCCATATCCAGTGCGGGAACGATTCTTAACATTTGCACTCTGTATTGCAGACGAACCTTTAATTTTAAATTAATCCACAACCTTCCCGGCTCGAACTTTCAAGGTTTAGAAGGTATTCTGCATACTGATAATTTCAGGCGATGCTATGCACTTCTCAGTTCTTCCTAAGATGCTTTGTCGCTTGACGGGATTAAGCTCTCGCGTACCATTCAGGAGTCTCTATAATCCAACTTCAATTAAGTAGGTATACCAACATTAAGGTGAGGATTATGCTACGTTGTTCGACGTACCATAATCACTTCACTGTGCCAAACCTATTCTTTCCGAATCTCAGCTTAGCAAACAGAATTGAAACCATTTCAAAACCTTCAAGCCACAGCCCATTTTCGATCTCGTCAGTAGAACTCAAACGACCAAAGGAAATTTTTGTTCGGTAAAAAATATTGAAACAATATGGTGGTGACTATACCTTGAATTCCTTATTTGTAATGTTTTTCTCCTGTGCCGAAAAAATTTACTGATCACTGATCCCTTCTGAAAAACTATATCTCCTTGACAAAAAATTATCAGAATTTGAAGCACAAACGTATGTTTTAAGACGAAAATAGGGAAGAGTACTCGAAAAAAGATTATACACATAAAATGGTAGCTTTCCAGGCACAGTTTCTATGTAGCTATGGAGTGGAGTCTAAGGAGAACCTCCAGGGCGGTGGAAGGGTTGCTTATCCTGGTTGCAATATTTCTGGAGGAGAGTACGCGACTCTTCATTGTTACATTAGTGATGCTACGCCGGTTCCCCATCCTCGTGAATTTAACTGATTCGAAGGACATATTGTGGGAAATATCTAAAAACCCCAGGCAGAGTCTTTTCTTTAGTATGCTTTTACCTATAGAGGTTGATAGGGGAATCGGATGGAGTATGTACAATGGCTTATTTATATCGTTTTGTTATACGAAAAATAAATTAAGATCGCATCTTTCGACATTATGAACCTTCGAAGCTAGGGCCTTGAAATATTCACCAAATATGGACAGTGCGGTGCTCTACAAGTCTGCCAAATTGCTAAATTCCGCTCAGGAATTTCCAAGATATGGACAATTTTCGAAAATTTTAGAAAACGGATTTTAGAAAGACAGAAAAGGGTCCCCGAGATATAGAGAATGAACGATTGCCAAGCATGGAATTGCGATTATTTCACTAAATATCGATCGTACAGGAGTCAAACTTTACACCTTAAAAGCAGACAAGACTGAATACCGGTTACGCATTCATTTTATCCAATAAATAAGCTTAAAGTATTCTATCGCCAGTGTAAACGACCATGCTACAAGTATGCTTATAGTTTAAATTATGGATAAATATGTACGAGTAACCGACACTGAGTGAGTCATTGTGTGGGATGGCGAATGCTGTACACTTTGCTGTACGGCAGGTGAAAATGCTGTACTGTACAGCGAAATGCTGTACGTATGGTCAGCTTAACTTAGGTTTCTGCAGTTCTGCCTGTCTATCTGCAGATGGCAATGCAGTGAACGGACAAAATCCTACATCGCTGGTTTTTTGCAGGATGGTTGGGGCTGGCCCCAGATTCTGGGAAAAACGTCCCCGCCGATTAGAGGTCCGCAACCTTAAAAAGGGGGATTTTTTCGTTTTTTTTTGCGATTATTTAAAAAAGGAAAAGACGGAAAAATTGTCTGAAAACGAAAAAAAACTACATAAAATTTCCTTTGCAAAGATATATAACACATAATTTTATTGGAAAATTCGGCGCTAGACTAAAAAATAAATTAAAATACAGTAGACGCTCACAAATTAGAATCTTCCAGAAATTAGAACCACATCTTTCACTTCATTACATTGAGATTCATTGATTGAACTTTTTTTTTTTGTTTTTTTGAAAAATTGCTTTATTATACAAAAAATGTTAACAATGTGTTATAAAATTATTTGTGCAACCCACATAAGCCGAGGCTCGTGCGTGAGAGTTGCAACCTATGTACTCATTTACATGATTATTTACAATTTAATTCTGTTAAACAAAAAATTATATTTCTGTGTGATTCTATTTCGATAAAATAATTCATATTGATTGACTAATACTAATGATTTCATGAATTTGAAAACTGACGATTTACTAAAATATACGTTTTTAGTTTAATCTTGAAATTAATGTGGTTTAATTCATTTCTAAAATTATAAGGGAGCTTATTATACAGCTTAGGGCCAGCAACACTTAAGTGGCGGCTGGTTAATTCTTTTTTGTAGCGTTTGATATAAAGATCACGTTGTGTATTAGCTCTGGTATTATAGTTAGAAGCGACCGTTTGGTAATTATTCAAATTACAGAATACATATTTTAATAAATTAAAGTTATATAACTGTTTAAGAGACATCACATTAAAGTCATTGAGAGCTAGTGTGGTAGATGAATATTTAGATCTATTCAGACACAATTTAACAACTGTTGTTTGTAAGTTAGCTAAACGCTTTAAGGTGGTTGTAAAGGTATTTCCCCAAATAACAATCGCATATTGAACCAATGACTGAATTAATGCAAAGTACATTGTTCTAAGGAAATTTGTAGTGAATATTTTTCTAAGGATTAGTATACGGTGAATCATTTTCCTAATTCTTTGGACTAACGCGTTAATGTGAGACTTCCATGAAAGTTTACTGTCAAATATTACCCCAAGATACTTAATTTCATCCACTTCTTTTAATTGCTGATCCTGAATAGAAACACAGTTCGAATCTGAATCATTTCCCGTAGACCCATATTTCATCCAATGAGTCTTTTCTAGATTTAATATTAATTTGTGTGAACATAGCCATTTATTTACCGCGTCTAACTTTTGGTTGGTCAAAGAAAATAAATTATTCCAAGAACTTTCTTTGGAAAGAAGGACAGTATCATCAGCGAATGATACTACCTCGCAATTAATATCATGTTCAAATAGGTTGCAGAGGGCATTAATATAAATTTGAAAGAATATAGGGCCTAATACTGTACCTTGGGGAATACCGTGCTGAATAATCATTGACTCACTGGCAACGTTATTCACTATAGTTTGCTGCCTAGAAGATAAGATCTCAAAAGTGAATATTCTTTACCACTGAATCCGACTTCCTCAAGCTTGAGTAATAAGGTTGTGTGATCCACTGTGTCAAACGCCTTTTTTAGATCCAAAAATATGGACAGAACTTTGGCTCCTTTATCCAGGGAATCCGAGATAAAATCCGTGACTTTCACCATAGCATCAGTTGTATTCAAACCAGCTTTAAATCCGAATTGGTTTTGCGAAATAATTTGGTTCGCGTTAAGATGGCTTTCAATTTGAGATTTAAGGCATTTCTCAAAAATTTTTGATACAATTGATCCTACAGAGATTGGTCTATAATTTTCCATGAGCTCAGTATTTCCTTTTTTGTGTACAGGATACACAAATGATGCCTTTAATTTGGCCGGATACACGCCACTCTCAATACTTGAATTAAATAAGTTACACAGCGTTTTAATAGCCATATCATCGAAGCATTGTAGGATCTTACTGCATAATCTGTCCGGTCCTCTTGCTTTCGGCTTTAATTTTTTTATAAGGAAACGGATTTCATTATCTAATATGGGTGCGAATTCGAACCGTGGGATATCACCTAAAGAAACATTTTCTATTGGTGGCGGGTGAATTGAAACAGAGTTAGATAGTTCTGCACCTATGTTTATAAAGTAGTTATTAATTTCATTGGCTATTTCAGTTTTATCTACAGTTACGGCTCCACTTTTTGAAACTAATTTTTCAAAACAACGTTCATCTCCTTTCTTTCCATACACAATTTCTCTACTTAGATTCCATAGCTTGTTTGGATTATCCGCAAAAGTGTTTACTAAGTTGCGATAATAGTTTTCCTTAGCTGATCTAATTAGTTTGGTCACATAATTTCGGTATTGTTTATAACGCCCCATTAGCTCATTATTATTTATATTTTTTCTAACAGCCTTTGCCATTTTGTCTCTGTGTCTAATAGAGTTTATAAGGCCTTGACTAATCCAGGGTTTTAATTTCTTTTGTTTTGCATTTATTTGCAATTGAAAGGTAGCGTTAGTCAAAACCTCATCTAAAATACTAAAAAAAGTATCATATTTACTGTCAACTGATGAATGCGATTCAACAGCTTCCCAGGAAACTTTAGAGAGTAATAATCTAAGCTTATTGTAATCAATTATTTCCTTTATGCCATAAGTGCTTCCAACTGTTTGGGTTTTATATTCATCAATGTTACTATATGTAATATTTCCAACTATTGCGTAGTGGTCTGTAATTTCTGTTTGTATTACGATCGGATCAAAGGAAAAATTTGGCTGTAATTTAACAAATATGTGGTCTAAACAAGCACTAGATGCCGGCCTTGTGACATCATTTAGAAATTGGCTAAATCCATAAATATGTAATACATCAAGATATTCATTAACAATAGCAGAATTTTCATTGAGAATGTTAATATTGATATCGCCAATAACGGCGTGATTACCCAAAGTAGAACAATCAGACAAAAACTCATGCAAAGAAACAATGAAACCATGAGGATCTAGGCTTGGCGATCTGTATATGCTGGTAATATAGAAACTTATTTGATTTATTTTTATCATAATATGAATGGCATTCGCATTGATTATTCCACATTCTAGTATTTCTACCTCAAATTCTTTCTTAATATATACGATTAATCCATCGCATTTATTATTAGACGGAGGTTTTTGGAATAATTTATAATCGTCGAGATTGTAACAATCGGTTAACTCTAGCCAGGTTTCTGTCAAAATAATTAGATCGAACTGCATTTTGATAGAATCTAAACAAATTAAAAGCTCATCAAAATTTTTTGCTACGCTTCGAATATTCATGTGAAAAATCTATAAACCATTTCGCCCGCTTAAAAAGGAATTAACCTCATCTATCTGTAGATTAATAGTTTTAGGACAAACTAGATCAAAATATTCTGTAGAAATCATAAACAAAATCAATAAGTCCCAGCAAACAATTTTATCGTTTTATTCGAAAAATCACAAAAATGATACGAAAACGATATCATTCAAATGAAAAATTTATCGTAAGCTTGTCTCCCCGACGAAAAATCGCTTTATCGTCATCAATATGTCAGGAATGTGACTCCTATTAACGAAATATCTTCTCATTATTGCAAGGATGATAAAATCGTAATTCTTCCCAACGAGCGAATTACGAAATTGTCAAAATATAAAACGACTAATTTATTCCCATAATTTGTAATCTTAGATAGCTCAGGTGTAGGACGTAGGACTACGAAACGATAGGTGCCCGGTTCGATTCCCAGTAGAAGCAAAGTGTGAAAAGGTATAGTTAAAATAAGGTAAAAAAAGTTAAGGATAAAATAGAAGAAAAAAATTAGAAAAAAGGGAAAAATAAAAAAAAAATAATTTTTTTTCAATTTTTCTAGGTATTAGTCTATTATCGCCAAATTATCATCCTGGCGAATTAATATCGGTCACTATTCCTTCACGAAGGGAGTGACGCCTTCCCAGCAAACAATTTTATCGTTTTATTCGAAAAATCACAAAAATGATACGAAAACGATACCATTCAAATGAAAAATTTATCGTAAGCTTGTCTCCCCGACGAAAAATCGCTTTATCGTCATCAATATGTCAGGAATGTGACTCCTATTAACGAAATATCTTCTCATTATTGCAAGGATGATAAAATCGTAATTCTTCCCAACGAGCGATTTACGAAATTGTCAAAATATAAAACGACTAATATATTCCCATAATTTGTAATCTTAGATAGCTCAGGTGTAGGACGTAGGACTACGAAACGATAGGTGCCCGGTTCGATTCCCAGTAGAAGCAAAGTGTAAAAAGGTAAAGTTAAAATAAGGTAAAAAAAGTTAAGGATGAAATAGAAGAAACAAAATTAGAAAAAAGGGAAAAATAAAAGAAAAATTTTTTTCACTTTTTCTATGTATTAGTCTATTATCGCCAAATTATCATCCTGGCGAATTAATATCGGTCACTATTCCTTCACGAAGGGAGTGACGCCTTTAATCCGAAAACGATATGAAATTCGAGAAATGTTTTCTATCAGGCGAATTGAATTCGTATCGCGGACGATAGAAATTGTTTGCTGGGTTTAATCCGAAAACGATATGAAATTCGAGAAATGTTTTCTATCAGGCGAATTGAATTCGTATCGCGGACGATAGAAATTGTTTGCTGGGCGTGAATATAAAAAACAAATACTATTAAATTATACCTAGTTCAATTTATCTAAATCGTGGATACTTAGTAAACGTGATGCTCTGTCGCTTTCGTGTTTTTTGTAGAGGACGTTTCCATGATTGACCCATACATATTTATAATTGAGCGGGATCAGCTTTGCTTTAGCCTCCCAATATAATTTGGTCGTTGATGGTGTTAAATGCTCTCCGATGAAAACGTCTGAAAGCTCGCGTCTCTCAGAACTTGATCCCTGCTTACGTTTCCATTGCTTGTAGGCATTTAGTATGTCGGTTTTCGATGACATTCGAACGAATGAGACAATTACAGTTGGTGTGTTCGATTTTTGATTCGTCGTGTAAACGTCTCGTATGTCTTCGAGCTTGACAGAAGTGCCCAGCTGATTACAAAGTTGAAGCACGGAATTCTCGGGTGGACCAGAATTATTACGAGGCAAACCTTTGACGATTATATTGAATTTCCTTGTTTCGCGTTGCAATTGTTCATTTTCTTTAGCCAGATTGGATAGTTCTTGTTCCAGTTTTCCATTTTGATCCGTGATCGATTTTATGTCCGTTATTACACGATTAACATCACTTCTAAGCGATTCGAACTGATCAGACAAAAATTGAATCGATTTGACAACTTCTCTTATTTCGGCAGTATTTTTATCCAACATAGATTCAATTCTTTGTTCGAATTTACTGAACATTTCCATGAGTGGTTCCTCCACTCCACTCCCTGCACTGGCACCTTGACACTTGCACTCTTCACATTGCCACAGTTCACGACCGCTTCGAGATTTTATATTGGCGCATCTTAAATGGAAGAAATTATTGCAGTTGGAGCACGAAATGCAGTCTTTGAGTTCTGCGAAACCCTTTTTACATTTGTTGCAAGTATTAGCCATATTTTTGGTTTATAAATGCAATGTATTTAACGGAATAAATTGTCGGTTAAAAAACACGTCTGATTGTGACAGCAGTTGCAACTCAACTGGAGTGTGTTTTTATGTTAACTATAAATCCTTTTTTCCTGGAAATTTTGCGTTGCAAAATAATACCTAGAACTAGAATTTGATCTAGTAATTGGAGTAAGTCTGGTCTGGTTCGAATGTTTTTGTTCATTTGTTTCGCAGTGAAAGTTATACGGGACTCGGTTTGAATCGAAAAATATTTAAAGCATGTCTGCTGATCGTTCAAAAAACACTTTCACTTTAGAACAAAAAGTGAAAATATTAAAGAGACTTGACGAAGGTGTTAACGGCAATCGATTAGCACTGGAGTATAAAGTCTCAATTCTATAAGTTATATTAAATCTAAAAAGGATACGATTTTGACTGCGGTTTCTAAAGCATATCAGGAATCACGAAAAAAATCTTTACATAGTGCAGAATATCCCGAAATGGAAAACCGTTTGTACACAAAAAAGTTTACATTGACTAGACCAATACTTAAGGCAAAGGCTAAAAGTATTTTCCTAGACGTTTATCCTGAGAAAAGTGTATGTGCATTTAATGCAAGCGACGGGTGGTTACGAAGTTTAAAAATCGGCACCGCATTCGATACTTAAAAGTTGGTGGTGAGATACTTTCGTGTGATGTTGGCGAGATAAGCCCTTTTATCAATAGAATATTAGAATCCCATGTTTTTTCGGTGTTTGCCAAACAAATCATATGTTTCTGGCAACGAAACAAGTGCACCGGACACAAATTTCAAAAGAAACGCGCTTCTATTTTACTGGGTGCAAATTCTGATAGGTCACATAAATTGAAGCCGTTGGTTATTGGAAAGGCTGAGAAACCGAGACATTTTAATGGATTCAACAACCCACTGCATTACGATTGTTCAAGAAACGCTTGGATGACATCTCGAATTTTTCATGACTGGTTTCATAAGTAGGAAGTAAGGAAATTTTTTGTTTGATTTCATACTTTTTAAACTACGTTTCTATTTTACATAGGTCATTCGATTTTCGACAGCAAATAATTTACCTCCGAAGCCCCTTCTGCTCATTGGTAATTGCTCTGCTCACGCACCCATTGAAAGACTTCAAAACGAAGACGGGAATATAGTTGCCTATTTCTTTCCGCCAAATGTTACAGCAGCAGTTCAACCAATGGACCAAAATCCAATTAAGTTGACGAAACTTATTTATAGAAATAAGTTACTCTCGCAATTGATCGCTGAAGGCGGTGAACTATACCAGTGTCTAAAAAAACATTCAGTTCGCGATGCAATCATGCTTATCAAGGAAGCATGGGATGAAGTGCCATCAAGTATAATTAAAAAAGCATGGTCTAAGTTGCTGAATCGGGATAATGACCAATTTGATAGTGAGGATGATTTACCGCTTGCAGAATTTTTGCCAACTCGAAATATCACTCTTCAAAAATAGCCAAGCCATGCTTGCATCAATCATTCCAGAGTATATAGTATACAGTCTTGACTCGGTAATCCGGATATCACACTAATCCGGACCACTAAATATTTCCACTATGTATTCTATAGTCCGGATTTCGGCAGCAATTTTGACTCTATAAACCGGATCTTTGAGATTTTCAGGGTGAAACGGTAGATTTGGTCTCGTACTTTTTTACGGAACTGTTTAGCAAATGACATGATGCTGGCTAATTTCTAAGAAATAGAACATTTATCGACTTTTGTTGCGCTTTTTTATTTGTTTGGATTGTTTTTCGTCAGAAAAATGTGATTGCGCTAATCCGGATGTTCCGATGATCCGGATTACCCCTTGCAATAATTGATCCGGATTATCGAGTCAAGACTATCCTCTATAGTGAGGAAATTGAACAGTGGAATGAAGATGTTTATGACGATGCATCAGACGGAAATCACGCAAGCAACGGTGAGTCTTCGCAAAGCAGCGACGATGATGTTCATGATATCGTGGAAGCTGTTTCCTACTCTGCAGCCATTGACAGTGTCCACACTGTAATAAGGTGGTGCAAGAACAGTCAATTGTATTCGGCTGGACATATGCACAATCTTTTAGCAATCCGTAACGACATAGTTGAATCAAATTTAAACAAACCACGAAAACAAGCAAATATTACAGATTATATGAAGAAAATTTGATTTGTAATTAACCTGTATTATTTTGAAGTTCACTACAACGATTAATAAATAAATTACGAAATATCTACGCCTTTTTTATCAAAAATAAGCCAGAAAATAAAAACGTCCAGAAATTAGAACATTTCAGAAATTAGAATCACCTCATTTACCAAGTGGTTCTAATTTCTGAGTGTCTACTGTATTTTCATTGTAGACATTTTTTAAAAGCTCCACAACTGTTAAAAAAATGCAAGTTCAGCCGTAACTTTTGGCGTTTTTGAAATAATCGCAAAAAAAAACAAGAAAATACACAAAAATCTTCACACTTGTTTGTACTAGGGGGCGACAGATATTGAGAACCTCGCAAGGGAAACGCGAACTGAAGAAGGTTGGGAACCACTACCTTACGGCCTCGAACGACCCAAAAAATACGGAAGTATTGCCCCTTGAATATTTTTTTAAAGTTATACACCTCCTCCACAATTCTGTTGTAAATTCCATTGTTTCAATTGGTGCTGGATCAAGGTTTCATCCAATATTAAAAATTGGCGAAAAAATAGCTACACCATGGCCAAACACTCGTTTGAGCTGGTCACACATGATTTCATTGTTGTTCGCAGTCAGCAAATGAGGTATGCATCACGCCGACAGCTTTTTCATGCACTGGCGTTCACACATAACGATCATACCGGTCGCCCGTTTTCTGACTGACTTGCTTCACAAAAGTAGATACTCAGCAAGAACTAGAAATTAATGAATCCTTTACTCTCTAAAGTCTAAACCAACGTTAGTTCCATTCCCCGATGCTCTTGGATGAAAAGAAGCTTAATTCAAACGGTCCAACCAACAATTTTAAAATGTACATACGCAAAAGTGATGCTTGAAATAGATTATGCGCATCAGCAGCAGAATCGGCAGAATTTCATAGCTGACAAATATGCTGAGTGCCAAGTCTTCTTCTGCTCAACATTTTTGTCTGCAATGTAAAATGCATTGCGCTATTGCGCTTGACGTTTTGCGATGCCATTACTGCTGCTGATGCGCGTAATCTATTTCAAGCATAAGCGGGGCCCCATCGAATTGACTCTTATATCCAAGAATCCCACGCAATCTGATCGTTTCCTTAAAAAATAATCTTCTTGTATAAAAAAGGGAATGGATAAATCATTGCTTCCTATATACTGTCGAATTTATTTGTAACATACGTTTTCTACTTATTATCGTACAAATCACAGCTTCTATGAAACTACTTTTTTTACACTTAACTTATCGTCGGTACTGGACAAAGTGCTCCTTAATGTTGCTAAAACTTCGCTGCTGTTCATGTTTGGAGGAATCTAAAAAAAAATGAATTCAAATTTAAAATAAAAATGTTGTAAATGCAACTGCATGCAACTCACCACTATCACGGTGTACTTCAGACTTTCCAGCAATCTTAATTTCAGGTCCACTATTGCAACAGGCTTTCCATCGAATCTTTGCAATTGGTTATCCTCCAACGCTTCGACAAAATACTTCCTGCCATCGTCCAATTCCACCAACAAACTGGCAATATTCAATTCATGAATTGCAGTCACAAATTGGAAATTCTTCACGTCCAGTTCCTCTTGGTTTTCCTTGATCAAATTCGAAACATTCTGCAAGTTTGGTAACTTCTCTATGAGATATTTGGGCGCAGGTCGATTTTCAACAAAGACTTTCTTCTGATTTTTACGTGCACCTGGCATCCAAGTGGGTTGTTCGATTTGTACACAACTTTTCAGTAGTTCCAGTCGCGAGTCAAGCTTAACGCGATCTGCATTTCCTGCTTTCGGAAGGGATGTCATACTGAACACTTCGCGTACTAATTCTCGCGATTGATGACCCAGCATCCAAAGCGATAGTGCCGTATCGATCAAATCGTCCGGATTATATCTGTACTCGTCACGATCGATTTTTTGAAATACCATTTCCGTCAACATGTCCAAATATTGCGAGACTTCCTGGCGACAGTCCAGTGCCGCACAGGACCAAATAAATGTTGAAAGGTCCTTTGCTCGATAATCTTGTCGTTCGTATTGGTCATTGCTCGATGATGCTTCGAGTTTGTTCAGACACAGCTGACTGAAGAAGCTACAAAGTTGTGGATCGTTATACTGCCCGTCGGCCAGTAAGGCAAAGATGTGAGCGAGTCCTTTAAATGAGAACTGCTCGAGCTTCCCCGTGGTCTTAAGGTCGGAAACTTTTTGGAAAATGTCATCGGATTTCTGTCGATTCAATCGTAGTGATTTTACAAAGGTGATCATTAGAGAGTCGTCGCCGACATCACTGTCTAGAAATTCCTGCATCAATCGGTTTGTGAACAACGGACTGTTAACCACAGTGCTTGTTTTGTACAGTGCATTTGTGACGATAGCAAATTCCATCCGCGTTAGCTGATCAACGTAGCGATCCAAGTGATTAATCCGCAACAAACTCATGAGGTCACAAGACATGCGATGCTTCTTCCACACGCCAAGATAGAAACAAGTCTCAACAAAACGCTCTTTTGGACAATCTTCGCCCATCTCCTTGACCAGCCTCTCGATGCATTTAGAATAAAATTCGAATTTGGTCATCTTGTTGGGCAGCAGGTACATCAAGGAATACAAAACACCCAGCAGGGTATCATGACTCATTTCATTAATTCGTTCCAAGCACAACGAATCGACAATGTTCAAAACTTGGGTGATTTTGTGTGGATCACCATTTGTCTTATAGGTGTACGTAAAGATGAGCAAACGTGGAATTTGGTCGGACGGGATCTTCCGGACATGATGTTGAAAACTTGATATGTCAGCGAGCGGGAAAAAGTCGGAATATTTGATCTTCTGAGGAATGAGTGGATCCGTTCGACACTTTTCGAGGGCGATGTGTTTCACGAAACGATTGAGAAGGGTGCCAGTCTCGTGAGATCCTGATGTTAGATCCCTAGCGGTGAATGAAGCGTACAAAGCGCCAATGGTACTGATTTGTCGAGGAAGAATCTGAATGAGGCGGCACGATGATTGTTGTGCGATAATTTTTGCGATTGAAAGCATGCTGATTGCGTAGAGTTCACTTCACCGTATTAAATAGCGCACTTTACAAAAATTGGATTCCACTTACAAGGACATTTTACAAATCTTCCGGGTGCAGGCAAGCGAGACTGTTTTGATTGGAGTTTGAAATGGAATTGGTTATGTGAGCATGTCAGCTCTGTCAGCTACAACGTGGGGTTATGTTTACATTCAAGTATTTGAATGACAGCCATCAGCTGATTTGTTCTAGGTTCTAGTAAAAATCAAAAATACCTAGAAAAGTCGGCGGTAGAAGGAGGAAATTCACTAATCAAATTAAAACTGCCATTACTATTAAGAAGGTAATTAAACTTTTCCCATATCATTAAATAATTCTGCTCATATCATAAAACAATTTCTTGAGTATTCTTTGGTACTTCCTGGGAATCCAGATCATTATACCTTCCTTGTATGTCTATAGTTACTTCCCGGTAGGAGAAATTGTCTTGAATAAGGTCTTCTAAGTATATTTTTGGAAGGAAAGATTTCGGTTTATTTACTTTTCTTTTTTTACTTACAATCCGAGTGAAGTGTGTGGAAATACCAGAATCACTCTAAATCAACATAACATCAACCCCGGACCTGGATATGGGTCCGAGCTCTCCAACTAGAGACCGAAATTCTATCGTTACTTTCAAGGATCCCGAAAGAAAGCGATGATGATATCAAACATCGGATAAAAGTTGGATGGATGAAGTGGCGAGAAAACTCTGAGAGTTTTCTGCGATAAGAAAATGCCACTAAAGCTAAAGGGCAAGTTGTAAAAAAACAGTTGTACGTCCCGCACTCATGTAGGGATCTGAATGATGGACCATTTATGAAAGTTACGCGAAAGAAATGACTGCGACCGAAATGAAAATGTTACGCATGTCAGTTGTTGTAACCAAAAGGGACTACATCAAAAGCATCTACATCCGAGGCAGCTTGTCCATAGACCAACCAATTTTCCGTTTCTGTTGATCCTTTGATCCGCCCTTTGAATTTGATGCTACATTTTCTCTCAGAAAAACTCATGCTCGTGTTATAAACCCTCTTCTCTGCTCTGCTTCTATTTCATATGGAACTTCTAACACTCCAGATGGAATTGCAAAGCTATTTGCATCATTCTCTAGTACTTTCCGCCAATCCAATGCTTCTAGGCTTGTAAATGCTGTGCCACCGAATATTATGTCAAGTCTCTCGCCGATAGATCCAGCTTGTGTTCGCCACCATCTCTTCTCTTAAAAGCAGCTCATCAGGTCCAGATGGAATCTCTAACGATTTTCTTAAGAAGACTAATGAGGCGATTTCTGTACCCCTTGCCACAATATTCAATAAAAGTTTGCAAGAAGGGATATTCCCATCTGAATGAAAACAGTCCTATATTGTACCTTTACCTAAGAAAGTTTGTTGGCAACGTGTGTGAGTTTGAATCTCACTTCGTCATCACTAGTAAGCGAATCCGCTTACTCATGATCATGACAAATGTGTGTGAGCGAGATAAATAATATTCAACATTATGCGTATTAGTGAGAATGAGATAAATATAGTCTTGTGATTACGAAGTGAGATTCAAAATCACATAATTGCACACTTTTCGAAACACCACCGAATGCGTCGGACCTTTCGGTAAGAGAATCTTGTAAACTTGCATGTAAATTGTATTATAATTTATAACTATTTAGAATAAAATCAACGTAAAACAAATTTTGGATTTTATATTGGAACGACGCCATATCGCTAGAGGCCCAGGGGCCTACAAAGGTGATAGTAATGAAGTCTCTAATTTTAGTCTCAACCCACTTTTATCAAGTTGTTCCAAGCTCCTCGAACATCTTATATTCGAATTCATTTACGAATCTTTTGGATACCTGATTTGCCCCAACCAACATGGATTCTGCAAGCAAAAATCTACAATTACCAACTTGGCAGAAATTACAGATTTCATCGCAAGATCGTTTGACAAGCATTTAGATGTTCATGTAATTTATACGGATTTCTCTAAGGCCTTGTTGTTGTTGTAGCGGTGCAGAAAGGCGTGAACCGCTGTGCATGTCTGTGGAAGTACTCTATGTTTCGTCGTCGTTCTCGCCTATTGTCTCAAGCGACAAGAACGTAGCAGCTGCAATAGGGTTGTCCCAAAGTGACCTCGGAGTGAGGTTAGTGGGTGCAGCGGGGCATCGGAACAGGTGGTCCACATCATGGGGCGCACCACCGCAGCTCGGACAAATGTTCTGAATGTCCGGGTCTATTCGAGATAAGTATGAATTGAGGCGCGACAAAAACCCGACCTAAGCTGGGCTAGTGTCGCTCTTGTGGCTCTCGGGAGCCTAGTCTCCTCAGGTGATATAGGTGGTGGGGGCGCTGAAAGGACTCTATTCATACTTAATCTCCCTATTGACCGATTCACAACGGTTGTGTGAATATCTGCGATAGCCGCATGGTATGCTGTGTCATCAAATATATCGGGAGGTACCCGTATGTATCCCTGGACGTCTCTCTCGAGGTCTCTGATTCCACTCCTGACATGTCGTGGAGGGGGAGTATTGTCCATGAGATGATGGTTTGGGTGATTCTCTCGATAGCAACCGACCAGATATTGTAAAGACAGGAGAAGATTATGATCACGTATTGACAACATGCTGGTTTCTTGATGAAGATGATCCTGGGACGACATTAGGTGACAACCTGTAGCGATACGTAGAGCAGCGTTTTGGCATGTCTGGATCTTGTTCCAGTTTGTTTCACAAACGGTTTGTGACCACACCGGTGCTGCGTAGCTGGGAATTGCTCTACCTATCGCTTTGTAGGTGACCAACATAGTTTCCTTGTCCTTGCCCCAGAAACTCCCGGCTAGTGCCTTTAGGACGTTGTTTCTACTGTGTATTTTGTCGACTACGTCTTCGACATGATTTTTCGACTTCATCATGGTGTCTAGATAGACACCAAGGATTTTGGGGTTAGTAACAGTAGGAACAACGTCGTCAGCATGCTTGCCAGTACGGATCCTAAGCTCCTCCGAAAATTCCTGCGTACAGGTGGTAAGAATTGTTGCAGTGCATTTTGACGGTGAAATGACGAGCTTGCGGATACTGAAAAACTCTACCAGTTTCTCAATATAGTCATTTAATCGAGCACACATGCCATTTAAATAATTCCCCGTGGTGAGTACGGTGCAATCGTCCGCATAGGAAATTAGTTCGATACCTTCCGGGGGTTTTGGAAGGCTCGACAGGTAGATGTTGAATAATGTAGGAGAGAGTACGCTACCTTGTGGAACTCCCTGCTTAATTTTCCTATGCTTTAAACAACTGCCACGAAACTCAGTATAGGATTGCCTCCCAGCTAGATAGTTGGCAATCCATCTAACCACTTGAGCAGGAACATGCATATTAAGGAGGTCTGCCAACAGCGCAGAATGGATAACCGTGTCGAAGGCTTTCGACAGGCCAAGTGCCACTAGGACAGTTCTGTCACAGGGCGGTTTCTGGTTGAGGTCATTATGGATGTGATGGGTGATAGATCCAGAGCTGTTGTAGTACTATGCATCTTCCTGAAGCCATGCTGGTGAGAAGCTAGCTCAGCATGTGATACAAGGGTGGGGTGGATGAGTGCTTCGAGCGTCTTTACAACGGGTGATCAATTCGTGATTGGACGGTAGGAATCGGCGAGTTTTGCGCTTTTACCGGGTTTTAGAAGGGGGGTAATTCGACCCTTTTTCCAAAATTCAGGAATGACAAGCGTGGATATCGACAAGTTGAAAGCCATCGTTAGGTATTCGATGGCCGGAAGATCTAGATGTTTCAGCATGGCCATTGAAATGCCATCCGGTCCAATGGCCTTAGAGTTTTTAGCGTTCTTGATCGCTGCTGAAATTTGGTCCGCAGTATAGGTGGGAATAATGTCAACTGTTTGGTTGCGTATCCTTCTTTTTATTTTGCAGTTGAGCGACTTGGTCTTGGGATGCTCAATTGATGCTTATTGAACAAGCTCGCACAAAGTTTAGGAACTGCGGTGGTTTTCTTGCCGAATCTGATGGCTATACTACCTTTGTCTTCCGTTGGATGTGACAGGGCGCGGACTGTAGCCTAAAGTTTGCTGACACCTTTCGAGAGATCGCAGCTTTCAAGATGCTCGTTCCATTTTTCGTTCTTGTAGGTGTTGACTTGTCGATTTATTTCGGAGTTTAGCTCCTGAATTCTGGGGTCTGCCGGATTTGTGCGTCTTAAGTTGTCCCGTTCGTCGGCTAGCCTTGCGGCAGTAGTTGGGAAATATGGCCGAACTTTGGGAATACGTCCTGCCGGAATGAAGCGAGCTGCCGCTTTGACAATGACGTACCTTATATTCTTTTCGGCTTCCCTGGTGTTTGTTGGAATAGGTAGCGCGGCGAACTTCGTCGTAGTGAACGTAGTGAAACCCTCCCAATTTGCCTTTTTGTGGTTGATAAACGTACGCCGTTCTGACGTCGTCAGTTCAGCTGGTTTATCAATTTTGATAAGTATGTGGAGGGGATCGGATTGGAGGGAAATAGTTGTCTCCCAGTGGGTTTCACTTATCAAACTGGCGTTTACAATAGTTATGTCAGGAGAACTATGGCAGGCACCAGCGACGCGTGTAGACGAAATTCCATTGAGTGCGCAGAAGTATGATGGGTCTAATTTGGTCGCGATATCTATACCTCTGGCATAATTTGCAAGAAGAGAATGTCAGAGTTCGTGATGGGCGTTAAAGTCGCCAAGTAGGATCCTATGCTGTCCTGTGAGGAGTGGACCAATATCGAACTTATAACCTGAGCCACAGCTGGATGCTGGCGGAACATAGATTTTTATAAGTTCGATATTGGTATTGCCGGATTTAACAGCAATAGCTTGCATTTCCGCCGTGCCGTCGTTAAAACAAGGATCTAATACACTGTATTGCAGGGTTCTGTGTATTAGGAATGCAAGCCCTCCTCTTGGATTAGGACCCTGCCTGCCGACTCTATCGCGCCTCAAAAGTATTTAATCGCCGCGTATATTGAATTCGGGAGTTGAAGGTTGGAGCTTTGTCTCCTGAAATGCCGCTATCAGAATTCTGCGTGTACTCATGAAACGGACGATCTTGCTGATGTTTTCGCAAATGCCATTGCAGTTAAACTGCAATATGGTGAGTGGGGTGTACACTGCTGTGGGATGTGCAGGTGTTAAACTTTAGCGAGAATGCCTTGTTGTATTGTTGACTACGGGTGGCGGTGGTGGAGAATTGGCTCTGGAGCTAGGGCCAGGAATGGCAGGAGATGGTGGTAAACCATTAGCTTGTGAGCTAGGGCCTGGGGAGGCTGGGGGCCGACCCGTATTCAGACACCCAGGAGCAACAAAAGACGACTTGTTATACTGACTCATTTTTTTAGGCCGGAGCAATAAAAATGACACCATTCTCTACAGCAGGTACATCTCAAAGACCTGGCATTGCCGAAGATACGTCGGTTGCATACCCAACAGATGTAAATTTCAGGACCTAATGGATTAGTTTCGATGCCGGCGCGGATTAATAGAATTGAGAGCAACCTCGCTGAGACGAAATGCTCCCAATTTGACGAAAAAACACATAAAACACTTCCACACACATACACAGACATACACAACCCTTCTGCATCGAACCTTCACAGCTCTTGCCATGGAGGGGTTTTGTGGGAACTCTTGGCCGTTTCTCGTTGAAAAACGGGTGTGGCCCGCCCCGAAGAGGCTTGAAACTCCCGTATGGCAGCGAGGCTGCCATCGGAAATGGTCGCCAGTAGGACCGCGAATTGAATGATTGTATCTCGTGTATCTTCTTCCGCTGGTCACGAGTCGCGGTGGTTTACGGAAAAGAATCTCATGCCGTATCTGCGCTTGCGAAAACTGCATATAGAAAAAACATGAAAGATGACGCAGAGAATCGCTGATGCCACGCCGGATTTGATGACAATGAATTTCTTTAGGTTGCGAAACAGGTTGTGTTCGTTGACCTCGCATGTCCCAGTGTTAATGCAACGTACTGGTAGCATGCGGTAGAGTGAGTGGATTTAGTTCAGAACAAGACAGTACAACTTCCATAAACAATTGAGAAGATTTTTTTTATACAGAAAAGCCACTGAAAATTATGTAACTTCTGTTCTGTACTTGATTCAATTGGAGGGATATGAGTACGAGAATGAGTGGCTGAGTATTGATCAAATAAGAATACGATATTTGGTCGGCAAAAATCCTATATCGCTGGATTTTGGCAGGATGGTTGTTGATGCTCATGGGCTCATAATTATGAAAAATGTCCCCACCGATGAAAAGTCAGGAACCTTGAAAAAGGGGGACGAGCAGAAGCAAATATTTCCAAACCGGCGAAAGATACAGGAAAATATTCTGAGAACGAAAAAGACTCTTTTTTTAACACATGCAAACCATTATTAACTAAAAAAAGGAGACAAGAATGTGTTTTTATATTTTTTGTATGTGTTTTTTCTCATTATTAAGATTCATTAATAATTTGGTCAAAATTGACATCCCCTATACCTCCGATCTCCCATAGTTTAGCTAATTATCACTAGAACAAACAATATTCTACTCGTAACTAGGTTTCATCTCTTCATCAAACAACCAAAGCAACTTGGTTGTATCGCTTCATATTCAAAAATCGGAAACTTAATATGTGTGCATGTCATGGCGAATTATAAATTTACTTCACAGCAACATGTGCTCTCGTGGTTGTTTCCTTCTCGCTCCCAACTTTGTCCTCTTGTTGAAGGGGGTTTTGGGCGCTCTTGGCCGTTGTGACGACGGGTAGCTCCGGGACGATTTACATCGAATAACCGGCTGCCGAAAGAGCATTTTTATATATAACACAAACATCCATGCTCACAGTGGGATTCGAACCCACGCTCTGGCAATTCAGAGATAGAGTGTCCTCTCTACCACTGAGCCACCGAATGCCCTCTTGTCATGACTCATGAGCCGCCGCGGTACCACACCACACACACGTGGCAGTAAGTGAATTTCATAAGATATAGTCCCCAACGGCAACTTGCTCTCTTCCTCGGACCCACTCCGTCCACTTGTCATGCGTCACGCATATCTATCGCACATCACGGAGACCGAAGGCAATGGCACACGATGATGAGTGATTGTTTAAGATATGAAAAGAGTTTCTCTTGACTCTCTTCAACTGGGAAAGTCCTCTAAAACTTACACGCACACAGGCTCATGCGATTCGTTTGAAAGCTCAACGAAAATCTGAAATTTCACATTTTGTACCAATTTGGACAGATATGTATATGTTTTAAACGTTTCGAAAAGTATTTAGATGCACCCAAATTTGAAGTTATCCCTAATCAATTTCGCAAATAGTATCCTTTTATTTTATTTTTAGCAATATTTTAAGATAATAGTAAACGTTCTATGTGTTTTATAAGACAAAGTGAAAAACTACAAAAAGGCTCCAAAACTGCCACAATTGTCAAAACTCCCACTTTCTCGAAAAGGCGCCAACTTTTTTGAAACAATTATGAGCCATTGCGTTTTTAATCTTATCGATTTATCAAAATTACCTTATCGAATAGCAACATTATATTATAAAATGCCGAAAAGTTACATTTTGGGGTACCACGACACCGATTAAATTATGAAACGGTCACAACACCGATTGTGGGTTGAGGTTGCCTTGACTAAAATCGATTGAGGATTCAGGTTGCCTTGACTAAAGGACGTTTCTTGAAGAATTCTTTGAGGATTTAATTTTCAGTCATCTCAATTCCAGATTGAATATTTGATGAAAAAAAAAATTCCATTAAGACGCTACTGGCCCATAGAGTTCCTCAAATAAGTTTTTACCCTTCTCAAAGGTATTTCTAGAGTAGCTGATGTGCTACTAATGTGCTGCTAATTTTCTTGTTAACTGTAGATTTTGTAACGCTTCTATTGTATCTTTTCCAATTCGACACATCTTCGCGTCATCTATAAGTATCTCCATGCATTTTTCACTAATTAATTTCCCACAATTCATCATTTTAGTCAATCTAAAATGGGTAAACCATTTCGTGCTGCTGGTCTTGTAATATTTCGACGCCTGGCCGATCAAATACAATACTTGCTTCTACAAACTTCCTACGGTGAACATCATTGGACACCACCAAAAGGTTTTATCGATCCCGGCGAAGATGATTATACCGCAGCCATTAGAGAAACCACAGAAGAGGCGGGGTAACTAAACACAATCCACTTCTGAATTTATTGTATTGATTTATTTGAACAAATTCCTAATTCGTAGATATGTTGAATCCGATTTGAAAATCTACAAAGACATTAATAAAACTCTTGAGTATGAAGTTAAGGGTAAACTGAAGACGGTTGTATACTGGCTAGCTGAATTGGCTGATCCACAAAAGCCACCTACACTGTCGGCGGAACACCAGGATTATAAATGGTTATTGAAAGAAGATGCAAAAGCACAGGCTAAATATAAAGATATGGCAGAGTTATTGGATTATGTTGATGAGAAAATAGTGAAATAAAGTTTGAAGTTTAAAAAAATTAAATTAGATATGATCGAATTCAATTGGCGACAATAAATATCATTTATTAACTGAAAATGGATTTAATTTACATTGCTTAATGCAATATAATAGGTGACAGTGGCGTTGGCGCTAAACGATTCTTAATTTATAAGAATATCTGCGTAAGAAAGGGTTGTAAGTAAATTGTTCGCAGTTTTTTTTCCCTGGAATTTCACTTGTATTGATAATGCCCGTATTTCGTATTCGAAAACATTTTTTTGTGAAATATTATACAATATATATGTAAATAATATTCCTAATTAAACTTTGATATTAATCTCCTAAAATATTTTAATTAACATGCAAGACCTTATCAATTCTATTGAACCTAATGTAAATACTAAAATTATAACTAGTTTGAATGAATGCAGAGAATTCATTTTGGGTAAACCCAATCATTCATTTACTTTGTTTCAGATGAATATTCGAAGTGTCGAAAAAAACTTAGATGAGTTATTAATTACTTTGAGCAATGTTGACAGTGAATTTGATTTGATATTATTAACGGAAACTTGGATGTCGAACAATACTTACAATAATATAAATGGGTACACTTGTATTGTTAAACCATGTAAACATAATAGATGCGACGGTATTATTGTGTTTATAAAAGACATATATACTGTAAATTTAGTAGAAAGCGACATTGATCAAGCAAATATGTTAAATTTGGCAGTTAGCTTGAATAATAATCAGACAATTTATGTCAGCTGAATTTACAGATCACCGAGCTTAGACTTACAAAGATTTTTTAATTCTCTTGATGATTTCCTAAATGCTTCAAAAAATTACAATACACATTTGATTGTTGGTGACATAAATATAAATATTTGCAAGTGTAAACCATCAAATACCGCTTCTGATTACATGGATATCCTCAGTAATTACGGTTTTAACAAACATTTAGAGGGCATTACTCGGGAGAGAAGTAAAACATGCATCGATCATATTTTTCTTAAAGAATCAAAGGATTTACTATTTTCTCCTGCTATATTAGAAACCCACATTACCGACCATTTTTCCATAATTGCGAAAATTGAATTTCCGCTAAGCACTTTTAGAAACGAAACGAAAACTATATCTCTTAACAAAATCGACTATAACAAACTGGTTGCGCTTTTTCAGAATCAATCTTGGGAAATTGTACTTACAGAAAACGATATAAATAAATCAGTTGAGTGCTTCTTAAAAGTAATTAACACGGAAATGGAAAAGGCATCAACAAAATTAAATATTGTATCGAAACGTAAGTTAACACCTTTAAAAGTTTGGTGCACAAAAGGTATAGTTCTCTCTACACGACGTAAAAATCTTGGTGCTAAGCAACTTAAAAGGCAGCCATTTAATAAAACTTTAATAGATAAATACAAGCATTATCGAAATATTTTAAACAGCACTATTAAATTTGCAAAATCCAGATATAACATGGCTGAAACCCAAAAATATATATCAGATCCGAAAGCTCTATGAAAAAAAAATGGTGAGATCATTTCTGGGGTTAAAAAACATACACCAACCATTACTGAAAATAGGAACGAACACGGTCAAACTGTTCAAAATCAATACGAAATTGCAAACGAGTTCAACGACTTCTTTGCGAAAATTGGCGAAAATATTTCAAATTCTATTCCAAATACACCTTTACAACCCCTAACAATGAGAGTACCTTGCTTGAATCAATTGCCAGAACCAATTACATATGATGAAATTCGCAGTCACATCAATGGTCTTTCGGAGAATAAGTCACCTGGTGAGGACGGTATATCTGCAAAAGTGATTAAAACGCTGCAACCTTTCATTACTACACCTCTACTTCATATATATAATGTTTGTTTGTCTAGAGGAATTTTCCCTGATTGTTTCAAGCATGCTATTATAATGCCAATTCATAAGTCTGATAATGTTAAATGCCCCAATAACTATCGCCCAATATCACTTATTTCAAATTTGGCTAAAATTTTAGAAAAGTGTATAAAAACACGCCTAAGTCATTTTTTGTCCGCACAAAATACTCTGAGTAGCAACCAGTATGGTTTCCGCGACGGCAGAAGTACAGACGATGCAATATTTAGTGTAACAAAGATTATCAATCGAGCACTAGATAATGATGAAAAAGTCTTGGCTGTTTTTTTAGATATGAAAAAAGCCTTTGATACGGTGAACCATACAATTCTGCTAAGGAAACTTGAAAGTCTAGGACTTCCAGACAATTTGTTTTCTTTGCTTTGCTCTTACTTAACAGATCGTCTACAAAAAGTTCGGATTGGAGCTTTTGTTAGTGAGGGGAAGTTAGTTAAATATGGTGTTCCCCAAGGCACTGTTTTGGGGCCTATATTATTCAGGGATTTGGAGCGGAGCGACCTTAAATTTCGGAGCGAAAGTGCGGAGCGTGGAGCGATTTTTTGCAGGCTGGAGCGGAGCGAATTTGGCTTTGAAGATCGCTCCGCTCCGCTCCGATGTAAAAAATCAAAAAATTCCGAGAAAAAAAAAAGGATTTTTTTCGACGAAATTTTTCATTTTATGGAACGAATTGATGATTTTGGGCTATTTAAAGGCGAAGAATTCAACGAGAGACTTGCAAAATTTCGTATTACTGTGAAATTCATTGTGATAAAAGAGGTTTTGCGTTTAGTCATAATCATCACTCTTCATTATTAAGAAATTCAAGATCATCCAGGACAGAGAAGGCCTGTCCTGTACTCGATAAATGAAACGCCCTTTTTAATTTAAATTAGTTATTAGGTGCGGTTTATTGGATGGAGTACAGGACCAGTGGCGGATTTACCAATAGGCTGAGTAGGCTGGAGCCTAGGGCGGCAAATTTTACGAGGGCGGCAAATTTGGGGCAATTTGAGTTAAACACATTGTAAGCATTTAATACCGTGGAAAACTGAATTCCAAATACGAATTATAACGCCAGATATAGAATTTATCCTTTTCATGAGATACGTTTTGGGAGCAGTGTGTGAAGTGTGTTTGTCACCGTTATGTGAGAGCCTCAAACACTAGGAACGTTTTATTATTGAAGACCAATCTGCGAAAAGGCCTCTTTTAGTCAATTGCTTATGCAGACTGAAATTCGAAGCCAAGCACTTTTTTGCTTTATTTTTATTTATCTGACATCTTTTTTTAATAAAAAAAACATCGATTCTATCAGTATTTCCAGGCACGGATTACCCATGGGCAACCTGGGCAAGTGCCCTTGGCGGAAGATTTTAAAAGGCGGCAATTTTTGAAACTTCCGTTGGCTTGAAATTCTGTGAATGATTAATTTTGGGAAACATAATTAGACAACATCTTAATGCTCTTTTCCTAATCTTTTTCTAGTTACCTAGGCGTATTCCAGGGTACCCAATCGAACACTTATATTGTAATGTAAATAATACTCGTTCATATAAAAATTTCAGTTATCCTATGAACTACACTTCACTGCACACACGCAAAATTCTGCTAATCTCACTCCGAATAGCCTACTGGTGGAGGGTAGTTCGCTTAAGCTAAGATTAGAAACAATTTTTGTAACGCATTGGCTTCAATTAAACAAGGGTAGGAATCTAACATATGCAAGGATGTTTTGGGTGAAGCAATCAAGGAGCTCCAGAATCTAATCTACATTAAATGCTGGACATGTTGCCAAAGGACAAATAATTCGCAAAAAGAGGGGAGCAAGGGAATCATAGTTCGATTTTCCAAAAAATTCGTAGAAGGGCGTCTTGTGTTGCACTTTTTGCTGAATATTTTCTAGGGAGGAGGGACACTTTGGATGTTTTGTGGTGCAATTTCGGGATTTTAATGAGGGACTCGTTACATACGAGATCCAAGACGGCGGCCGCGGCCTAATCTAGGGACGCAACTTATCCCTCCACACACTCTCTGTTTTGATATCCCTATTGTATTGATTCTTTGAAAAATTAAAAATTGTTCTGACGTATACATACATAATGTTTGTTTGTATCCAGATATTACGCTTCAATCCTAATTTAAAGATTTCATACAAAGTCTGAAATAGTTTTCAATTTTTGTATAACGAGAAATGCTGACAGCATTTGCCTTCAACGCGTTTTCTGTTACTACTTTAGTTTTCCCCACTTGAAATTGGCTGGGGTGTAACTAGCAATTGGTTTCGGGAGGGGTCCTCTCGATATTATATGCTATATTGACTATCAAATTTTTGAGTAGGTAATATGTATGTATCCATCTTGTGAAAAGGTTTAAAAGAAATTTTAAAAATGTTGAAATTGTATTTTTTCTGCAGATAAAAATATACAATACCTACCAACGATGGCAAAAATCATTTAAAATAATTAAAATCAGTAAGCGAGACTTTTGCTAAATAATATCACCGAGTCCTTGCATTTCGTCAAGTTGTCAATTGAGATTTCATCTCTTTGAAACAATTCAAAATCATGAAATTGTCTTACCTTACAGTGACGGAGGGCGGAGATAGAGGCGCCACAGAGTTTAAGCCCCGCCCTGAGTACTGCTCAATAGTGCATTAAAAGCGGGACACTTTTAAGCACCTACCCTTCAAACCGACGCTCCAAGCAAGGAATTATTAGATCGCTTTTTTTATATTTATCTATCACATAAAAATAAAAGAATACTCAGGACCCACGAAGTGGAAAGCACTAATCTATTAAAGTGTAAAGGAGAAATTTGAGAATAAATGAAAGTCAATCAAAGAAATTCGTCCTGGAGTATTAATTCTCGACTCAAAAAACAATAGTGTTCCGCACATTTTTGCACCACTTGATTGGGTGGGAAACGATAAAAAAGCTAAACGCCTTGACCCTTGATGCAGGTAACGTCCCTTCAGCAATATTCTCGTAGAGCTTGGTAGGGGCGGCAAAATGTCAACAGCCTAGCGGTAAATGTGTAAATCCGCCACTGTACAGGACAGCGCAGCTTCCATAACCATTTGAGAGATCTCGTTCTATACGGGATGTCCGGAAACTATCGCATAAAAGCACCCAAATATGATTCCTCGTGATATTTCCAGCAAAAAGTAGTATAAAAAAATTATTAACTGTTCAGCTTCCACAGACATTTAAAGATTTTTCAAAAATTTAACATTTTACATATTATACATATTTTTTTTCGGTTGGGCCCAACAATTTTTCCTAAGAATAAACCCTATAAAAATTGGATAAGCTGTTTAGTTTTTATAGTTTTACACAGCTTCAAAGACAAAATTTTGTGATCTTACTGCATATACATTTTTTTCCCACGGAGGTGTTAGTGGTAGCATTTTTGGAAAATCTTTAAATGCTAAGGAGTTAAGAATTCAGCACCTATTTTGCTGGAAATGACATTAATAATCAGTCTTGACTCGGTAATCCGGATCTCCTTTAATCCGGATATCACGCTAATCCGGACGACTAAATATTTCCACTATGTCTTCTATAGTCCGGATTTCGGCAGCAATGTTGACTCTAAAATCCGGATATTTGAGATTTTCAGTGTGAAATGGTAGATTTGGTCTCGTACTTTTTTACGGGACTGTTTAGCAATTGACATGATGCTGGCTAATTTCTAACAAAAAAAAAATATTTATCGACTCTTGTTCCGCCTTTTTATTTGTTTGGATTGTTTTTCCTAGAAAAAAGTGATTGCGCTAATCCGTATGTTCCAATGATCCGGATTACCCCTTGCAATAATTGATCCGGATTACGAAATTGGTGCTATCCTGTTCTGTACTTGATCGAATAAAACGCACCTGTTAAGTCATATTCTATAATACGTGAGTAGATACACGTTAAATTGAATAATTCGCGGAAAATAATAAATATTTACTAAGAACAATGAAGTTTTGTTGTATTTTTGTAATGGAGCGGAGCGGAGCGAAAAAATTTTAGTCGGAGCGGAGCGCTGGAGCGGAGCGGTTACAAATTGGTCGGAGCGGGAGCGGAGCGGAGCGAAAAAATGTGTCGCTCCAAATCCCTGATATTATTTAACATTTATGTGAACTATCTCTGTGAGCTGGGAAACTTAAATTCAAACTTTAAGGGGCATATAACAGCATACGCCGATGACACTGTCTTAGTATTTAAGGGTGAAAGTTGGCAAGAAGTGATCAATCAAGCAAATGTTGGCTGTGAGATTGTTCACTCATGGCTTAATAGTAATAAACTATGCCTTAACATCAGCAAAACTAACTTCATAACCTTTAGCTTAAATGAAGAACACACCAACTTAAACATAGATCTACTCATTAACAACATAAAAATCAAACGTGTAACAGAGATTAAGTACCTAGGAGTCTTCATTGATGACTCTTTATGTTGGAAAAAGCATATATCGTATTTAATTCCGAAAGTACGGAGAACTATGTATATATTTTTCAAACTTAGATTTAACGTAGATTTATCTACCATCAGAATGGTGTATTTCTCTTTCGTCCAAACAATAATTCAGTATGGTATTTCGGCGTGGGGTGCATCCTTCACTTCGTATATTTCTCCTTTGCAAACTCTACAAAGCAAAATAATTAAAATATGCCTTAAGAAGTCTAAGTATGCATCTACTACTGAAGCATTTAGTCTTTTTAAGGTCATGAACGCCAAATTTTTCTTTACGCTTCATTAAAATTTATGTATACAAATATCAACCAGTTTCAACTGCGAACTTCGAATTATTTAACGAGAAGACAAGCACAAAGGCCACTCCATACATCTCGTTGCCATAAGTCAAGCACTGCAAGACATCTTAGTAATTCAGGACCGCGTTTATTTAATTGTTTGCCCTTGGATTTCAAACAAACACTAACTCACTCAAATTTTAAACAAATGTTGAAAAATTATGTATTTAACAATACAAGTTATCTGCATTCGCTTACCCACAATTGATATATTTAGTTTTTTCCATACCTAAATAATTTTTTCTGTTTAGATAATTATACAACTTGTACAATTTTTAGTATTGCCTGCATTCATTCCTAACGTTTCTCTTTTATCAA
This sequence comes from Microchrysa polita, assembly GCA_949715475.1. Classification (NCBI taxonomy): domain Eukaryota; kingdom Metazoa; phylum Arthropoda; class Insecta; order Diptera; family Stratiomyidae; genus Microchrysa; species Microchrysa polita. The sequence continues at coordinate 40,481,715 of OX454415.1, read as the reverse complement.
AATAATTTAATTCCTTTTACTTTGTACATATGTATTTTTCCTTTTACTATAATTATGCAATTTCAAATTAATGAATTCTAAAACATAATCCTTTTTATTCTAAATTGTTTTACTATGTATTGTATTATGAATAACTAAACAGCTGACTGACTTTCTAAAAATAAAAATAATTACGCAGAAATATTCACCACACTCGCGCTCAAGTTTTACTTTTGCGAGTTGTGAGCTAGACAATATAACCTGTACTTTGTACATTATGTAAAAATATGCTGCAAAAATAAATAAATAAATGTATATTTTAAACGAAACGGTTAATAATTGGCGATTGATATATTGTGTTCACAGTTTCCAACAGAAAAGGAATAGCTTCATAATCCGAAATGCTAAGACGGTGGCCAATATGCATCCAAGCCTTCCGGCTAAACTCTACAGCAACAAGCAATTTGAGCCCAACACCAGATGTAAGTTACACAACGTACTCATTCTTCTTAATACATTGTAACCTATTTCTAAATATTAACAGGAATATGCCGCCCAATATGACCTCCAACCGACGGAAATTGATAATGTTAAAAAATCAATTCCATCGTTAGCATCTGTACCAACAGATGTCTGGCAAAAGGCACACAAACTCTTCTCGGAGTACGGCTTCAAAACGAAAAATTTCATTCAAATTATTGAAACAAACCCGAAACTCCTTACACAATCATCGTCTAAAGTACAAGAGAGTCTAGAATTCTGGCGATGTTTCCAATTTGGCGAAAATCGCGTTGAAAATCTTCTCTCACAATATCCTTCCTTGTTGGATGTTTGCCGTGATAGAAAAATTGAACTGATCCTGACAACACTTAGAAGTCTAGTGAATACACCGAAAAATGTCTGGTATGTTCTGATGAATTCGCCAAATTTACTACAAGAAACTCCGAAAAGCATAGAAGAGAAATTTAATTATATGGAAGAAACAATGCGATTGGATGTTTCGGAAATAGTAAAATCGGAGGCATTCTCTTATTCGCTGGATGAGATTAAAACACGTCATGTCTTTCTCGAACGATTGGGTTTATTCAAACCGAAATCGCCAAAAGCACCGCCCGGTGAAATATCGCGAAATCCACGTCTACATTTAATTATGGATTCGTCTGAAGTTAAATTTGCAACGAAAGTGGCACGCGTGACATTAGGTGAATATGAGGCGTTCAAGGAGCTGTACAGGCGCGAGTTGGAGCAAGGTCGGCGTACACATGACGAGGATAGTGATGACGAATAAGTATTGAATGTGAGGAGAAATATATAAAAAGCTTTTAGTAGTAAATATGTATGTATTGTATTTTTGCGTGTTTTCTGTATTCAAAATTGATAAGGATAAGATAATAAGGTAAGGATATATGAGGAGCCTATTATCAAAAGCCACCATCTCCAATTTTTAAAAATTTTAAGTTAATGATGCCAGCCGATAGGTAACTAAATTATCTATAAGCTTCTGGGATCAGAATCCTTGATTTTCAATTAAAACCCCTCTAAATTTAATAAAGAAAAATGCGGTTATTTACAAAATCCGCCATCTCCAATCCAGTTTGGGTTTCAACGACGTTTGACGTTTATCATAGCAAACACGCAAAATTTTTCGCTAATATTAAATTTCTAATTTTTTTATCAAATTCATAAGATTTAATATTAAATTCATAATTTTATGATTCATTTGCTCGTTCACTTCATCTGTAAAAGTGGTTTCGCGGATTGGTGTAGTGATAAATCATAAATTTGTTCGAAAAGTGTTTAGTGGTTTGCATTTTTTACCTGCCGCTCGGACGGTCTTTGTTCTTTGTTTTCATTTGGTCCAGTAGTCATTTCAACTCGGCTTAACTGAGTTATCTGGGCATACATTTTCGTACTAGCATATAGCGCAGTGGTAGCGTGTACGACTCACGCCCGTGAGGTCCTGTGTTCGAATCCCACTTTTTGCAAATTTTTTCTTTTTGCTTTTTTTCTCTTTTTATTAATTTATTAGTTTAGTTCTTGTATTAAAATGAATTGTGTTTGCGAGCAATTTTACAAAGTCCAAATTGACGGTCTATCTCAGCTCGTTTCGTCGTTGCAGAGCCAACTTAGCAAGCTGAGATCCCTTATGAAATCTGTAAATTGTTGTGAAAACAATTCCGAAGCATTGCGAGATAAAAATGTAAATTTAAAAAATAAGAAGAGTAATATAGGGAAAGGCACTAAGAAAAAAACTAAAAATATTATTTCAATATCTTCTGAGCAATCTTTCGTTAGCCATGAAGCGGGGACTTCCACTGTTATTTCAGATTCATCTTCTACAATTCCTTCCAACGTTGACAAAAATCAATCTCCGATTGATAAATTTGTCACAGTTCGTAAGAAAGGGAAACATATTAAAAAACCTTCTCCTGTTGGTGATGTTATTCCCAAAAAGAGTGATAATAATAATAGGCGACACAAAAGAATCTTCGGTATCGATCAAGCTAATGATTCTCTTCGAAGTGTCCCCAGTTTCAAGGTATTCCATGTTTCTAAGCTGCATGCTTCGGTAAAAGCAGACGATTTAAAGGAATATGTAATGAAAAAGCTTAATTTAACAGATGACAGCTTTCTTTCGGTTTATCCTCTGATAAAAAAAGATTGTGATATTTCTAAATTAGTTTCAATCAGTTTTGGTTTGAAACTTCCTCATGAATATTCTAAGCAAGTGTTTTGTGCCAACTTCTGGCCCAAGGGCGTCAACATATCACCCTTCAAATTTTCAAAAAACGACAAACGCCAAAACAGTGTCCAGCAGAACACATAATTTCCAATTCATTTTTCTCGGTCTATTATCAAAATGTTGGCGGTCTTCGTTCAAGAACAAATGACTTTTACCTTGCAGCTTCACAAGAAGATTATGCTGCCATTTGCTTAACCGAGACTTGGCTTCACACAGACATTACAAATGAAGAACTTTTCATAAGAGACTATGATGTCTATCGTCGCGACCGTTATGAGGCTTCGACTAAGAGAGGAGGTGGTGTTTTGGTAGCTATCAAAACAACATTCCCATCTCATGAAGTTGAGCTTTTTCATAAGGACGTGGAACAGATATGTGTTTCTATCAATGTTTCTCGCAGCGAAAAAGTATATATTTTTAATAGCTATTTACCACCTTTGAGTTCAGTTGATGTTTATAACAAACATGTAGATAATATCTCCAAGCTATTTGCATCTTTTGAGGAAAAAGACAAATTGATTGTTGTTGGGGATTTCAATCTTGGTAATATAAGTTGGTACTGGAACGACGACGAGAAAAAAAATCTGCCGCGTGATTTACATCTTGAGTGTGAATCTGTTCTAACAGATTGTTTGTTTGCAATGGATTTGATGCAAATGAATCTTGTTAAAAATTCGATTGGTAGAATTTTAGATCTAATTTTTGTTAGTACTTGCTTGAATGCTTCTGTAATTAAAGTAGATAAACCAATTTTGCCCAATTCAATCCATCACAGTGCTCTTCTTCTTGAGTTTGTTTTTTATGATTACATTGAAGAAGAGCCCGAAGTTATTCCTACTAGAAATTTTCAAAAAGCCCAATTTGAAAAACTAAATTCAACATTTTTTAATATGGATTGGGCTCCAGTTATATCGAATAGTAATCTTATTGAAAGTTATACAATTTTTAATTCAATTTTAAATAAATCTATTCGCAAGTACGTTCCTTTAAAAAAGAACAAAATAAAAGCAAAAAATCCTTGGGCTACCAAAGAATTGTTCAAACTTAAGAGAGCAAAAAATAAGGCCCATAAATTATACAAGAAGTCATCCTCTCTTGCCAATAAAGAAAATTTCTTTAGATTGAGAAGAGAGTATGAATCAATGAATAAAAATCTTTACAAACAGTATATTGCGAGAGCTGAAAATAATATAAAGAATGACAGTAAGACATTTTGGAATTTTATAAACAGCAAGCGTAAGAATACGGGAATCCCAAAAAATTTAGAATTCAATGGCAATTTTTACAAAGATGTTCAATCGGTTTGTGACGGATTTGCTAGATTTTTCAGTTCAGTTTACAAAGTGCCAGACTCCGTTTCATCAGAAATGAATGCTAACATCAATGGAAGTCAGAGTGCATTGGTCCCTCGGATAGCTGAGGAGGACCTTACGAGTGCTCTTGAGATTTCTGAGGATGACCTATTGAATGCTATGCGTGATCTTGATGTTAGTATTCAGGCCGGACCTGATGGCATTCCTAATATATTTTTGAAGAATTGCATGCAATCGTTATGTCGTCCTTTAGCCTTTATTTTTAATTTGTCCTTGACTTCAGGTGTTTTTCTTGATGAATGGAAAGTTTCATACATAACGCCTGTTCACAAAAAGGGTCCGAAGCATCTTATTGATAACTATAGACCCATAGCTAAAATATCTGCAATAGCGAAGTTGTTTGAAATGCTTATTAAAAATAAAATAGATGTTTTAATTAGCCGTTTGATATCGCCATGTCAACATGGATTCCTGAAAGGAAAATCAACTTCAACAAATTTAGTATCATTTACTAAATTTGTTGCTGATGGTATTGAGCAGGGAATGCAGGTTGATGTGGTATATACCGATTTTTCGAAGGCTTTTGATAGAGTAGATCATAATATTTTACTTAAAAAACTAGAACATTTAGGAATACAGTCAATTTTTCTAAGCTGGGTGAGATCCTATTTAACGGATAGGACTCAGTTGGTGAAGTTAAATGGCTGTACATCTCGCTCTGTTATAAAGTGTTCATCAGGGGTTCCGCAAGGAAGCCATTTAGGACCACTTTTCTTTTTAGTTTTCATAAACGATATCATCCAAAATTTTAAATTCGTGCGTGTATGGCAGTATGCCGATGATATGAAAATCGCTATGAAAATACGCAACATTCATGATTGCCTTAAGTTGCAATCCGATTTAGAAAAGCTGCAATTTTGGTGCCGCGATAATAATTTAAATTTAAATGTTAGTAAATGTAAAGTGCTTAGCATATATAAATTGAAAACTCCGGTCTTCTTTGAGTACTCCTTAACAGGTAGTGTTCTTGAAAGGGTTGCCGAAATATCAGATCTTGGTGTAATTTTCGACCATGAGCTTTCATTTCGACAACACATTGATTACATTATTTCAAAAGCGAATAGTATGTTAGGATTTGTTAAACGTAATGCGCGCGAATTTAATGATGCTTTTACTTTAAAAATATTGTATGCAGCTTTCGTTCGTTCGCACCTGGAGTATTGTTCTATTGTGTGGAATCCGTTCTATAAGGTGCATATCGAGCGTATAGAAAGAATTCAACACAATTTTACACGGTTTGCCATTTATCAAATTGGCTGGCGTTTCAAGCCAGATTATAAAACTCGCTGTTCCTTATTGGGTTTACAAGCCTTAGATTATAGAAGAACATTTTTAAACGCTATGTTTATAAGAGACCTGTTTTGCTCTCATATTGTTTGTGAAGATATATTAAATAACTTTCAAGTCAGAAATATTCCTCACAATTTGCGGCGGAACAACCTTCTTGTTCAGCCTTATCATAGAGTAAACTATGGGCTTAATGAACCAATTACAAGGTCAATTATTCTTTATAATAGTTTGAAGGACTTAGTTAATTTTAATTGTACTAATAAACTAATGTTTAAAAGAAGTTATTTTGATAAATTTCCTTATTAATATATTTTGTTTTCAGTTTTTTTTACGATCTGCTAGAGTTTACACTCGATTGATTGATTAGTCACTTACGTACGGATAGTAAGTAAAGTGATGCCGAGAAGCCTAGTCCCGGGACAAAAGTTTCTGTGAGGCAAAAAAAAAAAAAAAAAAAAAAAAAAAAAAAAAAAAAAAATACGCCAAATCCATCTTTTTCATGTGGTAACAAAAAACGCCAACTCCTGTACAGTATGGTAGTTGAAAATTCTTCACTATCAAAAACGTACATATCCATAAATAAAATTTTCGATTAAACTTCTGATGAATTCGATTATAATTAAAGTATTGGTACAATTAAAGACCAATATTTTTGTGAATTGAAATATAGAAATACGTGATTAACATAATAGCCAAGTCACATTGTCCCCGGGATTCCGGATAAAAATTAAGAAATCCATTTTAAAGTTTCAGTTCCCATAATTTTATAAGCAAATTACTCCAATCACCTACGACATTTTTGGGTTGTAACGAGTAAACTAGTTCAATGTAATTGAAACCTAGGATTAATTAGCTTGCAATTTGTTGGCTCCAGAACAGAACTGGATAGGCTTAACGTTTCATGAACCTTTTCTATCTGTAATAATTTTACCCGTCAAATTTATGTATCGAAGTTAACATTTCTGTTCAGAAACTAAAAAAGTGTAAATTTTGAATTTATTGGCATACGATTCAATATTTGATGTGTTTCAACATGATTTATTTATATTAATTTTAACAGTGAATTCGCTGTAAGGCTCGCAATCAATTCCCAATCATTTTAGAATGTTTTACTACTAGGAAGAGAAAAAAGAAATCTGTGCATACGAAGTAGAAGTACTTATGTGGTTGGTTATATAAAAGGCCCTAAAATAATAGCCTCTGGGGGGGGGGGGGGAGGCAGAGCTGCTTTGTTTGCGCCTAGTTAATGTTAGCAGCTATAGCAAGGACGAGGCATCAAATAATACAATAGAAAGGTATTTAAAAAATCGGAAAATTATGGCGTCCTAAAATTGTATGATAAATATTAAGGCCAAAATGCCAAATCCATACACCCGAAGATGTCCAGATCAAATGTGAATAAACGGGTTCCAATGATAGTTTTAATAGCAGAAACCTTTTCTGAATTTTATTAAAAATTGGGTGATATACTGAAAAATAAATTAAAATATTTTCATTTTAAACCTTTTTACAAAGCTTCAAAACTCTTAAAAAATCGCAAGTTCAGCCATGTAATTTTGTGTGAGTATTCGCATTAAGTTCATGATGATTTTTGCATAAAGTTTAGTTGCTCCGATCAAAGACCCCCACTATCCCCCCTTTGAATTTGGCGAAACGGCATGTCCACCATCATCATCAATGTGGCACGATAGCCCGACGTCGGGCTTTGGCTGCCTGAATCGGTGACCTCCAATTGTCGCGGCTACGCGACCTTGTCCTCCAGTTTCGGAAGCCCAGTAGCTGGTGGGCGTCTTCACCTACGGAGTTCTCCCAGCGAGCTCTCGGTCGTCCACGCAACCTCCCTCCGTCAATTCGTTGTGCGTTCATTACGTTCTTTGGCATGCGATTATCGTCCATCCGCTGTACATGCCCCGCCCATGGCAAACGTTGAAGCTTCACGATTTTCGCTATCCATCGGCAGGGCCGGATTTAGACTCTATGGCGCCCCTGGGCAGTATCCAAATAGCCGCCCTCCGCCACTGGTTAAATTTGAAACTAGTACACACACTAGTAGTCTACACATGTAGTATATGAGAAGAAAATTTCATATTTTTACGCGATTGACCAATGTAATTTTGTTTGCTTGAGAATATGGTGCTTCCGAGAAATGGGGCCAGGGGTTCCATGGGGTTCGATCCTCTTCCAAAGATTATTAAAAAAAGCATTGAAATTCCAATGACGACAATATTAAAACTGGGATGATGCACATCCATTACATCGACTGTACATTTCCTTCAGAATATTTTCTAAATACCTGTTCATTTTCGGAGGTTTTTTTCTTTTTTTATCGTTTTAGAAGTCGTGGACGATTAAAGTAACCTGACAACTGACGATTTTTTAGGAGTTCAGGTTTTGTTTTTTTCTGAAGGAGAATTATATTTTGAAAAGTTTAACGAATAAATTGTAAAAAAAAACGTTAGCGCCTATTTACACCACAGAAACATGTAACTGCAAATTTTATAGCTTATTCATCATTTCTAATATCCCGAGCTCGACACCTCCTGAAACCAAATTCTGGCTACACTCCAGTTGCTTCGCGGCTAATTTAAAGTAGGAAGAAAATAAAATAGTAATAGAAAACTCGGAAATGTGTGCTAGCTTTTACTAACAAGGGACAATAGGACCACCCGGACAGAATCCATGCATTCTCTATTTGTAGGCCTATGGTTGCCAATTCTTAGATCACTATCCCGGAGACAGTTGAAGTATTCCAAAAAATTAAACTTTTTATACGAGTATACCTTGGCAAGTGTCAAGACGATGACGGCAAATACTTCCATTTGACTAGTCGTGTAGTGGGGAAATCGTGTATTGATTACATGTCCAAGATTTAATGTAGGTTCAGGAATTGCTTGGTGATTACAGGGACCCGTAGCGAAAAGTGTTGAAGCGAATCAAACTCTCGGAGCGAAAGAGCGGAGCGAGGAGCGGTTTTTTGCACGATGAAGCGGTTAAAACCGGTCCTCTCCGAGATTTTTCAAATTAAAAGTATTGAATTGACATTCATATTTTGGCCGGATTTATTCTACTTTTAATTATATGCAAGATTTGTACAATTCAAAGGTTTGTGCTAAATTTCGAACCGTTAGCCTTAAAATTTATTCATATTTTACAAAAGGATAAGAGAGACAAGTTGCAAATTTTTAATTCATTGGAGACGTAGCGGACCGATTAAATTGGGCCGCTCCGGATCCCTGATTATTGCACCTAAAAGCTCCACAAGGCTTCCTACAATGGATACTAAAGTATATGCTTGATCCCCTCCCTTGTTTAAGTTGCAGCCAATGTCTTACGCAAATACTTCCTAATTCTAGACTCACTGAACTACCCGTCACCAGTATGCTACTCGGAATGAATGCTAAAAGAAGTTTGCGTGAAGGATAAGTCCCAACTTTTGAAGTTGTAGATTGACATTTAAATTTCAGTTGAGTGTGCGATTGGGCACCCTGGAATATACCTAACTTACCTAAAGATGAAACTGATCTTCGTGTTTCCAAAATGCATCTTTCACAGAATTTAAAACAAAGGGATATTTTGAAAAATTGCCGCCCCTCAAAATCTGCCGCCCCCGGCAGTTGCCCAGGTGGCCCATATGGAAAATCCGGCCCTGTCAATCGGATAAAAACTAAGGGTTCCTCCCATACAAAGTGACCACCAGCAGTTTGTTCTCGCACTACTCATTTTATAAACTGTAGAACAAAGTTGTCTTGTCATTTTTCATACTTCTTCATAGAAATCACTTATATTCACGAGTCAATGCATCCTTGATTTAAGGAGAAACTCAAGGAGACCTTAAAATTTTCTATAGTCAACCCAACAATATAATATTTCACGCCTATTGAAAACTTAAGGTCTCCTTGAGTTTCGCCTTAAATCAAAGATGCATTGACTCCTGAATATAAATGATTTCTATGAAAAAGTATGGGAAATGACATTTAATTTATTGCATTTCGGCATCCTTGACTCAAGGTCTTCTTGAGTTAAGGAATGTTCATAAATACGGGCCTCAGTTTTTATCCGATTCAGCTGATTTTTGGTGGGTGGTATATTGGTGCCTCCCCCCCCCCCCCCCCATTGACAATAAACCAAAATTTAGCTTTCTGTTTCAATTTTGGGGGGAGTTATGGACATGCCTTTTTGCCAAATTCAAATGAAGGGGTAATGGGGATCCTTGATTAGAGCGACTCAGTGATTTTGCTGAAAATGATCTTGAACTTATTGTGGATACTTATAGTTATGAATTGTCAATGCATCGAGTTCTTCTGGCTTAAATTAAGCAAAACACTTTTTCCATGGTATCGTAGAATACGCCGAAAAAGAAATATTTCAATTTATATTTGACGTTTTTAGCATTTTTATGGCTTGCTAAAACTCGTGCTTTTTTTGGGGATATATGTATTAAATTATATTTCCTGTATCCCGTAACTCACTTTCGAGTCATTGCAAAACGATTCAGTCATGTATTTACTATTTCGAGTTTTACTTTAGGGAGCTTAATTTTCCTAGAACCATCACATGAAAAGGTCTCTTGCTTTCTAGTAATGGTGGAGTAAGGCTGAACCGTAGGGACCACCGGGGCTAACATAATTTAATTCAATTGCCTTCAAATCATAGAAATATCAACTTCCGCCCCAATGAATTTCGTTGTCTTTTCAAAAACCATAAACTTTACTGCTAACGTTTATTAAAAAATCTCGTTGAATATCATTTTTTTTTACCGTTTTTTGAAACTTTCATTGACTATTTATTACGAAAAATATAAGGGAGAGATAATTTAATCGTTTCTGTTTCTTTTCTTATTGGGAAAACCGACAGATCTTAACTTTTATCACGCTGAAAATTTAGATTTTTCACTTTCAAAATCCGCCATATTCAGAATGCTCACTTTCAAAATCCGCCATTATTACACTTCAATTTCAAAAACCGCCAACTCCAATTTTTAAATTAAAATAACTCCCTTATTTAACGCGGGAGATTTTTGAAACTCAGTGAATTTAACAAACGGGCAATAATACAAATGTAGGGTTAAACATTTGAATTGTACATTAGGTAGTATAGCCGTAAACCGTTTTTCTTGATTTACTCAAATTGCTTTGTCGTGGAGATGGCGGCTTTTGAAAATATGCCCCTCATATATTAATAATTGCATTTTTTAAATGTAGGCGATTTTGTTTGCTTCTTCTTCTTCCTATACCGCTCCATGGCTTCGCGTTGCTCGACCCGCGGTGTAGGCACATACCCCGTTTTGGCGATAATATCCCAGCATATTTCTACAGGCAGCTCTATCTTGGATCGTGTCATCGCCGAGACCAATGCGTTGTTGTTGCTTTTTCATTTGACACATCCAGGTGTTCTTCGGTCTGCCTCTGGCCTTGGGTCCATCAAGTGGATCTTCCAATGATATCGCTTTCTTTGTGGGGTTCTTTGCACTTTTATGGGGCTGCATCACCAGCTCGATGACTTGCTTAGCAACCTGCAGCCACCTCGAGACCAACGCCTTGATGGGTAGGGACCTCGGTCCCCTGGGAACGCCCATCCCCGAGGTACACTATTCACTAAAGACTTCTCTATAGCAGGTGTGATCCTCTTTCGGCCCCCTATTGGTTAAGCCTAACGTTAAATTCAGATGTGACTACTTAAAGCAGACTCGTAGCGCTGCTTTTCACATACAGGCGGCCCCTTCAGTTTACTAGTCAGCAATGCGATTCGGGCCGTGTGGTCATCAATACACAAACTAGTTAGATATAGGCGCTTAGGCATCTTCCACCAAAGCCGTTTTCCCTAACTAGCCCCTTCGAGGCTTGGGTTATGCGAAGCCGCCAGCTCCAAGGCTCACACGATTAACCGTAATGGTGAACCCCCCCCCCCCCACCTGGGAACACCGTTTACGTGCCGGCCTTTAGTGAGGTCGCTCCCGTAAATTGTGGGAGGAGGTAGGTCACGCCAAAAGCCACCCGTACACGACTAGGGAGCTCGGGAACGTCATCGCCCGAGTCAACTATACCAGGGGCCTCCCTGCGCTGCTAGGTACGTGGTGTCGCAGCTCGCCCCCCTGCGAGCCTCACTTATGTACAAGCTAACCATCTACAGGTATACCGTCAGGGGAGCACCTAGCCTTTCGGCCTTTATCTCCCGGTCCCGCTAAAATGTTTGGACCTTCGGCTTTTTACTGACAAGGTGTTGTTGTCAGACGGAGATTTCTCCATCAGGCGCATGCATACACCATCCGGAATCCAACCCCGGGATTGCATCACTAGCTGGATGACTTGGGTAACAACCTCCAGCCACTACGAGTCCAACACCTTGATGGGCAAGGACCATGGTCCCCTGGGCACACCCATCCCCGTAGTACACTATTCGCTATGGACTTCTCCATAGCAGGTGTGATCCTCCTTCGGCCCCCTATTGGTTAAGCCTTACGTCGAATTCGGGCATGCACACCCCAGGCTCGTTGGACCTGTGACTACGCGTCTGTGCAGACAACGTAGCGCTGCTTTTCACATCCAGGCGGCCCCTTCAGTTTACTAGTCAGCAATGCGACTCAGGCAGTGTGGTCATCAATCCACAAACTAGCTAGATATAGGCGCGTAGGCATTTTCCACCAAGGCCGTTCTCCCTAGCTAGCCCCTTCAGGACTCGGGTAATGCGGAGCCGTCACCTCCGAAGCTCACACGACTTCCGTATGATGCACCCCCCCACCAGAGGACATCAAAATCGTGCTAGGCCTTTAGTGCTTCCCTCCCGCAATCTATGGGGGGAGGTAGGCACGCCAAGAGCCACCCGTGCATAACTCAGGAGCACGGGACCGTTAGCGCCCGAATGGTCTTTGTACAGATCCTCGCCATGGCGTATCAACTGTACCAGGGGCCCCCTTGCGCTGTTAGGTCCGTGGTGTCACAACTCACCAAAGATCTTTGTCCCACTACACAGCCTTTTTGACTGATGTCACAGAGACCCAGACCCCCCTGCGGGACCCCTACTTATGTACATAAAGCCGCAAGAAATATTAGGAACGTCATTGCCAAAACTGCGGCACGTATCCCGAAAATTCAGCCTAACTTCCCCACTAGTGCCGCCAGATTAGCCGATGAACGTGATCAGATCAGAAGCGCTCACCCTGATGATCCCAGAATTCAGGAGCTTAACTCCGAAATTGACCGACAAGTTAAAGACTATAGGAGGGCGAAATGGAATCAGCACCTCGATAAATGTAACCTCAATGAAGGTGTCAGCAAAATATGGTCTACCGTCCGCGCCCTTCCAATCCTCGGAATGAAAAGGGCAACAACGCCATTGAATTTGGCAACACAAAAACCTGCGATCCTCTTCAGTGTGCGAGCCTGTTCAATAAACAATTTATTGAACATCCCAAGTCTGACGGCCTCAAGCGCAAAATTAGAAGACGGATTCGCAGCCGGAATGTTGACACCATACTATTTTTTACCGCGGACCAGGTTAAAAAAGTCATCGAGAATGCTAAAAACTCCAAGGCCCTCGGACCAGATGGCATTTCGATGACCATGTTGAAACATCTCGACCTTCCAGCCATTCAGTATCTCACGGCCGCCTTTAACTTGTCGATGTCCACGCTTGCCATCCCTGAAATCTGGAAAACAGGTCGAATTGTTCCCTGTCTCAAGCCAGGGAAGAGCGCAAATCTCGGGGAATCCTACCGCCCCATTACGATACTTTCTCCTGTCGCAAAGACGCTGGAGGCCCTTATTCACCCCACTCTTGTTGCACATGCGAAGCTAGAACCTCACCAGCATGGTTTCAGGAAGATGCATAGTACCACCACTGCCCTCGATGCGATCACTACACGCATTCGTGATGGGCTAAATCAACGCAGTCGTTGTCACAGAACCATTCTGGTGGCAATAGACCTATCAAATGCATTCGATAAGGTCAATCATTCAATGCTCTTAGCAAACTTGTTGAATATGCATCTTCCTGCACAAGACATTCGTTGGATTGCCAATTATCTAGCTGGTCGGCACTCCTTCACCGAGTTTCGAGGCAAACGTTCCAAGCTTAGGAAAATCAAATTAGGTGTTCCACAGGGAGGGGTACTCTCCCCCACTCTGTTTAACATCTACATGTCCGGCCGTCCCACACCACCTGAAGGAATCGAGGTGATTTCCTATGCTGACGATTGCACCGTACTCGCCACAGGGAACGATAAGGATGAAATGCGCCTCCGAATTAATCGCTATCTAGGACGATTACAGGCATTTTTCCAAAGCCGAAACCTCACCATCTCTGCGTCCAAATCCTCTGCGACTTTTCTAACCACTTGGTGGGAGGACATCAGATGGGAGATGGATATACGTATTGGCAACAATTCTGTTCCTACTGTTAAAACCCCCAAAATTCTCGGGCTTCACCTAGAGAACATGATGACGTCTGCGAATCATGCAGCTTCAGTCTGTGAAAAAATGCGCAATAGGAACAACATCCTAAAAGCTCTAGCTGGTAGCACCTGGGGCAAAGATAAAGAAACCATGCTAGCTACTTATAAAGCGGTGGGTCGAGCGGCCGCTGATTATGCAGCCCCAGTTTGGACACATAGTCTATGTGACACAAACTGGTCCAAAGTTCAGGTCTGCCAAAATGCCGCTCTACGCATCGCGACAGGTTGCCTTCTGATGTCTGCCCAGGATCATTTACATCAGGAGACAAAATTGATGCCAATACGTGATCACAATCTCCTACTCTCTAAACAGTATCTTGTTGGTTGCTACCGTGAGGATCATCCCAATAATCATCTCATGGACCGAATTCCTCCACCACGACATGTCAGGCGTGGTTTACGAGACCTTGAGAGAGAGGTTCAGGGATACAAACGGGACCCTTACGATGAAGTTACATACCGAGCCGCCATTGCAGCGATCCACACTGAAGAAGTGAATCGGTCTATCGCCAGTTTAGGTGCGAATAGAGTCCTCTCAGAGCGCCCACCACCAATTTCGCCTGAGGAGATTAGGCTCCCGAGAGCCACTAGAGTAACACTAGCTCAACTTCGGTCGGGCTTTTGTTTACGCCTTAATTCGTACCTTTCTCGCATAAACCCGGACATCCAAAACATCTGTCCAAACTGCAATGGTACTCCTCATGATGTGGGTCACTTGTTTCAATGCCCCGCTGCGCCCACTGATCTTACCCCTATATCGCTGTGGGAAAACCCTATCGCAGCAGCTATGTTTTTGTCCTTAGACCTCACGGACACAAACATTGACGAACCATAAATCGTGCCCACATAGATGCACAGAGGTTTCACAACTTTCTGCGCCGCTACAAAAAGAAGAAGATCACCATGACAGCGGCACCCGAGGTGATAAAAGGGGGAAGTCGAAGTGGAAAAGCTCTCTTTTCGCCTTTGTACGTACGTCCTGCGAAGCAGACCCTGTTGTGGGGAAATTGAGTCCGTGTGGGATACGCTGTCGCTTTACAAATCGACCAGAAAAGTGAGACCAGCAACCCAGACGAGGGCTGCGACCTACCGATGTCCGAAGGAGGCGATTAAACTTGCCGAAGTCGCAGCGATTACCGTGTCGCCTACAAGTGCCGACAACATTGCCGTGGTGTCAAAAGCCGATCCGATTGAGCGTAGACGGATGCTTGCCCAAAAGCCGATTAGCGTAGACGGATGATTGCCGGTATTTTCAAGGAGGAGGAGATTGCGAGGCGGCGCGGCGCCGATTAAACTTTGCCGGTTGGACGACGTCAATTATTTGGTGAGAAACACACAAATTGTAAGTTTTATAACGTGAAAAAAAAGATGAATATATGAAATGCAAATCCAGTAGTTCGTTAGTTATTTTTGCGACGCACAGTGGGATTTATGATTGTTCTAGATGCAGTGACCGGCGATTCGGTGCTGGTGGAATTGGATTAGTGTTGGTGGGTGTTTCGGATTGGGGCGGCTAAATTTACAAACCGCCGATTTCTTCGCGTTTCGAATCGATGGTGACCGGGACTCCTTATTGAAACGCGTGGCGCCCACGCCCGTCTCCGCGAGTTAGGCCAGAAGCGGAGTTCCGCGTAGATACGCGTTATTAGCGATAATCTTATTCCTTATGTAACGTCGCTCATAATTTAGTCACCTAACATTCGTTTTATTATTTTTACTTTAGCATAGTAATTAAAAAGAACAGTGTTTTTTTTATCAATACATTTTTATTAAGTCACATGAATTTTGTGATATAAAAAATATATTAAAACAAAATTGTTTAGTGGTTACAAATTTGTTAACAATTTTCAATCGATCGGAAAGCTACATCTTTTTTGTTGGTATTCATAGTAGGATTTTTTCAACGGTAGTTGACATTTTATGTAAACTTAGATTTGATTTATTTATCTACAAATTTGGAAAAAAAATATTTCGACTATTTTTTTAACTTTAATATTTAGATGTCCTTAGCGGAAGCTGTTTTTGTAACTCAGCTCTCCGATTCGATAACATAAAGCTACATCATTAACATCCGTAATTTTTTTATTCTGTTCTGATGAGATAAGAGGCAAACAATTGAAATCATTAAGACATCAATCTTATTACACGCACTTTACCTAACGGTAAACATTATTACGCCAACGAAAATTGAGGAAAAAACTGGACAAAGTAAAGAAAAAAAAATGTAAACACACTAAAAGCCATAACAAATACATAATACAATACATAAATGTAATTGATATTGTTGGATTTAAAAACTTATTATTCTATTTGGTAATAAGGAAAAATAAATACTGTTACTAATCTAAAGGAATTGAAATTGGTGTCGAATTGCTTTTAAAAACATGAAAACTGTTCTTATTTGTAATCGTCATGTTGGTATTTTTTATTGATTTTCAATCAATCTGAAGCTGTGTTTATTCAGATTGCAACACAACACATTTAGGGCGGAGTTCATAGTACCCACTAATGGAATAAGGATTAAGGAGTAAGTATAAGGGAATGATTATTGGCGTAAAACGACACTTATAAAGGCATTACCTCATTTAATAAAATATTTTTGATTTATGTATGACATTTTGCGCAAACGTGCATTCCCTTATACTTATTCCTTGTTCCTTAAGCGATGACTATGAAGTCCGCCCTTATATTTTCAAACGCGATTCGAATCGCATATATACATAGAAAGGATACTTCTTTATCCTTTTTGTATTTACTATAAACATAATCACATTTTTAGAAACCAAACAATTGACTAATTGATTTTCATAATACATAATATTTGAAGTAATCCCATAAAATATTGGCAGATAAGCTAGAAAATACAAATAATAAAAAAATGTGTGTATGATATATTTTGACCAAATATATCATAAGAACCATATATTAAAAAAATGTTGTTAGAATTCGGTGAAAGTGAAAGGTAAGAGCCAATTATTGAATTTAAGAAAAGGAGACGTGTAAGTAATTTTCAAGCAAAAGAGCTAGTTGCCTCAAATTAGACTCTCAACCTGGATATTCTCTTTTAGTGACTCTGCAACATTAGAGTCCCTTCATACTTTGCAGCCATCAGTCATCCATCTTTACTTTGATATTTTGTGAGGCTTTACTATTCAGGACTTTCGGCCAAAACGACGTGAGACACCTTTTTCGATAGCACAAAATCGCCACTATCAACTTAAAGCAAGAGAAATTTAGGCTGATTCCAATCAGTGTGTGTGTCCATTTGGTGAATATTTTTCTACACTCATGTAAAGATTAAAAACCAATGAAAATCCACACACACACGCAAATAACTTTTAAAGTGTGCTCGCAATGTTTTCTACGAATATTATAAAAATTGGCATTTCATCTCCTTTTGGTAAAAAAGCTAAATGCGAAAAACTCTTTCTCCCACTCGCTTGCTATAACGGTTTTAACGATTTCAAATTAATTTATTCAAACCATATCTGCGCATATAAAAATTTCAGTCAACTGTTTTGATTCATATAATTTTCTTTGCAATTTTTTCGTGTAAAAATACCTAGCAAAACGTAATAAAATTTTCAATTATTTTATATATATGTATATATACGTTTATATATGTATATATTATCAACACAGCATATTTAAAATATATTAATGCGTAATTAATTCTTACTCTAAACATTTTAAATTATTTTTTTACCAAATATTAGCCTTCTCTTATACCTAAAAAAGATCCCAACCATCAAGCCGGTGCTTGAATTGTGAGATTAACCCTGCATTAAAAAAAATTATCTTTGTCTGTAGCAAATTGACATTTTATGCAACAGAATAAATTATCACAAAAGAGATATTTGATTAGCATTAGAATAATAGCATTCTTGCGGAGCGTACAGGTTGCAGTGATTATCTTAAAAATAATCATATAAACAGCAACAAATATAGAAACTATATTTTTGAGATGAATGCGCCAATGAAAGTGAATTTGAATCCTATAAACAATCGGTGAAATGGATTAATGTAAATCACAAAAATCAGCTTAGGCTAAAATGTTTTTTTTACTCTTTAACCAGTTACATATATCAGATTATTATAATTATGTTATTTTAGGTTTGTGCACTTTTCAATTTTTATTTGCGCCTCTTTTAATTTGTTTTCAGATTCAAATACAAAAGTAAAAATTATTATTTTTCAAATTTGTCATTTCAATTTATGCTTTTCTATATGTTGTGTGTGTGTTTATAAACATTTGTGGTATTCTTGTCATTTTTTACATTTTTTATTTGTTTGTTTTGTTGTACTACCTACAGACAAATTTTGCATTATATTTCTGGGCAAGAAGTCCAGCAATTGTCAACTATTTTAAAATTATTGTGTTGCTGTTTGAGCATATGAGCATCAAACACATTGTTGTGTACTACACTCATATACCGTTTATGTTAATATATTTTTTTGTCTTTTATTATAAGTTTTCGTTTTTTTAATAACATACTTTCTATAGATTTTTTCTTTGTATTCATGTCTGAAACTCTTGGGTTATGTGTATGAAAGCATGGTTGTTTGTCGTTTTCATCGACATGTTTTCTTCAATTCTACTGTTTTTGTTTGCTTATTATGTGTTTTTATATATGTATAAATACTATTTGATTTATTCAATTCAAATTTTTTTTTCTAGACAATTGCTGAATATTTATATTGAAAGGGATCCTTTCTTTTGTATGCCATCACTATGTGCGAGAACTAAGCCACCAATTAGGGCTACCAATGCACGATCTAACCATGTCACAGGATTTGGATAGATAAGTCCGCCTTCGTAGAATCCAAGATGTCCGCCATGTGCAAGTTCAATGTATACTGAATTGGGATTGGTTGCTGCAATGATAAGAGAATAATTCTTTTTAAATTTCATACTAAACATCAATTTCAAATTGGAATACGATTTATTATTATTAGTTCGTGTTCGTGGTCAGAAAGGTTACCCGATTTTGTTAGGGATATACTTGCCCAACCGGCGCGGTAGAAACAATAAAATAATTTTGCGTCGATGATTCCAAATTTGAGGTCAACATAATTTTTTTTTGGGGTTGCCCGCCTCAGTATAGTGCCCCTGTTTTCTTGGGCAAATACTCATCCAATCGGCGTGACAAAAAACACATAATTTTGGACCGAAGTTTCCAAATTTGAGGTTAAAAACAAACAAAAAATTGAGTTGCCCGCCCCACAATGGTATCCCTGTCATCTGGGGGAAATACTCTTCCAATCGGCGCGTGGCAAATCACATAATTTTGGATCGCGTTTTTGAGGTCAAAAACAAGAAAAAACTACGCCGATTGGACGAGTTCCCTGGGCACGTTTCAGAGTGAATGAAGTATTCAAGCACATGAAGATTCACGGCTTAAATGAAGAAAAAAAAAACCTGAAAAAAACTGTGCTAAAATGCGATACAAAAAAAAACTAGTATCAGTTCATTCGGTGTTGAACAAGTGCTAATAAAATCTGAAAAAATACCATACTGAATAGGTGCTAAAAACCTGAAAAAAAAATCTTGTTTGAAAAAATCGGGTCTTGGTTGAAAAAAACAGTACTGCAAAAATCGGGGTGTCGCAAGAAAAAACTTGCGGGTTTCGGTGCACCGAGTGTGGTACCTGGTGTTGAAGAAAACCGGTATCCGCGGTACTGAAATCTGAGTACCGAACAGGCCTAGCGCGATGACTGTATACCCCTATACCAGACGTGTCAAACTCGCGGCCCGCGGGCCACATGCCGCCCGCCTTGCAGTTCTGTGCGGCCCGCGGCCATGTCGAAGCAGCACAATGTGTATCAATACAAAAATGTTGAAATTGGTAAGGTGAACAAATTAAGCCGTTGAACTCAAGTCTACAAAAATTACTAAAACTCGTCAGTGGCTTAAGCAAGATTATTTTAGGATTTTTTCTCCAAATACTGCCAACAATTTGAGGTCGGTTATTTGATTTTATAAGACAGCTCATCTTTTTCGTACAGGACAATACTAAGTCTCTGCATGAAACTGTTCTGTCCCGAAATGCAGTTAATAAAAAATTGGTTGTCTTTACCGAACATGAATTGAGATTTATTGGGAAAAATGGCAAGCTCTAAAAACTACAAAAATCTTGGAATTGTTAACTAAATCACCTGGATGTGAAATTACAACATAATAATCACAGAACAAGTGCCTGATTTTTAGACCTATACTTGTCAAGCTGTATTGGTGCATGAGTTTGTACCATATCACAAACAATTGTCTCTTTTAGCCACCATTCTGCTTAAATTAATTTAATCTGACTATTTTGTTATTTTGGGTGACCTGGATGACTTGAATTTTTTATCATCTGTCCCAAATTTGACGCAAATTTTCACGTTTTCGCTTTCTTGTCTTAATTGTTTAATGTTCTTAAAGTACATTTTCCAAAGTAGGAAGTTCTCACGGATAATCCCGAAGCCGCTAACAGTGATTCCCAAACGGGGGCGCGCCCCCTAGGGAGGCGTGGCGGCTAGGGAAGGGCGGCGCGGGCACAACTCTAATATTGATACCATTAATAAATTAGGGCTTGCTTGCCATAATTAATTATGGTTTTCTTCCGAACTTCTTTCGAAATATGTACACCAGGAAGTAATCGGTTGTTACAAAGCTTTGCAAAATGGCAAAAATTGTATTTTCGTCGATTAATTCGCTGAAAATTCATTTGATGAACACCGCTGAGAATATTTTAGGTCGAGAAAAAAATAAAAAATCTCTGAATTTCGTCATGAGCAAAATTGATATTGATATTACTGGAGCGACCAAAATTCGTAAATTTTATTTAACGGATTTTGGTCGCTCCAGTAATATCAATATCAATTTTGCTCATGACGAGATTCAGGATGCGCAAATCATGAAATTTATATAAGACTTCCTAAAATTCAGTATGTAGTTCCAAAATATGGGCTGCACTAACAAACAAATGTTCAAACAATTTAAATTGCGGCAATGGATTCCTGGATGAAACTTATGTCCAAAATTAAAGCATTCCTTGGCCATGGCATGGGAGGGAGGAGCAGGATCAGCAGATCTCGCAACTGGATCACCACTGCGCTACAGTGATCCAGACTTTCTGTCATCTTTTAAAAGTAATATTCTGTAATCAACTTTCGTAATACGATTATATAAAAGTTTTTGAAATTTTCCTCCTGCGGCCCACCTAAACCTGAGGAGAGTCTTATTTGGCCCGGGCCAGGTTTTGAGTTTGACACCCCTGCCCTATACCCATGTACAAACCTAGAATATTAATTTTAAGTTTTTTTTTTGTAGGGGAGGATTTGTTTCCCTCAAACTTATCCAAGTTGGAAGACTGTTTACACGTACGATATTCTCTCAAACAAATCCTATCAAACTTGTTGACCGTGTAAACAGTAGTTGAAAGTTGGAGCGGTCGTAACACCTTAACAGTGTTTGCAATACGTTTAGCACAGGAAAAATATATTTGCTTTTTCTTTTATTTTTTCGTGAATATTTTAAACATTGAAGAAAACATGTCCGAATGGCTATGTCCACACATGTGCGCTTTCGTCTTCCCTATCGTCTTTAAGCTCCGTATCCACTTTCAACATTGAACATGTCATTGATTGCGTCAAGTGAACAGAAGAGATCAATGTCTCATTCTATCCAGATCTTTTCATTATTTATCGTTAAATATGTGTCACGGCTTTGGTCAGGACGGGTAAATAATAAATTCTTTCATGAATTGTATGAATAGATGATGTGTTGTTAATATTTAACATTGGTAATTGCGTTCAAGAATGAATGCGTTTCTTCAATAGCGCATACATCTCAAGTTTCAATTGTCAAAATGATGAAGACGAACGAAAATTGAAACTATCTAGACAGGCACAATGAGTATACAGCGTGCCCCAAAAGTCAACGGAAAGCCGGAATTGGATGATAGCGCACAGATATTGGTAATCAGAAGCTAGCTGAAAGGTATTTGAACATTGATGAATCAAATAGTTCGATCTGTCGATTCCAAAAATGACAATTTTTTTTTCAAAACCGAAACAATTAATTTTCGGGCTGGGCTGCAATTGATAAAGTGTTTTGAGTTTTGGGTGCGTTACAACGCTTTGTATACACTCATCGTGTTATTCACACGAGCGGTGTGAATATGATAGTACGCACGTCGCGTCGTACAAGATAAAACAGTTTTTTTTCGTTGGAGATTTTATTTGTCTTGGCGCATGTTAGTTCAAAAATGATTATGATTTTCATTTTGTAGTACAAATAATTGGTGGAACTATGTTCGAGCATAAGAATTGCCATAAGATGACCTGGACGTCTGTTGATCGATACCGAATAGAGAATCAAATCGACCATTTTGCCATTTCTAGCAGATTTAGAAGTTGCCTTCTGAATGTCCGTAATAAGAGAGGTGCTGACGCAGGTATGGGAAGAGACCACCATCTGATGGTTGCAAATGTTCGTTTGCGGATTGCTTCCGTGCAATCTCGGCGAGATTCTTCGTCGCGGCACCGTAAGTTCGACACCGCCAAATTAAAACATCCAGCTGTAGCTCAACAGTTTAACGATCACCTTGCGCAGAAACCATCTGTGATTATTAGTCACCCAGTTGATGACTTAAATGCTGACTGGGATGTAATAAAAAATGCGTACCTGGAGAGCGCTGAGACCGTTCTTGGGCCAAATGCGGCCTCCCGGCCAAAGCCTTGGATGTCTGACGCAACATGGCAGCGGATTGTCGAACGGAAAGAGCTTAGGGTCAATCTAGCGTCGGTAACAGACGAGAATCGTAACAACATTGAGCTCCTGCACCGTTCGAAAGCTCGGGAAGTCCGACGTAGTGTACGCCGTGACAAAAGAGTCTATACCAACTCTCTTCTTGCTACGGCAGAGGAAGCTGCACGGAATAATGATCTAAATACCGTTTACAATGTCATCAAGGAGTGTAAAGGTGGCCGTAGCTCCTATCAACACCCGGTGAAAGATAGTGATGGAAGGCTACTTATCCATACCGGCGATCAGTTGAGGCGATGGAAAGAGCACTTCGCTGCAGTTTTAAATCGAGTGACTGATGGCGAAGTCCCCCCTCATATTACGAATCAAGAAATTGTGGACGCAATTATTGCACTAAAACGTGGCAAGGCTGCTGGGCTTGACGGAATTCCAGCCGAACTTTACCAAGCAACACCGGGCTTAACATCGGAGTTGTTGCACCGTCTTATTGGTAGAGCGTGGGATATAGAATCTTTTCCCACTGAATGGAAGGATTTGATTGTCAAACTTCCAAAAAAAGAGCAGTCTTACAGAATGCAATAATTGGAGGGGTATTTGTGTGCTTCCTGCTGTTGCCAAAATAATAGCTAGGAAAATTTTGGAGAGAATCAAGCTCCACTTAGAAAGCGAAATTGATAAAGAGCAGGCTGGGTTTCGATCTGGGTTTTCTTGCGTGGACCACATCAACACCTTGCGGATTGTAATTGAGCAATGCGTCGAATATAGATCTCCGTTGCACATGCTCTTTGTTGATTTTGAGAAGGCTTTCGACAGTGTGAACCGAGAATGTATCTGGGCGGCCTTGCGCAAGAGGGGTGTTCCAGAGAAAATAGTGGCTATAATTAGGGCAACATACGTCGATGCAAAATGTCGCGTACTCCATAAAGGTAAGGTGTCTGAGGGTTTCGAAGTTCATAGCGGTGTCAGGCAGGGTTGCATTCTATCACCCATCCTGTTTCTTTTGGTGATTGGTGATGTGCTCCATGTAGCTTTGCCAGAAGAGCGTAACCGTGGCATCCAGTGGACTCTGAAATCCCACTTACAACATTTGGACTATGCTGATGGATTTTGATGACACGGATGACATTTGTCTACTCTTGCATAAGATCATGGATCTGAGTGAAATGGCTCTGGATCTCGAGAGAAAGGCAAACGTTTTCGGGCTAAAGATTAATACCAGCAAGACCAAAATCCTTAGCCTGACTGAGAATCCCACTCTCCCCATAAGTATCAATGGACAACTTATTGAACAGGTAGACGAATTTGTCTATTTAGGTAGCACTGTTGCTATTGATGGTGGCACAGATCAAGATGTCGGTCGCCGCATTAACCGTGCCAAGTGTTCCTACGGCATGTTGTCCAAACTCTGGCAAAGCAGTTATCTCAGTGTTAAAATCAAACTGGGGATGTTTCGCTCCCTGATACTTTCAGTGCTCCTATACGGGAGCAGCATTTGGAAAGTTGCCGCTGCAGTTACCAAGAAGCTGCAAACTTTCGTTAACACTTGTCTTCGTCGAATCTTAAGAATTTTTTGGCCCGAAAGAATTTCGAATGAAGATCTTCTTCGGCGTACGGGTCAAATACATATCGACGAATTGATTCGCAGACGAAAGTGGCAGTGGATTGGTCATACGTTGCGGAAGGGTGATAACTGCATTGCTGGTCGCGCTATGCGATGGAACCCCTTATTACAACGTGGACGACAAAGGGGTCGCCCTAAAATCACCTGGCGCAGATCTGTGGATAAGGAATGTGCGTCTTTGAGAAAGAACTGGGGTCAAATACGGTACGCGATGGCGAGTAGGTGTAGTAGACGCGCTATGCCCCACAAGGGGTTAAGGCAACTTAGTTGTAGTACAAATAATCTTAGAAATTATGGTTCATATACATAATGTACATACGCATATGTACATACATCGGTTTTGTGTGAAAGCCATTGAAACTCGCATCAATCCATTAAGTATATTCTGTACGCATATTCATACATAAATACATTTCTCTCTAGTTCCTGTCAACCCCTTGTGGGGCATAGGGCATTAACCACGCCTACTCTCCACCTCGTTCTGTTTTGCGCCAACGGCGCTAGCTGCGACCATGTAAGATTTAGCGTTTTCGCTTCGCTAGTTACCGATCTTCTCCATGTGTTCCTTGGCCGCCCAACACGGCGTCTTGCTCCGGAGTCCTGTGGATTCCAGTTTAGAGCCTTTTTTGCGACGTTTTTGGGCCCTCTTCGGAAGGTGTGACCTATCCATTGCCACTTAAATCTTTTGATCGAAGTGCCTATCCTTTCCTGGCCAGTTATAGTAAGGAGATCCTCGTTCGAAATGATCTCCGGCCAACGAATATTTAGGATGCGCCGTAGACACTGATTAACAAAAGTTTGCAACTTATCAGTGATCTCTTTAGTCACCTTCCAGGTTGAACAGCCATATAGCAGAATGGATTTCACATTAGAATTAAAGACACGTATTTTGGTGCGTCTGGAAATATTGTTGTTTAGCCAGAAAGGAGTCAAATTGAAGAAAGCTGCCCTAGCCTTGTTTACCCGTGATTTTACATCAGCATCCGCTCCACCATCTGCTGTAACTACACTTCCGAGATAGCAAAATTCATCAACTTTTTCGACTGTCTGTCCTGAAATACGAATTTCGCTTTGCCCACCTGGATATGTGCTCAAGAACTTAGTCTTGGCAGCATTGATTTTCAGCCCCGCATTACGACTCGCGCAATTTAGAGCTTCTGTCATTTGAGCGACATCATCCGTGTTTGTTGATAGAAGGCAAATGTCGTCAGCATAGTCAAGATGTTGAAGGTGATCGAACAATTTCCATCTGATACCTTTGTTACGATGTAATTGGAGTACGGAGCCGAGTACATCACTAATGGCAACAAGGAAGAGAATAGGTGACAAAATGTAGCCTTGCCTCACTCCACTGTGCACCTCAAAAGGATCTGAAAGCTTGCCCTTATGCAGGAAGTGACATTGGGCTCCATTGTAGGATTCCTTGATGACGGAGGTTATCTTATCTGGGATATTTCGTCTCCGTAAGGCATTCCAGATGTAGAGACGATCAACGCTATCAAAGGCTTTCTCAAAATCGATGAACATGAGATGTAATGGGGATCTCCATTCCGCGGATTGCTCGATGATAATACGGAGGGTGTTAATGTGGTCGCTACAGGAAAACCCTTCGCGAAAGCCAGCTTGTTCATCATTCAATGTGTCATCGATTTTGTCCTTGATTCGTCCTAAAACAATCTTAGCCATCAGCTTGGAAACAGCAGGAAGTAGGCAGATCCCACGCCAATTATTGCAATTCTTCTTCTTGAAGATAAATACATTTACATATATGTATATTTTATATGGTCGGATGATTCCAGTTTGATTACCAGAACAATCTCTGTATCTCTTAAAATATACAAAAAAAAAGCGCTAGGCGCATTAATTCTTTATTATTAGAAAATATATTTATATTTCGATTGGACTATAATCAATGGATCTCAAACAAGTTGTCCAACTTCTGTTTACACGGTGGATTTGTTTGAATGCTCGTTCAACTTCAAACTTGTTGTCCAACTTCTGTTTACACGATGATTTTGTTGTCCAACTCGTTTGAATGCTCAAAAGTTGGACGACAAATCCATCGTGAAAACAGCGCTTAGGATCTCACGCACTTTTAATATTTTATAAGGACATGCAACAGCTGCCGTTTGATACAAATTCTATTAAAAGATATGAATAAATATAGCTTTGTAGGGGAGGGGTAAGCACTAATCAAAATTTGAGGTCGCTAGCGATATTTTTTCGAAAGTTATAGCCATTATACCATCTTATGGGTTACGTATAGGGTATAAAAAGAGACCGGAGTTTTAAAAATATATTTTGTAACGGACCACATAAGTGCTTACACCAGTTTACTGTTCGTGTCAAGTAACGGGATATGCTGTTTAATTTAGAATTAAATGGGGAACACAATGTAGCTAGGGGTCATGGTAAGATAAGATGTATTTCCACAATTTCTTATCATATCACCACAACACTTTTTTACGGCCCCTGTCATTCATCAACAACTCCTATTTTCAAATAAAAAAGTGAACCTCAATCAAAACTCATATCTTTTTGAGAAAAATTGACGTTTCAATTTGAAATTAATTTGAGATTTTAATTTTTATCACAAACTAACAATACAGTAGCTTAATCTATACATACTAGGAATACACATGTCTAGATTGCTTTAATTATTTTATCATATCCACAAATGCTGACATACATACATTTATGTTCATTTTACATGAGACCTATTTGATAAGAAAAAAAAGGAAAGCCCCAAAGTACGAGTATTTACAACGAAAATATAATATTTACATAAAACTTATAAAAGGTGTCAAATATATGTATTATATTAAAATGTATTCAAAACTATTTGTGATGTGTTTTTTGCTTAGTTTTTATCTTAGAACCTAATTTTTTAATTAATTTCACTTTGCTTAAAAAAAGCAAATTTATTTATTAGATAATAATTTTCTATTCGTGGAATTTAAGAATAATCTAATCTCTTAGTTAAAAAATAAATATTTTACGCATCTGAGTATGTATGCATAAAAAACTTTCCCAAATTTACTATGCTGTCTCTGGGTGGAGTGCTAAAGACAATAAATTCAAGCAATTCTTCAAAATTGTTTTTTTTTTATGTATTGCGTATATAAATTTATTCTTATCACATAAAATCATATCTGTCGATGCAACATAATACGAAAACAAAATGAAAAAATACTTTTTGAAATCGAATCATCTAATCTAATAATATCAATAATAATAAGACCTTGCCAAAATTGGAGCCTAAAACGTATACTTAGTCAAAGTCTTGCAAGGTCACAAGATCCTTCTTATAATATCGGAGCTCACCAGTTCACGTTCAAGGAGCAAATCCAATTTCAGGTGTTCCGTGAAGAAAAGTGACGATGCTAGTTATTTCGCAACCTAAAAACTAACCACTGCTCCAAATAAAGGTGTTCACACGAACGCCGTGGCGGCCATTAAAAAGAAACTTATCAGGACATATTTCGAAGATTCTTCCCTCAAACAATTCGGATTTCGTAGGTATGAAGAACATTTTTGGTTTAAGGCTATATACCTCTAAAAACAACCATTTTATTACGCAGGAAAATATAGCAATTGATAAGTACACGAAAACAAATTTATGAGGAACTATGAGATTGAACCGAACACAATTCGTTCCGGGATTATGTTCGTTATCCGAAACGTTCATTAAGCGAAACCTTTAGACATTTTACAGGCAATGGTTATCTCCTGCCTGATCGAAAAATTACACGCTACAATGTTGATTTATTAATGCAAGCATGAAATTCTTTTGTAGTCTGGCTGGTCTAGCGGTTAGTGCGCGCACCTACGGTGCACAGGGTCATGAGTTCGAATCTAACCATCATCCATGGTGTTTTTCGAACTCACGAGCTTGTGACGGACTATGATCTCACTCAGATGTTAAACGAGTACCCATTTATGGGGATAAATAACACTGCTGAGCGTGATGCTGATCTCATTACCTCAACAAAAAGCAGATAAAATCTTGAAAATAGGATGTCACTAACACACCCTGCGGCCTTAGTCCAATGCTGGATTGTCGCGCCTGTTATTTATTTATGAAATTCTTTTATAATGCAGATTTGCCCAAAAACGTTTAAATTTGCTAAAAACAATCAGCTATCCGTTTTCAGAAGTTAGAGCCGCCCAAAGAGCAAATGTGTCAAGTTTAGCCCCTCTATGAGTAATAGTAGGCGAAATAATTGAACTTTCATGTTTCGCAGGACATTTTCGAAATTTCGAACCCCTTTGGATTATTTTTCTAAAGTCTTCAAAAATAACGAAATCACACTTTTTTCTTTTTTATCTTGTTACTAAAACAAGCAGATGACACCAATTGTTTAAAATGGATACTGACAAACTTTCGTTAAGAAAAATTGGTATTCCACGGCGCTTTGGTTTTAACACAAATTTTATTATCTAAGATATTGCCGCGATTTCTTCCAATTTTGTTGGCTCTTTTACTTGTCACAAATTCGAAAAATCATGCAACTGACTTTGGATTTGAAACATATCCTCTTACGTTCATTTTCGGTAGCCAACGGAGTCTTTGGTGTAGGCAGCCTAAACTTCAGAGTTTTCGAACTGAGAACGTTTTTTCGAAGAAATTGCTTTGCGCCCTGGGGCGTCGCAGAGTTATTGCAGGGGCATCGCACGGTTTGGTGTTCTGTTCGAGATGAAGAATTTTAACGTGTTTCCAAGTAAGTTTTCGCCATTTTGATTTTGTGTCATATCATTAATTCAAGAAATTTTGCCTTTCGATTGGTGACGTACTACAAGTATAGGGCTATTGAGGAGTAACAGCCGAAGAAAGGCAGAAGGACTGCAAGTTATCTCAGTTTCGTCAGGAAGCACCAACACTGAAATATTTAATATCTATATACCACCTTCTTCTTCTTCTTTTAGCGGTACAGAAAGGTGTGAACCGCTGTGTATCTATATGGACTCGTTTTATAGTTCGTCATCGGTTTCGTCCGCAATCTCCAGGGACAAAAACGTGGCAGCTGCAATGGGGTTTTCCCATAGTGAGAGGGGGGTGAGATTAGTGGGTGCAGCTGGGCATTGAAACAAATGGGCTACATCGTGTGGCGTGCCAGCGCAGTTTGGGCATACGTTTAGTATATTTGGGTCTATGCGAGATAGATACGAATTTAGGCGTGAGCAGAAGCCTGACCGAAGTTGGGCTAAAGTCACTCTGGTGGCTCTCGGGAGCCTAATCTCCTCAGGCGAAATAGGTGGTGGAATCGCTGAGAGGACTCTGTTCGTACCTAAACTCGCAATAGACCTACTCACTTCCTCAGTGTGAATCATTGCGATGGCAGCCCGGTATGAATCTTCATCGAAAGGATCCCTTTTGTAACCCTGGACTTCTCTCTCAATGTCACGAGGGCCACGTTTGATGTTACGTGGGGGGGGAATTTTGTCCATGAGGTTACGATTAGGATGATCCTCTCGATAACAACCTACTAAATATTGTTTTGTAAGTAGTCGATTGTGGTCACGTATTGGCATCAAATGTGTCTCCTGATGTAGGTGGTCCTGGGCAGACATCAGAAGGCATCCTGTAGCTGTGCGTAGAGCAGCATTTTGGCAGACTTGGATTTTGTTCCAGCTTGTTTTACAGAGACCTTGCGACCAAACTGGCGCCGCAAAATCAGCCGCTGCTCGACCCACCGCTTTGTAAGTGGCTAGCATTGTCTCTTTATCTTTGCCCCAGGTGCTACCAGCCAGTGCTTTAAGAATTTTGTTCCTGCTGCGCATCTTTTCGCATACCGCTTCCGCGTGATGAGCTGAAGTCATCATTTTCTCAAAGTGAAGCCCGAGAATTTTTGGATTTGCAACAGCAGGAACTGGTTTGTTGCCAATACGTACCCCAACCGGCCACTTACAATCACCTGACCAGGTGGTAAGGAAGGTCGCAGACGATTTGGACGCTGAGATGGTTAGGCCTCTGCTATGGAAAAAGGCTTCTAGTCGCGCTAAATATCTATTGATATCTTCACGCATGACATCCCTATCCGCTCCCGTGGCGAGTACAGTGCAGTCATCGGCATAAGAAATAACTTCAATGCCATCCGGAGGTGTTGGGAGACCGGCCATATAGATGTTAAACAAGGTGGGAGAAAGAACCCCACCTTGTGGAACACCTAATTTGATCTTTCTGAGTTTAGAACGACTGCCTCGAAACTCGGTGAAGGATTGCCTACCAGCTAGATAGTTGGCAATCCATCTTACCTCTTGAGTCGGAACATGCATATTAAGGAGATTTGCCAGAAGCATGGAGTGATTAACCTTATCAAACGCATTTGATAGGTCAATCGCCACCATGATAGTTCTATGGCAGGGTGTACTGTGGTTTAGTCCGTCTCTTACACGTGTAGTGATCGCGTCCAGAGCGGTGGTTGTACTATGCATGCGTCGGAATCCGTGCTGATGGGGATCTAGCTTTGCATGTGAAACGAGTGTGGGGTGGATGAGGGCTTCCAGCGTCTTTGCTACAGGTGACAGGATCGTAATCGGTCTGTAGGAAGTTCCTATTTTGGCACTTTTCCCTGGTTTAAGGCATGGGACTATGCGACCTTGTTTCCATATGTCGGGGATGACGAGCGTAGACATTGACAAGTTAAAGACTGCCGTGAGGTACTCAATGGCAGGAAGACCGAGATGTTTGAGCATGGCCATTGAAATGCCATCAGGTCCAAGGGCCTTAGAATTTTTTGCATTCTCAATGACTGTTTTAACCTGGTCCGGAGTATAAATTGGTACGGAGTCAACAGTTCGGCTGCGAATCCGTCTTCTAATTTTGCGCTTGAGGCCATCTGACTTGGGATGTTCAATAAATTGTTTATTGAACTGGCTCGCACACTGAAGAGGATTGCTAGTTTCTTTTTTGCCGAAGGTTATGGCTATATTGCCCTTATCTTTTGTGGGGTTCGAAAGGGCACGGACAGTGGACCATAACTTACTTGCACCTTCTTTAAGGTTACAGTCATTGAGGTGCTCGTTCCATTTGGCCTTCTTGTAGTCTTTAACTTGTCGCTGTATTTGGATGTTGAGCTCCCGAATTCTGGGGTCACCAGGGTTAGCGCGCCTAATGTTGTCACGTTCATCAGCTAACCTTGCGGCACTTGTTGGGAAGTTTGGACGAACCTTTGGAATGCGCCCTGCAGGGATGAACCGTGCCGCAGCTTTGGCAATGACGCTCCTAATGTTACGTTCGGCCTTATGTATATTGGTGGGAGAGGGAAGCGCGAAGAACTTCGATGACGTGAATGTTTTGAAACCTTCCCAATCAGCTTTTTTGTGATTGACGAAAGTTCGCTTCTCTGACTTGGTCAGGTCAGCTGGTTTGTCAATTCTGACTATGATTGGGAGGTGATCAGAGGGAAGACCAGTAAGTGTTTCCCAGGAGGTCTCACTAATTAGGCTAGCGCTGACAATTGTAATGTCTGGTGAGCTAATACAATTGTTTGCATCACGGGTTGGGGAGTTTTCGTTGAGGGTACAGAAACCTGATGCGTCCAGAGATTCGGCGATAGCTTGACCCCTGGCATCGTTGTGAAGCGCGGAATGCCAGAGTTCATGATGGGCATTGAAGTCACCAAGAATGATCCTGTGCTCTCCACTAAGAAGAGGACCAATATCGAAATGGTAGTTTGTACAACTAGAGTGTGGTGGTATGTAGATGTTAAAAATTTCGATATTGGTGCTCCCTGATGAAACTGAGATGGCTTGCAATTCCGCCGTACCGTCTGAAACTACATCTAATACACGGTAATGTACGGACCTGTGTATTAGGAAGGCAAGTCCACCTCCAGGGTGAGAATCATTCGTGGCGCCTTCTCTGTCCTTGCGTAAGATGATATAATCACCATCAGCGTTGAATGGTGAATTCGCGTGGAGTTTCGTCTCTTGGATGGCTGCAATCAGGATTCTGTACTTTCTCAAGAAGCTTGTGATTTCAGGGAATTTCCCTAGGATGCCATTACAGTTGAACTGCAATATGGACACCGGTGTAAAAATTGCTGGCGGAGGGGCGGGAGTCAAGCTGTGTCTTACGTTCAAGGCAACATTATTGGGGGGAGTAGGGGGCGTTGGTGGAGGGGAGGGGCCTGGTATTACCCGAGGCTGCCCAGTATTCCTACAGCCTGGAGCAACAAATGTCCCTTCTATGTAATGACCCATCCTTCTCAAACCGGAGCATCTAAAATGCACCCACTCCGAACAGCAACTACATTGAAGTGACCTGGCATTAGAACCGATACGTCGGTTGCAGACACTACACATCCATACCAAAACAGGGCCTGGATTTGTTTCAATGCCGGCGCGTAAAAGGAGAATTGAGAGCAGCCGCGCCGAGATGTGATGCTCCCAATAAGACGAAAAAACATATATAACGAGTCCATACATATACACAGACATACACAACCTTCCTGCATCGAGACCTTCGAGGCTCTTGCCAGGGAGGCGTTTTGGCAACTCTTGGCCGTTTGTTGTTGCAAACGGGTGTGGTCCGCCCCGAAGAGGCGTATTGCAACTGCAAAAAATAATGCAATAGCAATGGTTGCCAGTAGGACCACTATCTTTTATATATACCACCTCATTCTAGAGGTTGTTGTCCCTCGACGGAATCAAACTGTAATGGCTCTTACCAAAAGCGTATTTAGGAGTAGTATAGTCAGTTTCCAAAGGTAGGTTAAAATTACTTAGTATAAGCGAATGCCCATAATCAAGCGTTCGCCACTGATTAGTTTCCCGCAGACGTAAAGCAGTGTTAGCAGCCAGCTTTTGACCGAACAAATCCAGTGGCAGCAGGTCAAGTGGCGTATCCAGTCCAGCTGAGGGGGTGGTACGAAAGGCTCCAGTTATGACAAGAGAAGCCATTCTTTGAACCTTTGCCAGCAAGTTATTATAGGCTGTCTTGCTGAGTGCCGTCCACCATACACATACACCGTATAATAGAATAGGACGGACAACAGCAGTGTAGATCCAATGTAAAGTTTTTGGCTGCAAGCCCCAGGTTTTCCCTACGGCTTTCCTACATGTATAGAGTGCTATAGTTGCTTTATTCACTCGTTCGTGAATGTTAGGCCTCCAGCAAAGCTTCCGGTCTAACAAGATGCCAAGAAATTTAGCCTTTTCGGCAAAAATTAATGGACTATTCCGTAGTGTAGGTGGGTCGAAAGAAGGAAGAGTATGTCTCCTAGTGAAGAGCACAAGCTCTGTTTTAGCAGGATTAAGTCTCACGCCACTAAGGTTGGCCCATTTAGTTACAAAAGATAGGGCGTAGTCCACTAAGGACTTCCGGGAACTTACCTGTAACAGCGATAGCCACATCGTCAGCATATGGAGTGACCTTACATCCAGACCTCTCAAGATCCAGAAGCAATTGATTGATTGCTATGTTCCACAGTAAGGGAGATAAAATACCACCCTGTGGGGTGCCTCTAGAAACAAACCTATATAAAGACGTTGAGCCCATGGTTGTAATAATGCGCCTCGATGTCAATAGCGCATTCACCAGTATGCAGAAAGGCTCGTCGACATGAAGGCTTCGAAGTGCGTCGGTAATCGCCCTAGGTTTAATGTTATTGAAGGCGCCCTCAATGTCTAGGAACTCAGCCATCGTGTATTCCTTCTGATGAATAGATTTGTCAATGTATCTGCCTAGAGAGTGCAGAGCCGTATCCACTGACCTTCCTTTCCAGTGGGCATGTTGTGCCGTTGAAAGGAGATGTGGCGGAATAGCCATTCGTAGATGTGTATCCACAAGTCGTTCAAGTAGTTTGAGCAAAGTTGTGGGAAAAACCCCATTGCGAAAAATATCCAGCGAGCAATACTACAATTTTGAATATTTGTTATTGTCTGTTATTATCACAGCAATGTATTCTTGAAAATTTTGCGATTAAGAAAAACGTAAAGAGGATCTGTCGAGGATGATGGAAATTCACAAAACTGTAAGTAGTCCATCAAGGGCCAAAGAAAGATAATAACACTCGTAAATAATAATTTCTGTCTACACGCAATGAGAAAAAATGTAAAACCAAAAGGGAGTCACAATACGAAAAAGATTGGGTTGGAACCTTTGGCTTAGGCGATTCTGCTCAATCTGATTAAAACTTTTTCCAGCCATTCCAAAATTTGTTGATCGTAGCCTAAAATTTTCCCTTTTTTCATATCCCATACGTAATATGTACAAATCTACAAAAAAATATTCCCCGTCAGTTTTAATTGTCAGTCCCAGTAATAAAAAATCGGTGATCATCGATCAGAGGGGCTAACGCCTCTCCCTTGCCTTTAGCTACGCCCATGATAGCGGACTTCGGCCAATTCCTATGTCTCTCTACGGGGCGTTACTTTCCCGCATTATCCGAGTAACCGCTGCGCCTGAGTGCTGTATGAACATCTGCAGCGTCTCAGGTTACTTAACGTGATAGGTGACAGAAAACGTTTAACTCAACCACTAAAGCAGCATCTTCGAGGCATGCCCATGATGGCCTTTACTCAACGATTAAACTCTTTCATGGTTTAGCGATGTGCCGACAACTCATCCTAAGAAAAACTTCAAGTCAAGAAACCTGAAACAAAAGCCTCGGATTGGACGGATACAAAACAACGGCGACCCCGCAAACGAACAACTGATTACTCTTTCGGATCCTGGAATGTACGCTCCCTGAATAGACCGGGGGCCTTAAGGGCCCTCCTGGATCAGGTAGAACAATACAAGCTGAGCATAGTTGCAATCCAGGAAACTAAATGGCTCAAAAGCGAGATTAACGACCTCAATTTGCACACTATTTTTACGAGTGGTAAAGAGGAGGGCAACAAGGAGTTTGGAGTAGCTTTCATCGTGAATAAGCAGCTCAAGGACCACGTTATCGGCTTCAAACCCATCAACGAGCGGCTATGTGCGATCCGCATTAAGACCCGTTTCGCTAATCTCTGGCTCATTAATGCGCATGCCCCTACAGAAGTAAAAGAAGACGCGATTAAGGACGAGTTCTACAACGACCTAGAAACACTCTTCGACTCACTTCCATCAAACGACGTCAAGATGCTGCTAGGAGACTTTAACGCCAAAGTCGGAAACGAAAGCTGGCATAGGGGGGGGGGGGGGGGGGGTCATAGCCTCCACGACGAAAACAAAAACAACGGTCAACGACTTATCGACTTCGCGAGCGGCAGAAACTTGGTCATAAGCTCTACATGCTTCCCTCATCGACGAATCCATAAGCAGACCTGGAAGTCTCCAGATGAATACACCGTGAACCAGATCGACCACGTACTGATCAGCAAGAGATGGGCTTCTAATGTCCTAGATGTTCGATCCTATCGAGGAGCCAACTGCGACACCGATCACTATTTGGTGAAGACGACCTACAGGTGCAGAATCTCTTCGGTGCACCTAGCGAGAATCAACCCTGCCAAGATCTTCGAGGTAGACAATTTGATTGATGATGCCACGGCGGCTGCGTATACTACAGCACTAGAGGAAAAACTGTCGCCCATGCTTGATGACATCAACAATTTAGGCATCCATGAGTTCTGGGAGGAGCTCAAAGACAGCATCAAGGGGGTCGCAGAAGAGGTCGTGGGCTATAAAGACCGGCGCAGACGAGCAGACTGGTTCGACGACGAATGCAGGGCCTCGATTGAGGCGAAAAATGAAGCCTATCGCCAATACACACAACGTGCATCCCGAGCCAAGAAAGAAAGATACAATGAACTTCGGCGAGTATCTAATAGGTTAATTAGACGTAAGAAACGCAAACATTTTGACGAGCAGTTACAGCAAATAAACCAAAGATTAGCCAGTAAGAACATTAGACAGGCGTACAAACTTATAAATAATGTTAAGAACGGATATCAACCCAGGACAAGCCTATGTAAGGACAAGGATGGTAACATCATCAGCGACATCGAAAGCGTCAACAAACGATGGGCCTCGCATTTTGAAGAGCTCCTCAATGCACCATCAACATCCCCCGCGGAGCCAGCTCTTGAGCAGTTAGCCGAACCAGGCCCTCCCGTTCTACCCCCAACAGTAGAGGAGGTGAGTCTTGCCATACAGTCGCTTCAAAATAATAAAGCGCCCGGCGCTGACGAGATCCCAGCAGAACTGCTGAAGCATGGTGGAACGTGCCTGACCAGCGCTATACATGTGCTACTGCTGAAAATATGGAACGACGAGGAAATCCCCGAAGATTGGCGCAAAAGCATAATCTGCCCAATCCACAAAAAGGGTGAAAAGCTGAAGTGTGAGAATTACAGGGGCATTTCATTAGTTTGTACGGCCTATAAGATATGATCTAAAATTCTTGAAAAGAGAATTAATCCGTACGCAGAACGAATCATTGGCGAGCATCAAGGCGGCTTCAGACCTGGTCGCTCAACGACCGATCAGCTTTTCACAGTGAAGCTACTACTCCAAAAGTGCTGGGAATATAACATCGACGTATACCAAATCTTTGTCGACTTCAAGCAGGCATACGACAGTATCGATCGAAGTGTACTGTACAACATTATGCTGAATTTTGATATACCGGCAAAGTTAGTGCGACTCACAAGGATGACGATGACTAATACCTCTCGCAGGTCAGAGTGCAGAATCGACTCACTGAACTATTTGAAACTCGTACTGGACTCAAGCAGGGCGACGGGCTGGCGCCGATGCTCTTCAACCTTGCTTTGGAGTATGTAATTCGAGCCATGAATATGGACAGCAGCGGAACGCTACTCATCAAGTCGACTCAATTAGTAGCGTACGCCGACGATATCAACATCATGTCTCGAAGGTTGGGTGATGCAGAAAGCCTTCTGCATAATTGCAATAACGCCGCAAAGGAAGTTGGACTACATATCAACGAAAGCAAAACAAAGGCCATGATGCAATCGAAAACAAGGACGCCAGCAAATTCAAGCATCATAGTGGGGGACCTTAGTATCGAGTATGTAGACAACTTCAACTATCTGGGTTGTAACTTATCAAAGGACGCCAACGAAACCGACGGATACAACTAGCCAATAAGACATATTTCTCGGTCCTCCCTATAATTAATTCGAAACTTGCGCACAGGAACACGAAGCTCCGCGTGTATAAAACGATCATGCGACCCGTGCTATGTTATGGCTGCGAAACATGGACCCTTACCCAAGCCTCCGAAATCTTGCTAGACCGATTCGAGCGAAAGGTCCTTCGGCGAATTTTTGGGGCCGTTCGCGAGCGAGACCAATGGCGTATCCGGTACAACCATGAGTTGTATGAATTGTGCGATGAGCTGGAAGTATCGAAAATCGTGAAGCTTCAACGTTTGCAATGGGCGGGGCATGTACAACGGATGGACGATAATCGCATGCCAAAGAAAGTGATGAACGCACAACGAATTGACGGAGCGAGGTTGCGTGGACGACCGAGAGCTCGCTGGGAGAACTCCGTAGGTGAAGACGCCCACCAGCTGCTGGGCTTCCGAAACTGGAGGACAAGGTCGCGTAACCACGACAATTGGAGGTCAACGATTCAGGCGGCCAAGGCCCGACGTCGGGCTATCGTGCCACATTGATGATGATGATAGCGTCTTCAACACTGACTTCCTTAGACAAAGGAAGATCTAGAATGGGATTGTACAGTATATTCCACCAAAGGAGACCTAGCACCGATCACTGCGTTTATCTACTCTTCCATTCCTGTAAGCAACTTTCGACTAAATCATAACAATTTTAATTCTTTTCAACTGATTTGCTTTATTATACATAAAAATATATCCTAATCTCAAAAAGTTCTACATGGACTTTTCGTTTTTTTACATGTTCGGTTTAAAAGTAAAAAATAACAATTAAAAAATAACGAATAATACATTTTGCCTTAACTCAATTCTACATTAGTTAAGAAAGAGTCCGTTGTCGGATTTGTGTACATGAATTCGATTTCTTCGTTCTCTTACGTTTACGTATCCTCTGGATCAAAGAATAATGCACTTATAGCGAATAATATGAATACAACACCGCCGACTAGAGTAACAGTACGAACAGAAATACGTTGGGCAATCATACGACCGCCGATCACAGCTAAACCTGTACAAATTGAATGTCCCAGGACGCCACCCACGATAATACCGTAAATATTCTCACGGGCTGACAAAATGATGGTGGTGAGTTGCGACCGATCACCCCATTCGGCCAAGAAGGTCATCGTGAACGCTTGCATCAGGACACGAGATGCTAGGTAGGCAGCCCCACGGGGTTTTGTTCGTCGAATTACGCCACTTTCAGGATCCTGAATAGACGTTGCGGCCGCATCCTTTTCCAACTCATCCTCACGTTTCCGCAAGTCCAATTGTACTTCCTCCAACTCCTCCTGGGCATCGGAGGGTTTCATGTAGTAGCCTTCCTTAAGCATTTTCAAGCCGAATACGGCAAATAGAAAAGTGGAAATATAGTATGTATAGACGCGTGGTATGATCTGGGCCGCCATACCGAATACCGCTGAGAGTACAGTCATTAAAGCTAAGGCCCCAATAGCGCCTGCGAACACCGTTATACGCGGATGACGCATTGCCATTATTGCGGCTATAAAGAATGTCTTATCACCCAACTCGCTCACCAAGATGACTGATAGCGATGCAACGAATGCATGCAGGAAGCTTACATCTGTTATTGGCAAGGAACCTTTATCCTTCTCGTCAGATTTCGGTGCAGTGCCACCATCACTGTCCTTGTTGGCGGCTCCACCGAACTTATCGCTATCTATAGGGGCGGCAATATGATCATTGCCGGCCGCACTATCGTCATCCGAAATGGGATTGTGGTTGTTGTTGTTGTGGTGCAGTTGCATATTGTCATCCAGTTTCGCCATGGCTGTTGATAGTTCTTCATAATTCGGTTTGGGCTCTATTTCACCGCAGCAGAATTGAATCGATGAAATAAATACGATTACAACAATTAGTAGGAGAACGTGTTTTTTGCTGCCACTCATCTGGAGCCAGCGCCATTTTGTCGAGAAGAGAAGTGACGACATCGCGGGTTGACTGTGACTCTATTGTCCTTGATGTTAAACGTTGCTATAGTACGACGACCAGACGACTCCTATCGATTTTTATTGATCAAATGATTTTCACTCTCGTTTAGCTGCTTCCGTCATACACGTTCACACTTTTGATTTATTGCCAGCGCACACCAATTAAGTTGATTTAGATGTTGTTTATTTTAGTGTTGTTAAAACTTTTTTTTTTCTGTTTCAAGGACACACGAGGGGCAGGGGATCATAAGCTAATTCCGTTACACTTCAATTTTATATTATGAATGGAGATCGTGAATCGGGTCAACAGTCCAAAGGAAGAGATGGCACTGTGGTGAAGAAGAGTAAATCCCAGGCACAACGTTCAGACAAGCCGCGAAACTACTTCGTCATCATTTGCCCGCACCGCAAAGTCAGATACACGCGCATTAACCGATGGAAGTACAAGTACGTGTGAATTTTATCAGTTCACCCAGTATGTCGGCGATAGAGAAAACTAAGATGATTCCTAGGTTTCACTCGTTCTATTGCAATTTACTGCGAAAAACACTGCAGATAAAGTCAGAACACTGCACACATTTCACCGCGCCGCCAAGTAAAGAAATCTTAGCTCTAGAATTAAGTTCTGCTTCGTGCTTCTTCCTCCTTCGGTGCGAGTGACACTGACAACGAAACCGTTGGCTAGAAATAGACTACTATATATAACCACTCCAACGTATTACGCGTCAATCCAAGTTATACGTACAAATATTTAAAATCTATATCGTATGTGTTATCTGAATTTGTTTCCAATCTTGAAAATTTATCTACGTGTTTTAAGCACTGCTATCCGTCCTTTTGCACGAGAAGAAATGCGAAAAAGAGACAAATTTAACGGCTTCCATATGATTTCGTGGATCTGAAAGAGACGACCCTATCGCGAATTCACCCATACATACGTGAAAGTGAAATGTGTTTCTGACGCAAGTCGAGCTGTCAAACGAACAGCTGATTACGATATAGGGTTGTCCTTTTCTATCTAATTGAATTTTCTGCTAAAAGAACTTATGAACATGTGTGCGGTTGATTGCCAAGAATCGCGCGCGTCACGAGAAATATAGGAATGTAGGCAACGGGGTAGAGTATCGATATTTGGTAACATTTGAAAGAAACATTTCCTGAGAAAATTTGGCAGACTGAATGATTAAAAAAATGGATAGGTGGATAAGGGGGCCGATGTGGAGCATATTATGGCGGACATTCTGGTGAAACTTAAAAGTCCTAGCAGTCTGCGCTCAATAGTATAGCTCTGTTCAAATATGCGACACAAGGACAACAAAATTGCAAAGGGGAGCCAAATGCAAAGGAGATAAATAATTATTATGATAGAGAGGATCAGGGGATCGATTCAGAGTCGTAGCTATCTGCGTTCAAAAGTTAGATACGATCAGAGTTGTTCATTTCCAACTGAAAAACCATTGTTTAAAATTTTGCCGTAAAAAACGTAAAATACGTAAAAATCAGGTATAAAAAACCTTAAATACTAGTAAAATACCATAAAAAAATATATTCACTGTCGAAACGATTTCAGGTGAATTTACCGTGAGTCAACTTTGTGTTGTGAGCGAAGGAAAACATCTAACCTTAGTCCAACCCAAGTCCAACCCAAAAAGATAAAACTCAAAGTAGATTTATGGATATGTTTTTTTTAATGGCAGGAATCTCAAGCTATGTCAATTCAAAGAAAAATTAATGAAAACCTGATATTTTTAATTCATAGGGAAAAATACCGAGGACAACTAGTAAAATTACGCCTTATGGCGATTTTGTGGTAGGTATGCATAATGAATAATGAAATATAGTGAGAAATCTCCTAACGGACACCCATCTTGAGCGGACACACTCCTGGTGGGCGGATTTTTTTAAAAACATTGCTTTTAGAATGACTTTCTCATAGAAAGTAACCCCTCTTGGGCGGACCCCTCTCTAACCCGGACGCGGACAACACATTTCCATGAAATTAAATAAAA
Source organism: Microchrysa polita (assembly GCA_949715475.1). Lineage (NCBI taxonomy): Eukaryota > Metazoa > Arthropoda > Insecta > Diptera > Stratiomyidae > Microchrysa > Microchrysa polita. The sequence continues at coordinate 40,440,468 of OX454415.1, read as the reverse complement.
TACCCCTCTTGGCCGGACAAGGTCTCCTCTTAGACGGACAAAATTTGGTCTAAATGACAAAATATAGACGAAATGCTCCTAATGCTTATAAATGGGGAATTTCCCGTTAATTGTATTTGTGTTGTGTTCGTTTATCGTCTATATCGGTTGAGTCTAGTTCTCGATAACTACCCCAAAAGTCATCAGCTTCAGAATGGACTGTAGAACACTCTCGTTAAAAGAAAAAGAGACCGAGTTCTAATCGTGCGAATAGCACGATGAGTGTATACCCTATACCCATGTACAGACCTAGAAGGCACGCAAAATCCAAAATATTCAATTTCATATATTTTTTAGAGGCGGGAGGGGTAGATGGGTCGGACCTTGCACATCTTTATTATCTTATCAAGGCATCCAACGGCTACAATTTGATACTAATTTGAAGCTTTGCGCGGCATTCTATCAAAAGATATGGCTGAATATAACTTTGTAGGGGAGGTAGGGGTAGGGGTAGTCGGACCTGCTTCACTTTCCATCAACTCAATGTATATGTCAGAATGAGACATTGATCAACATTTCAAGTCGATAGCGATATTCTACCGAAAGTTATGGCTGAATTAAAATATCAAGGAGGGGTAGTTTGTATGGGAGGTAGGGGAACCCGTGGTCCGATTTGGCCCATTTTCGATACCGTTCAAGATTTTGGCAAAACAAACATTTTACCAAAATTTTAAACCGCTAGCTTCATTATTTCGGGAGTTATTCTGCTAGTAGACAGACACACGGACAGACAGACAGACAGACATGGCTTATTCGATTCAGGGACCGACCCTGATCATTTATATATATATATACTTTGCCATACCTCCGGAGGCTCCTTTGAGGTGTTACATAATATTGGCGTAACAAAAACAATATACCCTACTTATGGGTATCTCTCTTCATTACCGTAACTCCTAGTGGAGCATGGTGCGTTGATGACTACCGTGTGTAGTCTAGTCATCTACGTTACAAAGACAACTGATTTCGGAGTGTGATACGGTTGTCAGCCATACCACTTCCTAGTCGCATTGTTAGTTTATTATTCTACGATAAGAATATTTCTTATCATCTTCTTCTGAATAATAAACTAGCGACGAGTCGTGCCGAGTTTGGAAACTCGTTTCTCTATGAGTGTATGTTTCACAGAGTGGCGACCGAACGATCACGGCCACGGAGCACGACTTATGGGTATAGGGTATAAAAATGGATATTGTTAATGCAAGTGAAAAAGAAAATCTTCCGGTGCGTGAATTGGCAAAAAGGTAATTCATTATAAGGAGATACATATTAAATTAAAAGTTGCGAGTATATATTTTTTTTTTTTAATTTAAGGTTTAAAACTAGAAAAACACAAACTGCTCATCATTCGCCAAAAAAAAGCATCCGTTCAAGCTGGGGAGCCGGCGCGGCGGTAAAATGAATAAAAAACGAGGCTAATTTCGGGCGCGGCCGAAATTTGAATACCCTTCACTCTCCTCGGGCTAAAAGTTTTTTGGGGTGAACCTATGACTTGTGTTTAATCCTTCCCCATTCTTTTCCTTCTGTTTTCGCAAAATATTTGATATTGACAAATTCTGTGGCGTCGATAAAAAATATTTGTGTGAGGTTTGGTTGGAATAAGTGGGAAAATAAAAAAATTAGCTCAGAAAACTTCATCGGGGGGATGCGGGACATGGCCTTTAACTTTTTTTGTTTTGATAAGATTTGTTGAAATTGGTGTAGAAAAATGTTTCTTAGATGATCCAAAATGGGGGGGTTGGGTTTGTATGGTAGCCCCATGACCACATGGTCTAATTCCATTCATTTTTACATATGTCTTATGGCATCAATAGAAATGCACTTTTACGAGGTTTGATTCAAATTGATGCACAAATAAAAAAGTTTTTCTTAAAAATACTCAACTTGGAGGCTGGGTTTGTATGACAGCCCCATGACCCCACAGTCCGATTCCATCCATTCTTACATATGGTTTGTGGCATCAATAGAAACACATTTGTGTGAAATTTGGTTGAAATTGGTGTACAAATGCAAAAGTTTTTCTTAGAAGAACCTAATTTGGGGGCTAGGTTTGTATGGCAGCCCCATGACCCCATGGGCCGATTTGATCCATTCTTACATATGTTTTGTGTTATCCATAGAAACACATTTGTGTGAAATTTAGTTGAAATACGTGCACACATGAAAAAGTTTTTCTTAGAAAAACCAAATTTGGGGGGTTAGGTTTGTATGGCAGCCCCATGACCCCACGGTCCGATTTTAGCGATTCAAACATACAAACTGCCTGCAATAAAAAGAAGCATGTGTGCAAAATTTCAGCTCGATAGCTTCTAAACTGGCCGAGTAAAACGCGTAGCAACAGACGGACAGACGGACAGACAGACAGACGGACATCGCCCAATCGACTCAACTAGTCATGCTGATTATATATATACATATTTTATATGGTCGGAGATGCGTCCTTCAATGCGTTACAAACTTCATGACAAAGTTAATATACCCTTTACTCTACGAGTGAAGGGTATAAAAAGTTTTTAAATACATATGCCAGCAAAATTGATTCCATGTGTTTTGAGTGGTTTTCAAAATTAAGAAATCAAAAAATTCCCGTTTCTAGCGCAATCATCTAAGTAAAGAAATCGCTGATAAAAACGAGATACATAATTTCGCGGCATCTAATGGATGGTTACAACGGTGGCATAAGACCAACGCCATCTAGATACATCAAGGCCGTAACTCAGCTGTACCATGCCGTCATAGTTTGCCTGCTAAATTTTAGATTTACACGAACAAACAGCAACAACAAGCATATGACGTCATTAAAAGGAACAACAAAACAGTGCAAATAGTAGGCGAAAGATTTCTACATTGCGGCCTTAATATAGAGACGGCGGTGATAAGAGGCACAACGTTACTTTTCGGTGTGTGACTGGCGAAGCGGCTCACTTTGGATGGACGTGAAGCAATTTTTGCAGAAGTTGCCATTTACTGATAGGCTACAGTCCGAATGACGTCTTTGACGCCGGGTCTCTTTTTTTAGCTTTGCCAAACGAAACATTTGCACTCAAAAATGAAACATCATGGTGGAAAATTATCAAACGATAGGGTCATTTCAGACTGTACGAAAACGCCCGTACGATCAAGCTTTTACAAAAACAAAAAGCCTGGATAATCGTATGTATGTACGCGTCATATGACCGAAAAACATTTGTACGTACGCTGTTTGTTTTTGTAAAAGCTTGATCGTACGGTCGTTTTCGTACAGTCTGAAATGGCCCATAGACTAACCGTCCTTCTTTGGGGAAATATGGCAGGAGAAAAAGGGAAGCCACTTGTGATTGGAAAAGCTGCACGACTAGGGCATTTCAGTCTGTTGTTATTAAGATTCGCAGCCTAACAGGAAGGCTTGGATTATACGCGAAATAATGGCGGAGTGGCTAATGGAATTTGATCGCAGGATTGAACAGCAAAACAGGAAAATATTACTGTTATTAGACAATGCCACGTCAGGGCCTGCTCTACTAATGTGCAGATTGTGCACTTGAACAGGGCGCCGATTAAAAGGGGCGCTAAGGCCCATTAAGTCATGAGACAAAGGCAAACAAACGATTCCAATTTTAAGTTAGCCTTTTTAATCTCATTCTTATGGGTTTGATTCGAAATTTTCGAACATTGAGACCCAAAGAACTTATTCCAGCGCACATTTCTCTACAAAGTTAGGAGTCCTAACTATCACCGTTCACCGAGAAAAATAACGTCCCTTAAAATTAACTCGATATCCTTTCGAAATCGAGTTACATTCCTATTAAATATAATCCTTTCCTTTTAAATATATATCGCTTTAATTCAAATTCATTCTTTTTAAATTAATGGGAAATCCTTTAAATCCAAATTTTCAATAGGAAATCATTTTAAATTAATGGAAAAGCCTTTAAATCCAAATTTTCAATAGGAAATCTTTTAAAATTAATGGGAAATCCTTTAAATCCAAATTTTCAATAGGATTTTTTTTTGTTTACACTCGCAGTTGGTCGGCAGTGTAGTCGAGCGATTCAACAATGTATGGTGTAAATTATAAACGTCGTCCCGTATAGTCTGTGTGGTGTAGTAGGTAGGCGCGTTAGTCTTCAAATCATAGGTTCGCGGGATCGAATCCCACTGTAGGCAGGTAATTTATTATGCATTTTAGAGCGTAAAGAGGTAAATGAAATGTCGCCAACACCTATAGCGAGGTCAGTTATACAAAACTCATTTATGAGTAATTTTCACAGGGTGTTCTTTCCCTTTTTGCTGTAATTTAAAGTATTCTTTTGAGTTCATGCATTTAAAACAAAGAGTCCATCCTTTTAAATTAAAAGGAAATCCTTTCGATTTATGGTAGTGACCTGATTAAATTGACACTGCATCACTTTAATTTAAAGTGATTATAGATAGACTTTCAAAAGGAATATCTTATTAGTTCAAAGGGAAATCCGTTTGAAATAAAGGGATTATACAATGATTCAAAGGGAAACAAATATGAAGCAAAATCATATTTGAATCTCTTTGAATCATATGCGTATTTTTTGAATTTACAGGATTTTTTTCTCAGTGTTTAGAAGTTAGAGTCGCCCAAAAATTCCACACAAAGTACAAATTTTGATCGAACTGGGGTGTTGAGACCCGATGTAGAGCATATTTCGGCGCGCTATACTCTACAAATGCAAATACATAATCGCATAATACACAAGATATGCGACTTGCATAGGGGACCAAAATATTTTCTATGGTGACTTGATTTTGTAGCTTCGAAGACATTTCTAATACGAATTTTATATTATTATAAATAAATTTATGCACAGGCGTAGGCTTAATGCTGCAACAAATTAATAGATGCTAGAAATTAATTATTCAGCAACATTTCTGTTGCATAACTATATACTATTGCTAAAGATAAATTTACATTTCATTTCAATGCTTTGAGCCTTTGAGTGGTATAAATTCGACCAAATATAAAATTCTAAATAGTGTGTATTCCAGTGCATTGCGGCTGCATACTGAAACCAATGGAAAGTATTAAACCATTTCAGACACTAAATTCCCTACGCCACTGCTAACTATTATTAAAAGCAAATTGTCCCCTTTTTTCCCGATATTTCGTTTCCTTCTTTTTCTTCTTCATTGGTTTTCACTATAATGTACCATGACAAAATCCGCTACCGTATCTCTCAAACATTTACAAAACCGAGTTTCTTACATGTAAAAAAACTTTTGATATGACCCAAAAATTCGGGACATTTCGGATGTTTTGATATTATATTCCTAAGGACATGTCAAATGGTGGGCACCTGATCTTCGTAATAATTTTCTTGCCTTACTATACTAGAGTTGCCACCTTGTCGTTGTTAGCCGGAGTATGTATATCTTCGGTTTATATGGCTCACACCGTACCAACAAATACCGGACACTATCCATAACACCATTTTCCATAATCTAATATGTATATAGCAAAGTCTCGACTCCAATAAAAGAATCCTGAGTCCTTTTCCCTGGGTACACCGTCGTTCTTCCGCTACAACTTTCATCCGGAAACTGTGATTTTTGGTGGAGTTCCCATCCGGGGCTGAGAACGCTTTTTTTTTGACTAGAAATATGTACAAGGCGTTACGGAAACAGTAATTTCGGTTTGGTCCCATCCACTACTGAATTTTTTTTTACTAAAGCATTTAGCAAAACTCTGAATAAACAACATTTTAAATTTCCACTTAAATTCGTACCTATGCATTGTTTGTACAAAAATTTCCTTGCATTTTTTTTACAAAATGTCCATTTGTAGAAAATTTAACTAACGTGAGGCTTCCTTTCTTTGACTCGAATATTATTCAACTGGGACAGTTTAGTCTTGAACATCGATCTGTATTTATTGTACCGTTTCCTCCTAGCTTCGTCGGTATGACAGATTTGAGGTGTGCAATTCATTTTTTTCCTTGAATAGTATTAAAAAATGTTTAAGTATCATATCCCTAATTTAATCATTTAACTAACACAGATTCATTTGCTGACAAATTCCCATAGTTTAGGAGTGTGCGTTTGCATATTTTATACACGCTGTTTCGTAAGAGTAATCTTATTATTACAAGAATTACGGCTTGAAAGATGGTGCTATTCTTGTCATTGTTGTATGAGTCAATTTTTTGGATGCTTGTCTTTTGTTTGGTTTGATACAGTCATAGAGACTCGGAATGGAATTTAGAGTTTTCCTTAAATTAAAGCAAACAATTTTATGTCTATATGCATATGTACGTAATTTGCTTAATGTTTTTTTTATAGCGTTTGCAAATTATGTATACACACTTCAACCATCTTCTTAAGCCAGAAGGCTTCACCTTCCGTGTAATGATCTCTGCAGAAACTGCGGGGATGTGAACGCAGTGCAGATTATTTTCTTTTTAGTTGCTTGCCCAAACTTATCAGACAGAATCGTTTCTCGGGACATACTTTTTGTCGAATTGAGAGACCTGGAGAAAGCGGTCAATTTCAACGTTTTATTGGACGCTCCCAGCGAACTTCGTATTGCCCATGAAATCAATTTGTAAAAACTTGTGTTCCAAATCCGATTATGGCAATAAGGACCCCATACTAAACGATATATTTGCCCCTGAATCTAAAAGTGTGATTTGACATGCCTTAACTACAGGCATACTTTCATTGAAAACGAATGATTTGCAATTACCTTGAAAGTAGGCATGAAATTGTCACGTACAATATGTGTTGCATCGAAAAAAGTAATTTGGAAGCAATTGTTGTACTTTTGTATATTTGTGAGGAAATGAGCCGAATCTCTTGATGTTCCAGAGACCAATGAGCATAGAGGTTCTGGTGGAGGCACTAATGGTGGTAATTTAATTTTTCCACCAGCGCAGCATAATCCTTGAGGCTTGCCGATGAACATCAAAGCCTTACAATACCGGCAAATAGCAGACATGCCTCCAATCATAACTGCTATATCGGAACTATAATCGATTTCAGGATTGTAGTTAAAGGCAGCTTGTTCTAGGACTACCGAAGTTGCGGTTGTACGAAATACCGGGAACCATACGAAATCCCTAATCACAAAATCCCCAAACGTAGAAAAATCCCCAAAATCAAAATCCCCATAATCATAATACCCATATACAAAATCCCCATAATCATAAAATCCCCAAACACCCGAAATATGATGGTAAATGGTAGATGGCTGGTTGATGGATGAAAGACTGTAAAAATCGATACTAACTTATTTTTTGATTAGCACAAACAAAATATTCGAGTCCATTGCATATATCGTTCTAAACATATTAGGTTTTCTTTAACATCGTCGAGACAAGTCCTCATCCGAACAAATATTCGCGGAAAACTTGTTTGGCTTATTGTTGGAACCGATTGCATATTTAATCGCCTGCACATTATCTGCTGTTGTTCTGTGTTACTTCAAAGAGTTTGCCGTTGATTAGCATATATATCAGTCCACGGTGATTTTTTACTGCATAGTATGTAGGACTATTCAATTAAAATAGTCTAAAGCGCCTACCATTTATTATCTACCATTTACCATCTACTATTTGCTATTTACCACCCACCATTTGTAATTTACAATCTACCATTTACCATCTGTCATCAACCATTTACAAGCTACCGTCTACCATTAATCACCTACCATTTACCATCTACCATTTATCATCTGCCATTTAACATCTATCATTTACCATCTACACTAGCCTAAAGAAAGTCTCCATTCCCCATTTGAGGTGTGATCTTAGAACGCGCGCGCGTTCTTAGATCACACCTCAAATGGGGAATGGGGAATTTCGTTTGGGGATTTTGGTTTTGGGTATTTTGATTTCGGGGATTTTGATTTCGGGGATTTTGATTTCGGGGATTTTGATTTGGGGATTTTGGTTTGGGGATTTTGTGACTGGGGATATCGTATCCAACCCACGAAATACATCATGTTGGCATTGTTGTGCTCGCTTACGTTGGTAGTTGGTTATTATTCGTTGCCTAAGAAAATTTTTATGACGCCTTGTTGACTGACTGCAACGACCTAAATCTGGTCGTTTTTTCGATGGCATATATACAGTCTAAAATACGTATATAAGAACTTGTTGACAGTGTACCATAAAATTTACCTTGTACTTCTTCAGCACTCGTTTCAAAAAGGCAAAAAGACTTTTGAAGCTATGAAATTTTAATTCCTTTTGTACAGCGTACCGCGTATTATTTATTTTTGTATAATGTACTTAGTTTCAGTGACAATTTTTTTATAGCTTTACTAAGGAATCAATATTTTTATTTAATTCAAATGTGATCGATGAAAACATGATTGTAACAGGTGACTCTCATACAAAAAGGAATTTGGATTTACCGCCACATCCTTTGAGATGTTCAACATTTTTTTGGTGTTTAAACCTTCTTCAGCGTAAGACGGATTTAACAAAAAAGAATCATATAAATCAGTCTAGCGGTTTTCGAGTTTTTGCGTTACAAAGAAATCACGTTCCATGTTTATATACACTGCGCGACAAATGCTTAGGTTCATGGATATTTTGCTTTAAAATTATATAATTTCTATGTACTCTGATCGGAAATAATTTTTAAATAATGCTCTCTCAATTAACGGTTATTTTAGTAAATATTGCAATTCTATCAAACAACTCGCATAGCTAACGGAATTTTTTAAAATGCAAATCCCAATTTCCACTGCGACAATTGTATAGGTTTACTTACTTTAAAGAGTTATCTCGTCCTGGTGAGAAGTGTTTGTGGAAACATTTTTTTGCGTTGTACTCTGTGAGTCATATAGTGGATAATGTCAAAAGGAAATCAATTTTCTGCCGAGGAAAAGGCGACAATTTCCATACTAAAGCAAGAAGGACATTCAAATCGACAAATTGCAATACGGATTCAGCGGAGCTCGAACCTTGTTAATAATTTTATGCGAGATAGTGACAATTATGGCCGATGATACGCAGGAGGCAGAAAAAAAAGCGATTTCCGGTGCATCAAGGCGACGTCTCTTAAGAGAAGCCTCGAATTCACCCCTTACTGCGGGTACGCTTGGGGAGATTTTGGTGTTATCAGCAAGTGTAAGGACCATCCAACGAGTTCTTAGATCTTCTTCTTGTTTGAAACGTTTACGGTTAAAGAAAAAAACAGCCTTAACCCCGCAACATCGCCTACAGCGACTGGAATTCGCCTCAAGTTTCATGAACTGGACATCACAATTGAGGCAGGTAATATTTACGGATGAAAAACGGTTTTGTGTGGACGATACAGATGGGTTCTCTTACTATTATCATGATATTAGGAAGGAAGCTATGTACCTGTCACGCCATCACTCCTGAATAGGTCCCGTTATGGTATGGGGAGCCATATCATATCATGGAACTATCGACTTGGTCATCCTACGAGGTCGCCAAGCGGGTTCATCTTAGAAACAGCTCTTAGAAGAGGAAATCCATAAAATAATTGACATTAACATATTAGAAAACATTTGGGGTGGCTTGTTCGGAAGGTTTACAGTAGTGGTAAAGAGTACGACCCTAAAGAAGAGTTAATTCATGGAATTAAGACAGTTTGGTCTAAAATACCGCTATCCGTGCTGCATTCTTTATACGATTCCCTGCCTCGAAGGCTTTATGAAATTATAAATAACAATGGCGGAAATACACATTATTAAATAACAAAAAATGCTCTTGTTTTTTGTATTTATCCTCTTTGATACTTTTCTGAAATATTTTTCAGCGAAAACATTATGTAAAACGGTAAAATCGTCCCTGAACCTAAGCAATTGTCGCACTGGAAATCGACTCTCTCAATGAAATTAATTACTGTAATTTAAGGAATGTGTCCTGTGGGGACTCAGTCCATCCATTTTATTTGTGATATTTAATAGTTTCGAAAATAACATTTGTTGAACCGATAAGCTTTTATTTTACCGTTTTCTGGAAGGAAATATGTGTGAACCTAAGCATTTGTCGCGCAGTGTATATATATATTATATAAAAAACAAAAACGAAAATATTGAATCTCGGGGGGTCACTGTCAGTGTGAGTGCGGGGCCTCTAGGCACGTGCCTTAAGGATAAACCGGCACTGGTCCCATTCACTACTGAAATCGGTCAAAGAAGGAATTTCCTTTTTGTATCACAAACCCCTTACTTAAGCATTTAGCAAAACTCTGAATAAACAACATTTTAAATTTCCACTTAAATTCGTACCTATGCACTGTTTGTACAAAAATGTCCTTACTTGCATTTTTTTTTACAAAATGTCCATTTGTAGAAAATTTAGCTAACGTGAGGTTTCATTTCTTTGACTCGAATATTATTCAACTTGGACAGTTTAGTCTTGAGCATCGATCTGTATTTATTGTTCCGTTTCCTCCTAGCTTCGTTGGTATGACAGATTTGAGGTGTGCAATTCATTTTTTTCCTTGAATAGTATTAAAAAATGTTTAAGTATCATATCCCTAATTTCATCATCAAACTAACACAGATTCATTTGCTGACAAATTTCCATAGTTTAGGAGTGTGCGTTTGCATATTTTATACACGGTGTTTCGTAAGAGTAATCTTATTATTACAAGAATTACGGCTTGAAAGATGCTATTCTTGTCATTGTTGTATGAGTCAATTTTTTGGATGCTTGTCTTTCGTTTGGTTTGATACAGTCATAGAGACTCGGAATGGAATTCAGAGTTTTCCTTAAATTAAAGCAAACACTTTTATGTCTTTATGCATACGTACGTAATTTGCTTAATGTTTTTTTTTATAGCGTTTGCAAATTATGTATACATACTCCTAGTATAATAGCCAGTGGCGTAACGTTTCTAAAATATCTTGTGTTCGAGATCAAAATGGGGGCCCCACGCAATCTAATTATTGTTGAAACCACTTTTTTTGCCAGGATTTGTTTCTAGATGGCTCTTAGGGTCTGGTAACGAAGTTAAGGCTTATTATTCAATTTGGAATCCTGTTCACCCTATTGTCCTAATTTTATTACACAATTTGACAGTACAGTAGAGTCCGTCCAAATTTCAACCGTCCAAATTTGAAATCGCGAAAGCTTGTGGGTTTTTTCAGTTATGGATTTTAACTTTAGTACCAGAGCTGTTTGTTAATAGACGAAGCCATTCTGTCAGTTAATGGATAAATCTATTTCTTCGGTTCACTTTAATTTGATTTTAATTTGAATTTAATTTTGATTTCAACCTTTTTTTTCGAATAATCTTGATTTTAATTCATTGCGAAAAATTACTTATAATTTTTAACGCGGGGGCGGGGCGACTGAAATAAAATAACAAAAATTCGAAAGCGGGAAGTTTTCATTTCATGGCTTGAAAATCAAGTGCTTCTAATAGCTTTCAATCATTTTTATTGAAGCGATTTGAAGACTTTCGTCGAAAATTCAGGTAGTAGGCTGGGGTTCTACGATTTTATATGAAATGTCGTGTTTTCGAATCCAATCTTAGTCTTCGTTACATTACAACTAAAAGCCGGTATAAATTTTTTTTTTGTTATTTTAAAGTTTGGCGCAACTTTTGGGGGATCTTCAGCGCAATAGCAAAACGTTTCTCGAAGCCCTCGCTTCAAACATCTCCAAAGCAAAGAAAAACGTTCCGCACAATAGCACTTTTAACTTGTTCGATCCCCTTTAAAAATCGCTCCAATAAACCCGAAATCTTCAACAAGTCATTTTAAATCGTAGCTCAAAATGTACCAACCAGCGTCACTACGCTGGGGCCCCTGGTGGCTGGGGGCCCGTGTGCGACCGAACACATGGAACACCGTACGTTACGCCACTGATAATAGCAATGGGAAAAAATTCAACTTGATCTTTTACATTGTCTGCGAAAGACACGTTTATCTAAGAAGTAATTAAAATATGTCTAATATCCTCTTCTTCCTGGCCCTGCTTCTTATAGCGTCGCTTTGCTAGATTTGGGGTGTTGGCACTTCGCCCGTTCTACCTCCTATTTGTGCAGGCTATTCTATCCTGTATCGTGTCATCGAGGAAACCAATACGCTGTTTTTGCTGTGCTTTTCTTCTTCTTTTTCTTCGGTTATCCTCCGACCGGAAGAGTTTAGGATATTTATTGAAAACAAATTATAAATGAAAGGACATAAATGTTAAAACTGTGTAATTTAACAATTTATTAATAGTATCGCGGAAAGTATGGATATGATAGATCGTATCTAACAAAATCGATCAACGTATTTACGTTATATCACGCAGATTAATTTTGCCATCATAACATAACTAATAAAGACAAAAAAGCAACCGCACATTTCGCAGTCGGTAGGATTCGAACCTACGCTCCCAGAGGGAATCTGATTTCTAGTCAGACGCCTTAACCGCTCGGCCACGACTGCTACATGTTAAAATCAACGAAAGTATCTTTTTTGTGAATGCACAGATTCATGACATGAGAGTACTTCACGCCATATGGTACGATTTATCTTATCTCAAGTCTCTTCCCCATTTGTAAACAAAATTGAGATATGTATTGTATTTAAGATTACTTTACCGGCATACTTTAGATAGCAAATATAGATACATATATGATATTCATACAAATATGTATGTGAACATATAATTTAGAAAGCCCCGAAAGATGCTGTGCCGCTTACTCACTTAAATTCTTGACTTTAATATTCGGAATTGTTGGGTATTGGATTGAAAATTGCATAACAATTTTACAAATGCGTATAGATTAAGGAACCATGTACATATAGACTATACACTTGCTAATTGCAACACAAAAGTACATACATATTTGTACAATTTGACCAGCAATTCGATTTTCAACCAACAAATTTGCAAATGATTTTGTCAATGCTAAAAATTTAAGGTTTGATATTAGTGTAGTCACTAGGTGATTTCAGATTGCAAAATGTGGTGGAGAAATTGTTTTTTTCGTTTTTTATGTGTTTTTGGGTGCTGAGCTTGAATCCGGAGCTTCCCACCAAAATTTCGTTGCGGAACAGGTCCAAAACCGCAAAAAAAAATTCAAAATTTTCGGAGTTTTTCCGTTTTTTGGCTTATAACTCCGAAACTGTACATTTCTGCGAAAACTTGTCCATGAACAAGTTAGTGAAAACATGATTGAGGGTCCAACGCGACATTAATCGTTAAAATGCGATAAGCGGTATCGCTACAATTGCTACGTCATTTTTTGGGTTTTTTTTTTGCAATTTTGACCCTGTTTCACAACGAATTTTTAGTGGGAAGCTACAGATTCGGACTCAGCACTCCAATATACACAAAGAACAAGAAAAATGCATTTAATCTCAAAATTTAATTCATAATATGGAACTATGCTAAAAATGGCAAATTTAAATGATCAATTATAGTAATACCGCTTAACGGATTTATAATATTTATATCTCTTTGGACGCGCAATCATGTGCTTTCTAACATATTCATGGGAAGTTTTCCGCAGAAATGAATAGTTTCAGAGTTAGGGAACAGGGAAACAGAAAAAACAGCGAAAATTTAGGGGTTTTTTCGCGATTTTGGCCCTATTCCGCAACGAAATTTTGGTGGGAAGCTCCGGATTCGTGATCAATACCCCGAAAACCATAAGAAACAAAAAAAAACTTTTCTCCACCACATTTTGCAATCTGATGTACATACTAGGTTTATCACGTAGTAACTACAACTACACTATATTATCGATAATTTTAATAAACAATTCATACTAATACGGATATATTGATAAAACGTCCAAAACATTGTCTTTCATATCACTGGATGTGATATGAAATAAAATAAGATTACAAAAATATTTTAAGATATTGTCTTGGAATCGTGTGAGTAGACATGAATGATGCATGAGTCAAAATTTTCGTTATTATTGTCTCAAAAACGTGTCAGCATGCATGATTGTCTGAAGTCAATAAAGTGAATTTAACTAGACTATGTCTAAAGTCTGAGCAAATGGTCGACTTTGTGTATACAATTTTTATTTTCTACACTAGGAGTTAAACAATCATTTGAGCTGTAATTGATTAAAGATAAGCGAATTCTAGTATGAAAAGACCACACAATACGTATGTACGTCATTTGTTACCATATCAAGACATATATTTTATCTAATCGAACAGTATCAATTACGTGAAAATTCACACATAGCTAATCAGTTTTAGAAGAAAACGACGTATTCGTATAATACAGAATAATCTGCATTAAATGAGTATGTCAATATCTTTCGGTAAATATTTGACTATAAATGAGTACATTAAAAATGTACAAATGAGTATAATATAAGTAGGTATCATGGAGCTAGTCATTATATTCAAGCAGTGATTAAAGAAATTAACGCTGTTTTACTAGAACAGTATGTGAATACGGGGCAACTATACTCGTAAGCTTGTCAAACAACCGATTCAAATAAGAATATTGAAATATTGGCCGTGACTATATCAAAGGCTTAAATTGTTTGCTTATGATACACACCACAAGCGCTACAAAAAAAAATTATTAAAATGTATGTCTTCAGAAAATTTTTCCAGTTTTTCTTTTTGGCAATTACAAGATAGAAACATGTTATCCAGAAATATTTTTATTGGAGATCAAGAAAGTGTTTTGCATGTTGAATACTAAGACGATCTTTAGATTTTGATCCTTTGGTTGTTTTGATCGTTAAAATATTTTTTTGTGTAGTATGAAATACTTTTAAGCCTGAAAGTTGTTAACGAGAAAATTTGTGCATAAATAAAATATTTCTATTTATGTAGCTAACTATGGGTTGTCCAAAAAGTTATGTCACACGAGTGTTTGGGCTTTGATACACACGTTGTAGTTTAGTTATAATTTGTCTTTTCTGAAAGACAACAAAAAGTCATTGTTTTTTACTATATGTTGTCTATCGTCTAACCAAGTTTGTGAAACTGTGAGAGTTGTTAGGGGAATCTTGCGTAGATACTCTACGCCTTGCGGAACCAACTTTCTTTATTACTTCGCAGGGCAGGCTGTGGCTAGTGAGCCATAAACATGGTTTCCGACTTACACCTGTGAATTTCACAGACCGCACTGCTCACTGCCTTCCAATTCGCATTGGATTGAAAAATAAAACCTACAAAGTTGTCGGGACTTATGTTATTGCCCAGATCCAACTCGAGACGGTCCCGAGTCTTTGCAAGCCTTGGGTAGTTCAAAAGCACGTGCCTAGCATCCTTTGCGCATGGCGAACTCTGGCGAATCTATTCGGGGGCTGCAGTTGATGAACGGGGTGGGATGACAATGGGATAAAGGACTTCATATCCATTGATTGGGAATCAAGACCTTTCCATTGACACCTATTTCACTAGATGTTGCGGAAAATGATTTCGGTTTGGTCCCATCCAGTACTGAAAACGATCAATTTGACGGCATTCGGTAGCTCACTGAGTAGAGAAGACACTCTATCTATGTATTGCCGGAGCGTGGGTTCGAATCCCACTGGATGTTTGTGTTGTCTTTATAAAAAAATTTGGCAGTCGGTTCTTCGATGTACAGGGTGGCCCATTAAAAGTGAACTAGTGTAAACCATGCATAACTTTTTTATTTTTTAATATTTTTTCCTGAAATTTGGTACGAATAAACTAGACACATGGGAGATATGTTTACACTACTTTCCAGATAGGTACTCATTGAGGAAGGATCGATTTAGGTAGGGTTTATAAAAGAGTTTATTTTTGAACCATTTCATTCCCAAAATGTACGTATGCGGTCAGGTAGAATGGAATTTTGCTAACGATTCATTAACTCAATGTTTAAAAAGTAATTACTGCCAAAATTACCATTATTAGACAATTTATTTAGAAATTAAGTGGTAAAATTGCGTCAGGTAATGACACCATAATAACAAAAAATTAATGAATGGTAATGAATGCTTGTCTCGTTGCTCAATTTATCAAGTTTTTATAAAATTACATTGATAAAATAAAATGGAAAGGATCCATATGCGTTAGAGCTGAAAAAAAAACATGGAAAGATATACGGTTGAGCAACGTGTTCAAATAATACAAATTTACACGCGGAATAATAATTCGATTGTCGATATACAGCGCAAGTATCGACGAACGCTCCATGTAAGAGTGGCTCCCTCGAGATCAACGATTCGCAGAATTGTTCGCCGTTTTCGAGAACAAGGAACCGTTAATAGCCCTCGACGAGCCCGGAATGCGGAGTGCGAGGACGGACGAAATCATTTAGCGGGTGGAAGCCAGCGTCGAATCAGATGCAACAACATCATCCTGAAGAAGGTCGTTTCAATTGGGGATATCGTGAGATGCTCAACAATGTTATTCATCGTTTTATCCAAAACCGACCAGATATGTGGTTTCAGCAAGGTGGAGCGCCTTTCCATACCGCTGCAGCCACAATGGAGATTTTAACGGACGTTTTCGGCAGTCATTTCCAGAGGATCTGCAGTTAACTGGCCGGCTAGATCTCCAGACTTAACACCACTAGATTTTTTTTCTGTGGGGATACCTTAAGGAGAGAGTCTACGATAATAAACCAAGGACAATTTAGGAATTGAAGCAAAATATTGTAGCGGAGATCCGAGGTTTGCAGCCAGAAATATTGCGTAAGGTAATTGAACATACCGTAGAATGATCCCGTTTTTTGCGAAGCCTCCCTGGGCGGTCATCTAAAGGATATAATTTTTCGAATATATAATATATATCTCCCAAGTGATTATTTTTTATGTGAAAATTTTAAAAAAATCGGTTCAGAAATAAAAAGGTTATCCATGTTTTACACTAGTTCACTTTTAATGGGCCACCCTGTATATCGTCCCGGAGCTTAATTCGATTAAAAGCTTATTACCATAATTTGAGAGAATTAGCTTAATTCAGCCAAGAGTTATGACTGATTTAATATGTATGTTTTCTACCTACAATTCATAGGAGAGGTGCGAGGCCTGTTGCTCCAATTTGCCCCCCATTTTTAGTAGCCAATGAGCTTATAACATTGCATACATGTAAACACAATTTAAAGACCAAAGCTAAATCAGAGTGAAAATTATTATGTGAAAAGTCAAACATGAAAAACCGAGGTTAGTCGATGAAAATACAAAGCTACATTGACCGGGCCGCAGGTTTTTATTGACTACATTAATTGTAGCACAATATAGTTTAATTCATTTTTCGGCCATTTACGGCCATTTTTTTGAAATAACAAAAATATCACGGTTTCTGGCTTTAAAATTCACCGTTATGTTCTTTCATAGATACGCAATTATCATAATAAGGCTTTCTTCAAAGGCCTAATGTGAAAAATACATTTATGTGTCATTTTATTAGGAAAGGTTGTTGGTATTGGTATTTGAAATTTTTGCTATATGCCAAAAATGCCTATACAATCAATACCGTTAAAACTAAAAAATTTATTATTAACAATGGTTTTCGATAGCTTACTCTATATCAGTACTTCCCAACCGGCGGGGCGCGCGTGTTTATGTGATGGATTGTATTACAACGGCCATGAGCTGGTAAAATTCTTCAAATCATGAACAAAATTTCTAAAT